>CCBP010000103.1:123192-135210 GCA_000765035.1 Trametes cinnabarina
GCTCGGCGGCTTTTTGGCGGTACTCGGAGCGCATGGGCGCGGCGGGGTCCTCGAGGAGCACGAAGACGTTGTCTGAGAGACGACGTGCATGTGAGAGTGCGGGATAATCAGTAGGATGAGATTTTCACTGACCATTCATGGTGAGCGCACATATGGAACGCTCGGGTACTTGGTACCCGGGGATAGAGCTCAGTGTCGACCGGTAGGACCTGATGCTTATTGACCATTTGCCCTTGTATTGGCCCTTATGAAAGAGCCATGAGCGTGAATCGCCGCATTGACAGTCCAAACATGCTACCTGGTGGTTGCGAATGATATTCTGGTGGATCAGCTCGATGCTCGTTGTAGGAGCGTTGATCCACCTGGCCAGTCTACAAATGGTACACGACGGTCAGCGTCGCGAACCAAGCCACCTCTTAAGGGGATGTTCACATTACCCTGTATATCCCATGGCGTATTTACGCAGCGTTACTTCGAGATCATCTATCGCTTGGGCCTCACTATGATGCACGGTCCATTCGCCAAGTTGTGGCTGCATGCAATCAGGCGAGAGCCAGAAGCGCCCGTAATGATAGCCGCGCCATGACACAGGAAGCACGTCCTGTCACAGATCTTCAGTCCCAGTGACGCATTGGTCACCCCGCTCCTCTCAGTTCGTCTTCCTTTGGACTTCGCGGATACCCAGGCCGTGCGAAAATGAGCGGGTTCGACACCGTATGGCCTGCGGACTCCGCAGAATTCTGCCCGCATCCGGATGCCTTGGATATCTTCGTGGTTGGCACATACAAGCTCGAACAACCGCCTCCGAGCGATGGAAAGGCGGGCGATGCGGACTCGGAAGACCCACCGAGCACGCCTCCTCCTGAACAGAAGAATGTACAGAAACGGAGGGGAAAATGTCTCATGTTCCGCGCACAAGAGGATGACAGCTTGTATGTATGCTTTGGCAGTGCGCCTGTGAGGGCTTTCGCTGAAAGAGTATAGCGCAGTGATATTTTGCAAGAGACGGAGTTGCCGGCCGTCTTGGATATGAGATGGTTTGAACGCACAACTCTTGAAAGTCGCTGTAGGTTGAGCGATTCATAGGTGCCATCGTGCAGCCGATGTGGCACCCGTGTTGGGTATAGCCGATTCTGAAGGTCATATAACCTTGCATGAGCTGGATATCAGCGAGGTCGGTACAGACGTCACGGTATACGGCAAAGGAGCATCCACTGATTTTCCCCCTCAGCATCACATGCAAGAGATTCAGTCCATAGCATGCGCCTCATCAGAGACTCTGTGCCTATCGCTCGACTGGTCCAACCGCAGGACCCCTACGACGTACGCATGCAAGGAGATATCGCTCAAGGATTCTGCTGACGCGTCTCATAGGGGTCTAGGGAAATTGGTTGTCTCCCTATCTGACGGGTCGCTCTCGATTTTAGAGCCAGAGAACGGCACAGGCCTATGTGTGGTAGAGTCGTGGCATGCACATGACTACGAGCCGTGGATTGCCGCCTGGGACTACTGGGACACTAACGTCGTTTACTCAGGTTGGTAATGATCTTGTGTATGCATGCAGAACCCCTCACTAACTCGCTCCGCAGGAGGAGATGACCTCAAGATGAAGGGCTGGGACGTCCGACAAGGCGGATCAGCACCCCTCTTCGTGAACAAGCGGTATGGATCCTTCGCCGCATTATCTGCTCAGTTTGCTTAGAATCCCAGATTCGAGGCTGGTGTTACGACAATACAGAGCCACCCATACATGGAACACACCCTAGCCGTCGGGAGGTGCGTACGGGGGTCCCAATCGATCTTGCGCTCAGATTGTACTGAAGGTTTGACTGACAGCTACGACAATACCGTCCGCCTGTTCGACACGCGGAAACCGCTCGTCCCACTCACTCAAGTAGACGTAGGCGGAGGAGCGTGGCGTGTCAAGTGGCATCCATCGCCTACCCGTCGCAATGACTTGCTTGTCGCATGCATGCACGATGGCTTCAAAGTCGTCAGACTTGATCTGGACGCCGCAAACACGAGTCCCACTCTGTGTTCTTCTGACCAGCCATGGGGGGTTATCAAGCGGTTCGACAAACACGAATCGCTAGCATATGGGGTAGATTGGTCCTCCGCTGGAGGCAAGGGAGAGGATGGTACACTGGTAGCAAGCTGTTCGTTCTACGACCATACACTGCATTTGTGGAGAGCGTAAGAGAGAATTGTTGCACGCGCGAAGCCAAGAATGGGTATCGCTGTGGGATATATGGTACTGTTCTACGTGCTCGCCTCGGTTTCTTTCTGTGGGGTAGGCGGTCGAGGCGTCGGCGGAGCATTCGTGCCAAGCCGTTTGCGTTTCCAGAAGCCGGCATTAGGGCCTTTCATGACAAAAGCCAAGGTCCAACGAGACAAGCCACGGAGAGTATCGGGGCGATGCACTACCGCTGTCAGCAGCGTCGAGAGCGAGAGGATGAACACTAGCCTAAAAAGGGGTCAACGACAAGTCACTTGGAGCTGTTCCCGAAATTTGCACGTACCGCTCCGCCCACCGAACGCTGGCTCTGCCACTCTTGATCCATTCGGCAGGGAGGCAAGCACGGATGGCTCGAGGGAGCACATAGAGGGCCATCTCTCCTCTCCGTCGATCACGTTCAATCCAGATACTCGCGCCACAAAGCAGGCAGCCCAAAAACGTGCCGCCGAAGGGTCCGTCCCAGAAATCATGTGGAATACCGGGGAAAAGGCGCGCCAGCACCAAAGTGCGGGCGAAGCATACCGCGAACCAAATCGACGATACGAAGGTGGAGAGGAAGGAGGCGCTACGTGCGACTGATAGCAGAGTGGATAGCAGAGTGTGCAGGCGCAGTAGCTTCCGAGGTCGGGTAATCAGGATAGGCAATATGTGCACCTATACGCCTATTAGTTCACTACTAGATGGTCAAACAGGACACCAATTCTACTCACAGGGAGGTAGATAGCAACTGCCTCTGCGAATGCCTGCATCCCTCTGACAGAGGCATTCGCCAGACAGCTCCCACCTGCGACGTTGCCGTGGATAACCTCGCAAGGTAGACCCCCTCGGCCTCGACGGCCTGAAACACCGAGGGCTTTCCAAATCTTATCGGCCTGAGGGCCGCCGTAGGCAGGCAAGAGCGCGGGATCGCCCCATGTTGCTGGGTATCCGAGGTCTCGCGACAAAGATGGGACAAGGTCTGGAGGGACAGCCGTGCCCCTCTTGTAAGAGAAGTTGCCCGTGCGTATTGCTCGTAGGGCGGCGAGTAAACGTGGGTCGATATTGGCCATTGTCATAATCCTGTTTGATCATGCGAGCCGGGTTCAGCGATTGACCATGCACGGAGAACAGTCGTGCCATACCACTTATTATATGACTGAGGGAGTCTGGCCTCGCGTTAGTACTTCGAAAGTCAACTATTCATGGCGCGACTATTCACCTCTCCGGCTCGTAAAAGAAGCACCACATAATCCTGCGGCAGCGTTGAGCGTTGGCATGCCGCATAGATTGATAGAGCATTCTCGAAACCTACCTGGCACTGCACGCCCAGAACACCAAAGCATCGATACGAGATGCCCATTGTAGTCTGGCCGCCTTCTTCTCTTGCTTGATTGCAGCAGGGAGGTAGCGTTCACTTGCCTCCGACGGTTTGAAAATTGCAAATTGGACCAAACTGTCCATGGCTCGGACTAGAAACAGCAGAGAAAGATCTAAAGTGGGGGACGGTCTTCCTGTTCTAGCGGACCTTGAGTGGCTGCGCCTTGAGTGCAGCAACGCGACGGCAAGAGTGCAGGAGACGATGTTGGACAGGAATGTCTTATGGGAATCCTTCAACGACGCAAGCCATGTCTTCAACTTTCTCAGCGTATGTGGAACCTGTTCGTTCCCGGGTGCTTCCTCCCATTTGGCCCAAAAGTGGCGGATGGTCGCGCCGCCTGCCACACCAACTGTGATGGCGGACGCGAATGCGGTGATTCCCAGTTCGCGACGCACGATCTGGAGAGCGCGTCCGAGCCCCTTCGCACGCGCCTTTTTGGAGGTTATGAACGGAAGTAAAGCGGGGCCTAGCGCAAGGGAGAGAGCGAGGGAGTATGTCCTGAGGGCGATCTGCAGCGGGTGATCGTCGGGCAACGCATGTAGGAAGTCCGCGAGGTTGTGGGGCGCGTCGCGCAGGCGTTTTGCTACGTCGATGCTGTCCATGTCGGATCTGGCGGGCGCGAAGGCGACAAGAGAGGGTTAAGACCGCATAACAGCGGGGTGATATAGGCTGCAGCTCAGTACGATCACGGTGAGCAGCGGACTCTCCCCGTGAATATGCACGACGCAGTCTACAGAGCCAAATCACATGCCACGGTCAACAGCCGGGAAGGCAGTGCACACCCCGATTTGGCAACTTCTGTCGTACGACCACCCGTTGCCATGTAGTGTCATAGCACGCCGAGAAACAGCAAGTACTATAACAGCGCACAGTGTACTGCATGCAGGTATCAAGGGAACAAAGGCGAATTCGGAGTAGGGTCCAGATCCTGGGTATAGCTCCAAAAGTCCAACACCCGCGCGCTCTCCGATACCCCCATCCCTGCTCGCAGCTCATCAAGCAGACCAGCGAGTCCCAAGTATTGCAACAGCCTTGCCCTAGAATCTGGGTATACAAATAGATCCAGAATATCCAATCCCTGCAGGATAGGAAGTTCAATGGGGAGCGCAGGTGACTTACAGGCGCAAAAACCAGGAACTCACATGCGCACGGACGACTGCCGCGACATAATCCTTCGAGGCCTTCGATGTACTGACACCAGTGTCTGCGGCAAGCCTGCCGGCTTCCGTCTCTCCAGAACCGGCCGATACCTCCTTGTTCTCGTGTGGCCTCTTGGGTTCTCCTTTGGCACGCGGCAACGTAGTCGGACGACGCGTAGCCTCTCGCGACAGGGCTTCGCCTTCGGGCACGCCAAGCCATCTTGCCCAAAGCTCCAACTTCCTACCGTCCCGTTCGAGACGCCGCAATGCGGCATGGCACCTATCCCAGTCGCTTTCATCGCCTTTCCAGACGTCGGAATCATCTTCATCCCCGTCGATGGCTGTCAGCACTACCGAAGGCGGCCGCGTTGCGCCATCGTCTTCGTGCAGAAGTTGTGGCAACAGCGATAGGGGACCGAAGGTGTCGAACACGCTCTCCGCATCGTCGTGACGTTTTTGAGCAGGTCGCATCATGAGGCGAATCCATCGCCTTCGGCGGACAAGTCCACGATGGCTCATGAATCCCGGGTCGGGACCCCACTTCCTGCTACGAAATGAGCTGCTGTATTCAAAACCGTCGTACTGGACTTGGCCATCCCCACGCATGTCAATCATCCAGGCTCGCGAGACCCACTTCCATGAACCATCAGGCAATGGGTAGTCTTCTAGGGTTACAGTGGGTTGTTTCTTCCGTGGAGAGGGCTCAGCGGTGGGGACAGTGAATGGTGGCGGATCAAGGGGCAGAAGTGTGAGCGCGGAGTAGTACGGCGTTGAGAACACCATAGCACTAGTTCAACACCTCAGCACCGGTCTCAGAGGTAGAAGATGCATGACGTGCATACCCTCTTTGGTTCTCGTACAGGATGGCCCATCGGTAGACATCCTTGTCGTACTCCTTATCAAGCTCAGCAGCGAGGTCCGACGACTCGGATATATTGACTAGGTCAGGTATGTCTGACTCAGACGCTGCTCGTTCGATCTCCACGATGGAGGAAGGAGATGGCGACGCATTGCGCTGCTGAGCCTTGGACCTCCGACGACTCTTGCGGAAGCTGGGAAGAGAGATGCTAGAGAAGAGACCACGCTTTGACAATCGCCGTCGAGCCTCATCGGCTGCTGCATAGTCGTCCTTTTGTACGGAACCTGGCGGTGGTTGTGATGGTCGCAAAAATGAAGACGGGCCAGCCGGAGAGAGTACGGGAGAGGAAACGAGCGAGGATGCCTCAGACATGGACCAAGGTGAGTATGGGGTCTTACTCGGGTTAGGGTTCCGGGCATTTAATCCGTGTGCAATCACATGACGTCACTCTCCCAAGCTCTGTCTGCCGCCATGTTCCGCGTCCGCGCACTTGCGTCCTTGCCTGCTCACGCTCGCCCGTTTCTAACGCGCTATGCCACAGGCAGGGCACTCAACCTGCCTAGATATGCTCCGAGGACCACCCTCGTGAATGCCAGAAGGAATTATACCGATGCCGTTGCCCGTCCAAGGACTTGTCCGTCGTGCTCAGCGCCGTTGCCCACCGCTTTGCCAGTATGCTCGAATTGCGAGTACATTGCACCGATTCCCGAGTCGATGTCGTACCATGAAATGCTTGGAACGCCCTACGAACCGAATCCCTTCGTGGTTGATGTTCCCGCGCTCAAGAAACAATTCCGCGCTGTGCAGGCGATCGTACATCCGGACAGATGGGTCTCGAGACCTCCTGTGAGCCCATGTGCCAGCGAAGGAGGTTGTGTCAAAACTTACGAAGCACACGAGAGCACAGGAACAGCAAGCCATCGCGGCGGCCATGTCTTCGCGGATAAATGAAGCTCTTCACCGACTCTCTAACCCTCTCCGACGGGCAGAATACATCCTAGCTCGGGAGGGTTTCGGTGGGGAAGAAACTGACAAGCTGGACGACATGGAACTGTTGATGGAAATTATGGAGGCCCGTGAAGGGCTCGCCAGTGCTACCTCTCCGGAGGAGGTAGCTGTGATCAGAACAGAGAATGATGGTGATCCGCATCTCTACGAAAGACATCAACTCACTGACAATTTGTTAATTAGCCAAGATCCAAGAGACCATTCAAGAGATCGAGCGACTCGCCGCGGCGAAGGATTGGGCTGCGCTCCGGACTGCCGCTGTGAAGCTCAAGTATCTCCAAGGCATTGACTCGGCGGCAGCTGCATGGCCGGCCTCTGTGAATGACCACTAGACGTACAATTTGGTTATCGCCGCTTACATGTAG
This sequence comes from Trametes cinnabarina, assembly GCA_000765035.1. NCBI lineage: Eukaryota > Fungi > Basidiomycota > Agaricomycetes > Polyporales > Polyporaceae > Trametes > Trametes cinnabarina. The sequence continues at coordinate 130,157 of CCBP010000103.1, forward strand.
TTGTGTATATCCATCACTCATGCCCAATGTATACGTAACCGAGACCCCGAGGGTGCATATTGAGTTCCACAATCACGTCCACTACAATATCCTGACATAAGCGTCGGTCAATCCACTACACCGGGGACACCCACCTGTGTAATGTGTTGTTACACTGTAAACTTATGCTAGTTAATGACCATATGTGACTCCTTTGTTGCAAGGAGTGCCACTCTTATGACACTGTAGTTACACTGTGCACTTTGAATGTAACTAGCATAAAACAGTGTTTTTGCATGCCACTTTGAATGTGATTAGTGAGACATGACTAAACAATAGCTGACTACATTTCGCCAGAGATTATTGTTTGACAAGCATGTAACTGGTCGTCAAACGGGACAGTGCCCCCGGTGCTAGTGTGCCGCACCAATTTGGCAGTTTCCCGATTTACGGGCGGGCGTCTATGTGACGCCTTCCGACTTGCGACGGTGGACGCTTCGTGTCCTGAGCACTCTGCAACGGTCACCCGCTCTTTTCATATCTGCACTCGCCGAACGCATAGACAGCAGAACGAGCCTCCGTAAGCAAGTGGAAGGTGTCCGTTTCATAGAGGTGTGGCGGGTATGTCCCAGCGTCGCTGATGTTCTTCACAACGACTCCCTCTGACGCTTCATAGATCCATCTGTGTTGTCTCTGCGCCTTATGCGTCTTGCCTTCAATCTCAGAATCAGGCGCGGCCTTCTCATGCCATCAAACCTCACTAGAGCATCTTCACCCCTCGCGTCCTCTTCCGCCCCATCCCCTCACGCTCACTCCTACACTTCGGCATCGACCAGCCTCAAGCAAGCCTCCGCCTCCCCCAAACGTACCTCGGACTATCCGTCTGCAGAGGAACCACCCGCCAAAATGCACAAGACAGACCGCACTTCCGCTGGCTCCTCACGCATGCCCTCTCGCGGAGGAGGTCGTGGCGCATCCTCCTCTCTTCTCGCCAAGGCCCACAAAAACAACGCTTTCAGTGGTCGCGGCGGCAGAAGGAAGGGCAAAAGTACCTCCAACCTCCCTCATCTCCCCGGCCCTTTACATGATGAAGCGTATATTACCAACACGTACAAGACGAAGCCTCTGAAAAAGGTTCACGAGACGAATCCGAAGTCCCCGCTCAGCAACTACATCATAAGCACATTAGGCGGGCAGATGGAATTTGCTGCCACACTGGGCCTGGTGGAAGGCGCCGATCAGCCCATCTATAGGTACCAGCTGCTTCTGAGTAGCATTGCCTGCGAGGCGCTGATGGGCCATCTCCATAGGTGCACCGTTAATGTCAGACACGGCAATGCAGAAATAGTCGGCACTGGTGATCACCCCAACAAAAAGCAGGCAGAAAACCTAGCTGCCCTCTCTGCCGTATACCAATTAGATGCCCTTGGCGCGGTATGTTCCCGACTTATTCTCCCGGCACAAGATTTTTGACAATTTCTCACAGTTCGACAAAAAGAAAGGCTCGGAAGCTCAGGGCCCTTTGGAGACGACCCTCTCAGATGGCTCAGTGGTCACCTACGAGAAGGCTCGCCAGTTCATGGACTACTATTGCCGTCGATTCCGCTTCTCGAAGCCCGACATCGTCTATAGTCAGCCGACTCGCTCCACTTGGCAGGCAGACATGATCGTGGGCGACCGTCGCATCGGCTTCGGAAAGGGAAACTCGAAGAAGGACGCTATGATGCGATGCTACACCGATGTCGTTCAATACTTAGAGAGCTGCGATCCGAACATATGGCAGGATTTCGTCGAGGATGCGAAGACCGGCAAAGATCTGGGACTCGCCCCTACTGTGCTTTTCCAGGCTGACGATGTCCTTGAGGACAAGATCGAGAATCTCAAGGACGATATTAGGCGGAGCAGTCTGTACCGGAACCGTCCTGCCCGGACGACTTCGGGACAGGAGACGAGTCAGGTGCAGGTCTCCTCCTCATACCGACGGCCTCCCCCTTCCGAGAAGTTACTAGAAGAAAAATCTCAGCGTCTTCTCGCCCGTCGGCAGGCATACTTGGCTGACCCGCAACTGGAATCCATCCGAAACACGCGCGCCAGCCTTCCCGTTTTCACCAAGTCCGAGGAGCTGCTCAAGCATGTCAACGAGCACGACGTCACTATCTGCATGGCGGCCACTGGGTCCGGCAAGACTACTCAGATCCCTCAGCTCATCCTGGACGAGTGGATCGAACGTGGAGAGGGTGCGAAGTGCAATATCATCTGTACACAGCCTCGTAGGATCGCCGCTATCAGTGTGGCGGAACGTGTCGCGAAGGAACGAGGAGAGGTCTGTGGCCGTGGCACAATCGGCTACCAGGTTCGTTTCGAGTCGAAGCTCCCGGAGCCTCACGGCAGCGTCACCTATTGCACGACCGGTGTCTTCCTGCGGAGGATGCAAAGTGCGCTCCTTGAAGCGTCGTCGCGCAGCAGCATGGACGAGGTCACGCATATCATCGTCGACGAGGTGCATGAGCGGGACGTTGACATCGACTTAATGTTAGTTGTCCTGAAGCGGCTGCTTGCGGAGCGAAGAGCGCAGAAGAAACCCATCCGGATCGTGCTCATGAGTGCCACTATCGACGCTACCCTTTTCCGCACCTACTTCCCCGATGATCGAGGGCAGCCGGCTGGCGTAGTAGACATACCTGGTCGAGCGTACCCTGTTCAGAAGCACTTCCTTGACGACTTCGTTCCGGAGCTAAGCAAGGATCCCAAGACCTCCTGGGTCTTCCGAGAGGAGTCTGTACGGAAGTACTTGATGCAAGAACTTGGTCCCGATGCTCCCGGCGTCTCCTCCCTGTCTCTGTCTGCTTCTCGTGCCCCCACGCCGACTATTCGCGAGCATTCACGCGATACAGACGACCTCGAACTGCCTGTCCCTCTCATCGCGCTCACTATCGCTCATGTCTTGAAGAAGACTGACGACGGGCATGTTCTCGTGTTCTTGCCGGGTTGGGATGACATAAGCGCTGTCCGTCGTTGCCTCGTTGATGACCGATCAAGAGGCTTTGGTTTCGACTTCAACGATACTAGCCGGTTCAGCATCCATCTCCTCCACTCGACTATCCCTGTCGCGGAACAGCAAGCAATTTTTGAACCTCCCCCTGCAGGCATCCGCCGTATCATCCTCTCAACCAACATCGCTGAAACATCCGTGACGATCCCTGACGTCGTATACGTCGTCGATACCGCTCGTGTCAAAGAGCAACGTTATGATCCCTCTCGGCACATCTCCAACCTCGTCTCTGCGTGGGTCGGCACGTCCAACCTCAACCAGCGGGCAGGTCGTGCAGGTCGTCACCGCCCTGGCGAGTACTTCGGTATCCTCAGCCGCAAGCACGCTGAGGAATTGCAGCCGCACCAGACAGTCGAGATGAAGCGCGTAGACCTGGAGAATGTTGTCATGCACGTCAAGGCGCTGAACTTCCCGGGTATGACGATCCAAGAGGTCCTCGCAGCCACGATCGAGCCTCCGGCGCCCGATCGTGTCGAGTCAGCCATCAAGTCCCTGCACATGGTCGGGGCTCTCGATGCAAACAACAATCTTACGTCTCTTGGTCATGTCTTGCTGCAACTGCCCGTCGACCCGCGCCTGGGTCGCCTCGTCCTCCTAGGCTCCCTTTTCCGCTGTCTGGATGCTGCTATCACCCTTGCCGCCATTATGGGTGCTCGAGAGCCCTTCGTCGCGCCTATGCATGTCAAGGCCGAAGCTCAGGCTCGCAAGAACTCTTGGACGCCGGAGGAGTTCCGATCTGACCTTCTCGCCGCTCTTCGAGCATATCGGGAGTGGTGGACGTTGCAGAGCCAGGGTATGTACATCTCAGCGAACCGCTTCTGTCAGGACAACTTCCTCTCGAAGCCTACCCTGCTCAACATTGCCAAGGTCAAGGACCACCTGCTGAAGGCGTTGTACGACGTCGGCGTGATCGACATCTCTGCGGGCGGTACGAGCAAAAACACCTATGTGCCTCCTGGGGCACGCTCTCGTGACGTGCGGCCGATCCCACATCAGTTGAACGAGCACAACGACTCGTTGCCGCTTCTCGCCGCTCTGATCGCTGTGGCATGTCAGCCGAAGTTCGCTATCAGAACCGGTGAAAGGACCTACAGGACAGCTGTCGATAAGGTATGTTGGCTAGCACGAGGTCTTTACCCACCGACTCACCTTACTTCTGTAGACCGTTCTTGTCCACCCCTCGAGCGTCAATCACCGCAAGAAGGAGATGCCGCAGAATGGGCCGAACATCGAGAAACAGATCATCGCCTATATGGAGAAGCGACAGAATATCTCTGCGAACCAGAACGCTGAGAAGTACTTGGTTGCCACAACTCGACTGGACCCGTTGACCTACGTCCTCTTTGGTGCCTACAAAATCGCTGTTAATGCCCGTGGTCTCGAATGCGATGGGTGGCTCCCGATCGTTGGCCGCATGAACGTTTTGGATGACCTGGAGCGGCTGAAGGTCATGTTGGAGGATTGTATGTTGCGCGTCTACCAAGGTCTGTTGGCAAGCCGTCAGCAAAGGGCTCAGCAGTACAAGAGGCCCTTAACATACGAGGATGGGCGCGAAGACGAATCCGGGGACGAGGGCGATGACGACTTGACCAATGTCCCGCTCTCAAACATGGAGATGAAGGAGCTCGACCTGATGACGATGGACCTCGTCCGTATCCTCAACCACTATAGTACCTACCGCATCGCGATGCAATCGCGGAACAACTCTCGACCGGGGACACCGATGGAATCCCCCGCCTTCTCGTCCGTTCGTCTTCCCTCATTCAGCGGCCAGCGTTCAGGCTACTCTACGCCGTACACTGGCATGGCTTCCGCATATTCCTCTCGTCCGAGTACTCCGAGCCGGTTGTCAAGGCAGTGAAGACGGCGATGTAGGGTGATTGACGACGGTCGGAGTGTTCTTTTGGTTGAATCCCACTACAGTACCACGAAAAAGTTCTACGGTGTTGGAGGCCTCAGGCTCGGTCATTTTAACGAACTATAATATGTAGTCTCAGTCATGAATGTGTAATCCAAATTCTCC
>CCBP010000103.1:135230-164499 GCA_000765035.1 Trametes cinnabarina
AGTATTGTGTAATCCAAATTCTCCTCTCAGCTTGAACCATGACATGATGTCGTTACCGCATGTCCGCTGCCCAGGGATGTGCGCGCACGTGACCGTCAATATAGCAGCTGTGCTTCAATCAGCGACTCGCTCCCCCTAGCTCGTGGTGGCACGCATCTATCGTCTTGCTGTCGTCTGCTTTGGCCCGTTTCCTGCCTGAGCCGCTGATGAGTTGACTGGGAGAGGGATACGCCTCCTCCAATTGTCTGACCTGGTTTCTGGCTACCACTCGTACTGGTACTCTGGACCGCCGCGGCCTGTCTTGCCTTTCCCCTTCATACCTAGGAAGTGACGTCTTGCGGCATCCCCGCACCACCTTTATACCACCATGGCTACAAATATGCGAGGGCTGACGCAGGTATGTTCATGGCAGAGAAGTGTGGACCTGTAGCCGACCCTAGCCTTTGCAGTTCATCGCGGACATCCGCGGTGCGCGCGTTCGCGAACTCGAGGAGAAGAGAATTAATAAGGAGATGGCTAACATCCGGAAACGCTTCAAAGGTACGTGAACTACATTCATCGCAGTTGCTGCGCTGCATACCATTGTCTGCAGATGGCAATCTGGATGGATACCAGAAGAAGAAGTAAGCCCGTGACGTTTACTTGACAGATATGTAACATGAACAAGTTGTGCTCACCTATAGACACTAGGTATGTTGCGAAGGTCATCTTCACATACATTTTGGGCTACAAGGTCGACGTTGGTCACATGGAGGCGGTCAACCTGATATCAAGTTCGAAGTACAGCGAGAAGCAGATCGTACGCACTGTTCGTATACTCGGCTTAGTGTACACCTGTTCACCTATGATTTGTTCACAGGGCTACCTCGCCGTGACGCTTCTTATGCACGAGAACTCGGATTTCCTGAGACTGGTTGTCAACTCAATACGAAAGGACTTGAACGACAATAATGAGATTCACAACTGCCTCGCTCTGCATGCTATTGCCAATGTCGGCAGCCAGGAAATGGCTGAAGCGTTGTCGGAAGACGTGCATCGTCTTCTGATCTCACCGTATGTCTGTTCCATAACGCGAATGATCCGTAGTTCTGATGTCTGCGCAGTACCTCCGAGAACTTTGTGCGAAAGAAGGCCGCGCTTACCCTGCTCAGGCTCTACAGGAAGCATCCTGAGGTCATCCCAGCACAAGAATGGGCATTACGTATAGTCTCAATAATGGACGATCCTGACCTTGTGAGCAACTGTGAATCCCGTCTTGTCGGCTTCACTGACACAATGTGTATGTAGGGTGTGGTTCTCTCTGTCGCCAGTCTCATCCTAGCCTTGGCTCAAGACCATCCTGAGGCCTACTCAATAGCCTACCAAAAAGCTGTTGACAGGCTGAATCGCGTGGGTAGTCATGTCATACCCCAGAACGTACCATGTCCTGAAACACGACGTAGTTGATTGTGCAACACGAATATGCTGCAACATACTCATATTACAAGGTGCCCATTCCTTGGCTGCAAATCAAGCTCCTCCGCCTCCTACAAATCTATCCTCCTTCCGGTAAGTGCTGCTGTTGTTTGATCCCATGATGACTGCTCATCAATAAATGCTAGACGACCCCACCCTACAAGTCATGCTTCAAGAGGTCTTGCAAACCATCATGAACAATTGCAACGAGCCTTCACGGAATGTGCAGCATAACAACGCGCAACATGCCGTTCTTTTTGAAGCGATCAATCTCGCGATACATTTGGATGGAAATTCGCCGCTTGTGAATACTGCCGCAGTCCTTCTCGCTCGATTTATCAGCTCGAAGGAGACCAACGTTCGTTACCTCGGCTTGGACACCATGGCACACCTTGCTGCACGGACGGACAATCTCGAGGCTATCAAAACGCATCAGGGCACAATCATCCTTTCTCTCCGTGACAAGGACATATCTGTGCGGCGGCGAGCGTTGGACCTACTTTACAGCATGTGTGACGTCGACAACTCGGAGCTGATTGTGGGAGAACTGCTACGGTACCTCAAGGTCGCGGACTATGGCCTGCGAGAGGAAATGGTTCTAAAGATCGCCATCTTGACAGAGAAGTACGCGAGTACGTACAAGTGGTACGTGGATACCATCTTGGAACTGCTCAGCGCTGCCGGCGACCACGTTGGGGAGGAAGTCTGGTATCGCGTTGTCCAAATTGTGACGAATACCGAGGACCTCCAGGCATATGCAGCGAAGGTAGTCTTCGAGTACCTGAAGTCACCGTCTTCGCATGAGAGCTTGGTCAAAGTCGGCGGTATGTACACTTTCCAAAATAGTACTTGCGGGAAGCTAATATCTCATAGGCTACATCCTTGGTGAATACGGCCATCTCATTGCGAACGAGCCCGGATACAGCCCTATCGAGCAATTCCAGGTGCTCCACGCGAAGTCGCAGTTCTGCATGGCCCCTACGCGCGCTCTGCTTCTCTCGACGTACATCAAGTGGGTGAACGTCTTCCCGGAGATCAAGCCTCAGTTGGTGAATGTCTTCGAGCGATATCGGCATGTCCTGGACGTCGACCTTCAGCAACGTGCTTGCGAGTTCTACGCGCTTGCGATGCGACCAGAAGAGGATGAGATGCTGCAGAACGTTTGCGAAGAGATACCCCCGTTCCCACCGCGCGAGAGCGCCCTCATCAACAGACTGAACAAGAAACATGCGGATAGTGAAGACAAGCGACCATGGGCGCACAGCAACGGCACATTGGAGCGTCAACCATCCAAGGTGATCCGGAAGCCCGGGACGATCGACACCAACGGACATGGGTCCAACTCCAACGGAGATATCTCCCAAGAGATTGCGAGCTCACTCGCTGGTCTCGACCTCACCTCTTCTCCCCTCGCCATACAATCACCTTCGTCTCTCCCCGATGGCTCCGCCGCGCTCGCGGCCAAAGGCATTCCCCGACTCAGTGCTGGACCTAACATCGACCGATGGTTCGACAAGCTGTTGTATACCCCCGAAGGCGTACTCTACGAGGACGTTCAGATCCAGATCGGCATCAAGTCGAAGTACCAAGGACCGGTCGGCCAGGTCGCGGTCTACGTCGGCAACAAGATGTCCGCCCCCCTCACGTCGTTCACAACTGCGCTGCACACGGAGGAGGGCGAGGCGCTCACCGCGTCGTTCATCAAGATCGCACCAAGCATGCTTGCCCCACGCACGCAGATCCAGCAGATCGTGCAAGTCGAGTGCAAGAAGGTCTTCCGCAAGCCTCCCATCCTCGTCGTCTCCTTCATCGCCGGCGCGCACCAGGCCATCGCCGTGCGCCTTCCGATCGTGATCACCAAATTCCTCGAGGGTGTGAAGCTTGGGCCTGCCGACTTCTTTGAGCGATGGAAACTCATCGGCGGTCCTCCGCGTGAGGCGCAGAGCATCTTTCCGATTGCTCTTGATGCTACGGGTCATATCGATCTGGCGAAGCAGCGGCAGGTCGTCGCTGGGCACGGTTTCCAGATCCTGGAAGGCATTGATCCGAACCCGAGCAACTTGGTCGGTGCCGGTATCGTACACACTGCAGTGGACGGAAAGGTTGGGTGCTTGTTGCGACTGGAGCCAAACCGGGAGGCGAAGGTGCGATCCTCTGAGATAACTAACCATCATGCTTCCAAAGCTCTTACGCTCTTTCCGCACAGCTGTCTCGCGTCACGATCCGCAGTACGTCGGAAGATGTAGCGTCGGAGGTGCAGAAGCTCGTGCAGAAGCCGCTCGCCGCCGATCCCTCTGCGCCAGCAGACAAGCGTACCCTCTGATCGTTTGCTTTCGACACCACGTGTTTGTACTATGGACTATATCTATCGGATGTATACGACGTACAGGACAGCGACAACTAATGGTTGTAATACACTGAAGCGCGCGAGCAACAGATGCGGGGAGAGCACAATGACAAGGAACGAGGAACGGATGCCGAAACGAAGGAGTAGACGGTGCTAACGTCTCGTCAAGATGGAGCGGAAGATGTTCAGACGCTTCTTGCCCGGCTCGTCGGGAAGCTCGACTGAAGTGTCAGCGGGAAGAGACATGAGCGGATCAGGCGCTCGTGTCCTGGCCAGCGGGGAATCTGTCGAGGTCGAACGCGGATGGTGCGTCAATGGTGGTCGTGGAGGATGGGGAGACTGTGCAACCGCTGCGACTGCCTCCGATGGGGATGCAGGCGTCTTCGAAGGTGAGGGTAGTGGAGGTTGAAAGAGTGGGCGCGGTTCGCACCCGGCGGTGGGCGAGCCGAGCGACTTCCGGGTCGGACTGACCGAGTTGGATCGCGACGCTGAAGGTTTACTCGACTTGCGGGAACGGACCTGCGTTGGCTGGCTCGGGTACGACAGCTTGCGCCCACGCGCGGTCTTCCGCGGTGAGGAGGGCGAGGGCGGGAGCGGGATGTTCGCAGGCGTCGGGGGTATCGGTAGCGGCGTGATGGCGGGCTCGGAGAACTGCCGCCGCGGCCTCGCGGCGAGCTTACTGACGCGGAAAAGTGCCTGCTCCTCGACCTCGAGGCAGCGCGAGCAGAATTCGGAGAAGAACTTGTCGTCCAGCCCGCCGTGCTGCGCGGGCACGAAGTTCTTCGTACGCGAGTAGCGGACGACCACCGAGGTCACGACCGCGAGGTGCCGAGGGATATCCAGCAGGTATGGCAGGAGGGGTATCGCTTCGCGATAGAGGATCGGCGCTGTCGCGCTGCGCTGCCGGAGGGCATTCATGATGCGCAGGCGCTCGTGCTTGTTGGAGGAGAGGGGAGTGCTGGGAGGCTTACTGCCTGGTTCTGGGGTGGAGACGACGATGATGTAGTCGACCATGCCGTGCAGGCTGTCGCTCAGAAAGTCTTTCACGCCGCGCATGTACTCTTCCTTCTGCACAGTCTGGGGGAGGGTCAGCAAGCCGTCCGGCATGCTTTGGCCGAATCAACCAGAGTGGCTTACCGGGTTGAGGTTCGCGAGGCTCTGAATAACCTTCGCGATCAAAGTCAGACTGCGCTGGACCGGTACATCCGGCAAGCCTGCAAAATCAGACGTCGGCTCGATAGCAAAGTGAAGGGGCGTGCACAACATACCGGGCAACAGTCCAAATAGGTGCGGATGCAGGATCGCGGGCACGATGAACCGCAGGAAACAGAACGCAGACACGCTCTGCCACGGCAGCTCGCGGTTCTGGTCGTCCGGTATGCGATAGCGGCTCTCCACAAGCTTGCGTATATGCTCGAATAGCTTCCTCAGCTCCCTGCAGCATTATGACATTACGGTACGTTAGTATCCGCGTGCACTGTCGTCGTCAGGAGCATTGCGATGAACGGACACGCACGGTGGGCATTGGGTTCGGGCCTCATATATCTGATTCCAAAACTCGCGGCACCACGACACGAGTATGTCTACATTCTTCTCGATCGCCTTGGGGCCCTTGCCGATGCGGACCGGGTAGACCTCAATGGCGACCTTCTCGGCGCAGAGCCGGCGGATCGTCGCGCCTATGCTCGCCTCGAGAAAGGGCATGCCATACCATGACATGTACAGCTCGACTGTCTTCGTGAACACCGTGTTGCCTCGGCTGGGTGGCACTATGAGGAACAATTTGCAATGCGTGTGGCACGTATACGTACAAGAGGGTGTTATGAGCTGCATGGGATGAGCACGTCAACATACCCTGTTCATCGCTCGCACTAGCCGATTACTCACAGGACAGAGTGCCGTCAACTTCGCGATCGGCAAGTTCCATTATGTTCTCGAGCAAGACGTTCTTGGCGATGGCGATCGACATTATGTTGTTGTTGACGTTCTTCATCTTCAGCTTGGTTTCGAGTTCACGCATCCAGTCAAGGTGATTGCGAGAGTGAAGCGTCTACGTCGTAAGGTTGGTCAAGCGGGGTAAGCTCCGCGTACGATATATCGCCTGACCTTGAGCAATCGGGTATATGCATGGTAAGGCAGAATGATCTCCCTGGAAGGCGGTCAGCAGGAGCCACAGGTCTCTGTACGAGATCCACTCACTCGTCGACGCGGACCTTCATTCTCATTTCGCCTGCTTGCGTGCTCGAAGCCTGCCCGCCATGCAGCACAGGAAACCAACCTTCCACAGCTTCGCCTCTACGGAAGTTCACCAGGACGATCACGACGGTACCGACAATCACCGGCTTCGAGAGCCTCTTCTCCCTCCACACCACGATCTCCAGGTTCTCGAACGGCGGGAGGTCCGCGAGCACGAAGCGCTCGTGCCAGTCCGGGCTCCCGGTGCCCTTCTTCACCGTCGTGCGCCCGCAGAGCACGCCGTTCACGAAAATCTCGCAGTACACGTCCATGTCAATCGCGTCCGCGTCGAGCTTCGCGTCGAGGTCCGCGACGGCGGGCTCGTCCGAGAGCGGGCGCGTCACTCCGAGGTTGCGGCCCTGGATGCAGGTGAGATCGACTTGACGCCACATGCGGTATAGGCCGCCGTCCTCGGGGGAGAGCCAGCGGCCATAGACCTCGGGCATGGCGTACGACCGGAGGAGGGCGAGCCAGGTGTTCGCGCTGTCTTGGTCTTCGAATTGTATGTACAATGGTTCGGAAGTAGGAGCCGCCCCGCGCATCTGACCGCTATGACGATGATGTTAGCCACGGCCCGCGGGTGATAGACTAAAGAGAACGTACGCGACAGCGAAGATACCGATACAGTTGCGCCTGTCGAACAGGGAGCGGTGGACGGCGCGTATGTCCGTGTGGTTCAGCAAATACATGTAGATAGATCGGTATAATATAGTGTCCTGCGTCCCCTCGGAGGATCAGCACTCGCACGAGACAGCGCTGGAGGACCCACTCACGTCCACATAAATATTTAGGAGACAGCCTTCTTCCTCCTCGACAAGCTTGCAACGCGCCGGCCGCCATTGGCCCGCGCTCGTCGAGCTGCGTCCGATACCGAGCCAACTCGACTTCTCTGCAACGCATATACGTATAAGCACGCCTCGCGCAGCACCGCGCAGCACGCTCCACGCACCTTTGACCTTCTTCTGAGCAGCGTCGCCGTTGATTGAGAGGCCTCGGGAATTGAGGTCTCGTCTGGAGTCGGCGTTCTTCCTAGTGGGCGGCTAAACGGGAGATCATGCCAGTCGAGCGGGGTCAGATCAGCGAGGGACGGTAGCCGAACTGATCGAGGAGGGCGCGAACCTTCTTCAACGCCGCAGCGGCCTTGGAGGAGACGTAGAGCTCGACGGAGACGTAAAATTCCTTATCCATCGTAGCTGCCCCTCGCGGCCCCGATATTCTCGGGCGAAGGCGAATGCAGCGACGATTGCGAGCGCAGCGGTCTATTCGGGGATGTCTTCGGCAGCCTTTGTGGGCTGCTCGAGGGGGTATCCGACGGTTTCAGGCTGCAGGAGACGCGTTGACGGTACGCGGAGGCCACGATCCTCGAGAGACGTGAGAGACAGGACAGAGCGAGGTCAGGGACGTGTCTGAACGGGACGGAGGGCGAGGGTGACAATATATCAGAGTCGGGGAGAGGGGGATGTATGCACAGCGCCCAACAAAGGGGGCTAAATTGGATGGTGAAATGGAAGGAAATTCGAGACAACGATGATTGAGATGGAGGACGTCGGCGGGGTGGATATTGGACGGGCCTCACAACATGGCAATCGCGCAGCAGCACGACGAGGAGGACCCTGGAGGTTGCTGCTGCAGGGTCAGAGAGTGCTGGTGTCGGTGCGCGCTCGGCGGGCGTGCCACTGCCCTCAGAGAGTGTGACCAGTGGCGTCCGTAGCACTCACATGCGCGTCTATCGTCCCTTCCTCTCAGACACCCACCCCGGGCCTGGAGACAGGAGCTTGATAGCAACCTACTACCCCACCATCATACATCACGCATGCAACAATCGATTCATGCCCGTCGTCGATAGGCTCAACTCGAGCCTCGAACAAAGCATCCCTCGCGGTCATGCACAATCCGACGCTCTGTGACCAGTCTCCGTCGTTCCTCTGCGTCATTCGTCATTGTCCACCTCTCTACCAGGGGCGCCCAGTTTACAAATAAACATGATCTACCGTAGAACAAGTGAAAGAGAGACGATGAAGCGTGTTCGAGATCGGGTCAGTGTAGAAGCGTTGCGGCTTTAGGGTATCAACAGGACCGCAACACCCCACGGGGCATTATGAGGTTCGCGACGGGGAGCACAAGCCCACCACGACGCAATTACTCGGTTTTGTGACTATTGACAATTGTGAGCATGCCATATCCACACTTCTGCACTGGACAATCACTAACCCGTTCGCGACACCGTTCGCTTTGCCATTTGCCACAGCCCTCTTACCAGAAGGCTTCTTGTACGTCTGAATGTAGAACTGGATGAAGAGCAATAGGTAGCTCGACAGCAGACCGCAACCGAACAGCGCGGCACGCTCCGTTCCGGCGCAAGAACCGTAAGTAGGGAGGTTCGGGAAGTACGTCGCAGCATAGTACGAGTAGGCTGTGCAGAGATTCCTATGAGACTGCGCTCGACAGAAATCAAAATTCTTAAAACTCACTGGCAAAGTAGACGATGAAGAGGTCGATGATGAACTGCACGATTTGGAAGGTCGTAAGGTACTTCTTCCACTGCAGAAAGGGTCAGTAACGCGTCACAAATAATCCATTAGGGAGACATACCCATATCCTGGCACCACCGGCGGTTGCGAAGTAGTAGTAGTCTGAAATGAGACAATCAGAAACCAGCACTGAATCGATGCCTAAGTACATACACATGATCACATGAACGAGGAGGTTGATGGAGATTACAACCCATTGCTACGTGATGGCGTCAACTATGGGCCGAAACTGATGGAAGATCCGACGTGTCACTCACAACGCTGGTCTGGCCGTTAAGTTGCGTATAGCATAGGAGAGCAGTAGCAGAGTGGTGGAACACATGCAAGAAAGCTGGCAACACGTTAGACGATGGCTGAAACCGAGGAAAACGCGTCGAGTACCAAGAGGCTTCTTCTTGAGGGCCAAGAAGACGGTGTCTACGAGCTCGATGTACTTGAAGTAGTAGTTGATCATGTAGTAGAATTGCAGCCTCTGCAGGTGCATGGTCAACAAACGTCGTCCTGACGCGTAGTACGTGTCCAGCCAGAGCTCACCTCCGTGAACATTGCCGGGTTGCATAGAGCAAAGAAGGGCCCGTTTTGCCAGAGATGAGGGAGGACCTCCTCCAGGATGAGTACAAACAGGAGCAGGCTTCCGCTGCTCAAGAACGCGTTGTGCAGACGGAAGAGGAACTGCAGCTTGTACGGGGGCCTGTCCTTCATCCACGCGCGGATACCAAAGATGATGACGAGGTACGCGACGAGGGCCGGATACACCTCCTGCGGGGTCGACAAGGGGGTCTTCCCCTGAACATAGTGCGTCAACTCATAAGGAATGGGGAGCTCCGCCAGGCGGAGGCGTGAGAGGAGGAAATCCGCGAGGGGAGCCATGGAGGACGGAGGACGTGGTCGGTCGGGATAGAAGAGGTGGACGCTCTCTAGCGACTTTTTCGCTGTCCGCCGGCGGGCGCGTGCTTTTAGACCCCGGCAATCCCCGAGTGAGCACCGGCCGGTCTCCCACGCTTTCAGGGGGCCGAGGCCCCGGGGCCGACGCGTCATTAACATTATCGACTCGCGAAACTCGCGCGCGTCCCGACGCGACGCGTCGGTCGGGGCGGTATGAGTACTAGTAGTCTGCGCCGTGCAGCCAGTTTAGTGATCAGGCGATCTCTCTCGGTCATTCCTCAATCAGCACTGCGTATGTCAGTACAAGAAGGCTGTAGAGCAAGCCAACGAGGGGTCTGACCAGTAGTCGCATGGGATCGGAGAACATAGGTCCGTTCTGCAGGATACAGTATCTAGTGGTGTAGCAGGCAGTTGCTATGGTGGGCAGGAGAAGTACTGGCTCAGCGGCTTCGATTTACCATTCAACGGGACGCGCTGCAGCGGCAATGCGGTAGCAACTCCGGCCCTCTCTCCTCTTCCCGGCAGAGAAGGACCGTCACGGACATAAGTATCGTACAAGGGCAACAGATCAAAGATAGCGAGAGATAGGAGAGCGGGGAGGTTGTAGAGCAAAAGCAAAGTACGGGATATTCACGAAAGCGACTTGGGGTGAGCGGCTGAACAAAGCATAGCGACAATCACTACACCTCAAGGGGGGCGGGATGGCCCCGCCCGCCCAATCTGACTCTTCAACGCAGCAATGATACGAAGATGCTCCTCCTCAGCTTGACGCATCTCCGCGATGGCAAGATCCTTCTCCGCGATGACACGACGACCCTCCTCGACGGCATGACGCCCCTCCTCGACGGCACGACGCCCCTCCTCCTCGGTTTGACGCATCTCCGCGATGGCAAGATCCTTCTCCGCGATGACAAGACGACTTTCCTCGACGGCACGACGATCCTGTAGTGCTTCGAGCACCCCCTCGCGCAGGACCTTGTACAGTTCGACGAGCTTTGCATCAAAGACGCTCCGAACCTCGTTGTTGTACCAGGACAAGACTTTGTTGTCGGACACAAATTGCCACAAGCCGTGGAACTGGCCTTTCGAAGGCCCTTGGAAGATTGGGAAAATGTCCTGCATTCCCTTGCCTTTGATCGCGATGGCAGTGCCCTTCGGTGGAGCTTTGACCGGCTTGTCATCAGCCGCAGACGGCCCCCCGAGCATGAAGTAGATCATGGCGGCGAACCAGTAACACTGGTTTTGCAAGAGGATGTATTGGGGAGCGACAACTTTGAGAGCGATGCCGGCAGCGGCGAGATCATAGAGACTCGGTGGGGACGTGTCGTCTCGGGCGCGTGGAGGACATGTCTCTGGAGGGTTGAAGGCGAGGACCGAGTCACCCGATGGTTCAAGGAGGTGAATGGGAGCGGGGGAAGGAATGTGGAAGAAGTGCTCGTAGAGGCACACATCCGCGGGGGGGCGCACCTCAGAGAGCTGGGCGATGTTGCAGATAGTTACACGATCGTGTGCAGAGATTTCGAAAGCGGACGAATTCGGGGTACTTGAGCCGCTGCTGGAGAGGTTCGAGGAGGCAGCCTTCATGTGGGCCGCTGCCGTAGTGTTCTCGGCTGCGCCTCGTTCACATCTGATAACGCCGAGACGCTTGTTACTGTCGTCGGCCCACGGTTGACCGTCGACGGTCACGTAGGCTAAGACATATTCATGTTGGGAGCCCTCGCGCTCCTTCATGAAGGAGATGTGACAGATGCGGGCGCGGTCAGGATGAAATGTTTGACATGACACCGCGTGTACGTACGCCTGCCGAAGGACGCCGGTGAGGCTTTCGACGGGTATAGCGCCCCCTTGGCCATAGCACAGGATTTCACTCAGCGTAGGCGGATTGTCTGCCATCGGAGTGCGGAGGAGGCGATGGAGGAAGGCAGAGAGGGTGTCGAGCATGGATGGCTTGTGGTCATACCGACGTTTATATGGGACGGTGGAGGAACCCATGGTGTCAGGAGGGAAGGGGGGGATCGATATCGATATCGATGGCGAAGGAGGGCTGGATGGCAAGAAGTCTGGACAAAGGCGGCGCGGCTTGTGTGTGGGGGGCTGAGGACAAAAGGCCGGAGCCGTACTGCGATCGATGGCGGTGAACAGGACGAGCTTCCGTGTCACTTGAGCGAGCAATCGCGAAGTGAGTGGATGGCAAGCAATGGGCACACCGCGTGCACGGCGACTCTCATCCGATCGGCGCGCATCACGTCCGGTACTTACGTTATATCATTGCCCAGTAATAAAATTACAAACATCATTGGCTACCTCAGCGCACAGGAGAGCTCATGTGCTCGCCACACAGCGGCCATACTGCAGCCGGGAGCGTCTAAAAGTCTCTCGAGGGGAAGACTAGCAGAGATCATGTAAGCACTACTGTAGTCACTAGTCACTTGAAAAGCGTGCGGACAAGCAACTCGATGTCCAAATCTGTGGCATATTAGTCGCAAATTTTGGATACTGCCTTATAAGGGAAATCACCTTATAAGCCCATTATAACCCCTTAAAATCCCCCAATAAACCCCCAAAAGCCCCTTATGTGCAGAAGGTAAGTTTGTAATGTGTCAATAAGGGGTTATAATGCTATTAACGATTTTTACATTTATTAGACAAGAAGAGTGTACTGTATCTCACACCGCTGAGCCATACCTCGTGAACTTCGTCAGTCGTTCTTCTGACCCCTGTGGGTCCTCCTCTGACGTGCTGCATAGCTACCAGGTTCCTGGTAATATAGGCCGGAAAGGTGTTAGGGCTGCTGGACGGCTGCTGACTACGCTGCCCGAGGCCCACAATGCAGTGCCACTAGCTCATGGGGTCTGCAGCAGGGCACGACGTGACGGAATGCTGATCACCTCTTGATGTGGCTTCTTACGTCGCTGAGCTTGCGCGAGAGCTTGGAAGTCCCAGGATGTGCCAGGAAAGCTAACGAGCAAGTCCGTGAAGATAATCCAGAGGTAACCGTGGTACTGTGATAGATACATGCTGGTATAGAGAGACGATTATAACACTAGATGCAAGGACGGTAGCGAGGACGAAGAGAAATTGCAGGGTGGATAGCAAGTTCATGTGATGATCAAAGCATAGCCGTCTTCGAGATCAGCCAGTAGAGCCTTTTCCCTGCAAGCGCGAGGTGAGCACTATTCAGGGAAGACATCGACGTGACGTACTTCAGGTCGAGCTTTGCGTTCTGCACAGCAGCGAAAGCAGCGGCCCTGAATTTGGTAACATCGAGACCGGATGGCAGCGCACAGATGAGGCACATGGGGCAGCTGGCAGGCTGCAGCCGATAGGAAGCTGCAATCTGGGAAGGAGGTGGTCAGTCGGTGGCTGAACGGGCGGCTTTAGCCTGATGGGGCGCGCTCACCCCAGATGCTCGAAGGGATTCAACGAGGTTATGGACGAACACCAGTGAGCGGGAACGCAAGTCGTGAAGGTCATGGAGGTCGGCATCTAGATTAGCCGTGTCAGCGGCGGGGTGTCGTGTGACCAGTCGGGAGACGCACATGCAGCGGACGAAGGTGGGCATCCGGTGGGGATCGTGCAATGCAGTCTTACAGAGCGTCCCGATTTCCGAATCAACCTGCGTGAGGGGGACGATGAGCACAACAAGGCATCGGATAGGTATGACGGGGTTGACTGACTTTGCAAAGGGTTCCACCGCGTCGTCCAAGTTGCCCAGCTGCATATTCGGAACCGATGTCAGTCAGTGTGAGACGTATGGCAGGGTGAGCTGATAGTTGACACGGACCTCGTTAAACTCCACTGCCTGGGTAGGACGGTCTGCGTCCAGATGCATCGGAATGTGGACGGCGGAGGATGGCATAATAGACATCATGGCGTTGACCCAGGTACGGCCGTGGTGAAAAGAAGGAGCTTATGGGAGGGGGGTGGGGGGGCGGGGCGAACTGTGAGCACTAACCAGCGTGTGGGGGATGGAGGTGGGCCATATAGTAAAGTATGCCGCCTCCTCGTTGCGGCCTACGCGGGGGATTCCGGGGGGCAAGGAATGCGTGCGGAGGTGATCGGTCGCCCAGGACATGTTCTCGGTCGCAAGAATACACCTGCTGGGTGCGGTCAGCCACAGCCACGACGAAATTAGCGCCGTCACGAGGCCACCAGCTGAACGGAGCTGGACCCGGGACCTCGAGCTGGAATGCTGGGCATCTCGTACAACCTACCAATGCGGACCATTCATCTCATGAGCGGGACAAGGGACGCCACGGGCGAGGTGGAAGTATAGATACACATCGTCCGCAGATAACTGCAGATCGATCTTTCTGCAAACATAAAACGCCGTCAGGTCCGGTCCCGGCCCGTCTAGACAGTATGGGCGCTTGTAGGGGTTATTCCCAGCGCTAAGAATAGGTTTGCCATATGGGGCATGACGTAACCCCCGCTCTCCGCCCCGAACTTCGACTGCACTGACTGCAGGCTCAATCACTGCACCGTGCACATTCGTTACTCTGTACATCGCCCACTGTCTGTGACATACCGTTCTCTGTGAACAAACAACACCACGCGCGTAAACAATTGCTAACCACGTCTCGTCACCATGGTATGGTGGTCGGACCCGGGGAAGGAGGTGTTGAACATCGTGCGTAGCTTGCCCGATCATACAACGCGTGAGCTAACCAAGACACCAGTTGTTCAACCGCGTTCTTGCCCCTTATGTCGAGAACCTTGATATGAACCAGGTCAACTACGGCATAGGCCAAGGTCTGTCCGCCGGTAATCGAGCATGAACGCGTTAATTCATCCGTCGTACCACAGGACAAGTCACTCTGAGCAAACTGCGCCTGAAGAAGGGCGCGCTGGATAAATTCAGGCTTCCAGTGGATGTCATTGACGGTGCGTCTAAAGTTAACACTGTCGGGCTTATCTTTAATGCCCTCGCAGGTCACTTGGGGAAGCTGTCGCTTTCACTGCACTGGATGAACCTAGGTAATCAGCCCGTGGAAGTTTTGATCGAGGATGTGTATCTACTTGTCGTCCCCTCATCCGAATCTACCTATGACCCTGAAGAGGAGGAGCGCCGTGCACAAGCCGCCAAGTTTGAGCGGTTGGAGAACGCCGAGCTTCTCCACATGCAAACGAGATCAGATGTCTCTCAAGGTTAGGGCGTCGGAATGAAAGTCTCAACGAGCGAGCTCTCAAATACTTCCAGATACCGCCCAGTCCCAAGGACTGCTAGCATCTCTCATTACTAAAATTATCAACAACCTCCAAGTCACTGTGAGGAACATCCATATCCGCTATGAAGACAAGCTCAGTGTGCCTGGGGCAAGTGCACTTTAAGCCAAGTCGACATCACAAGCTGACTCCTTTCATGTTTCCAATCTCGATAGCATCCGTTCGCTGCAGGTGCAACTTTGGCAGGCTTCACCGCATTCTCTGTGAACGAGAATTGGCAACCGGCGTTCATCGACAGCAAAGCCGGAGTCGTTCACAAGGTGCGTTCCTGATAAGCGCAACGATACAGACCAGTATTGACACCCAGTAGTTGGCGAGATTGGAATCCCTCGCTGTGTACTTTGACACAGATTGCCAGAGCTTAGCCGGACTGCCGTACCAAGAGTTCGTGGAGAAGTTCACGGCTTTGGTCAGTTGGAATGGGCTCTACGATCGCCAATGTACCCGCTCACAACCTCTGTAGATATCCAAGGGTAACCGTCTCGCGAAGCATCAGTTCATCCTGAAGCCTGTCTCCGGCGAGGGCAAGGTCACGATAGCCGCTCTAAGAATTGTCGATACGTATTGATTGGGTTCGGGCAGATCATTATGAACCACAAGCTCGACAAGGAGACGCCCCGGTTTGATGTGCAGCTCTCGTTTGACGAGATCGGCGTGCTCCTGGATGATAATCAATATCGGGATGCCATCTCTCTCGTCGACATGTACCACTTTTATACCCGACAGCACCAAGTGAGTGCCGGTAAATTTCGGCAAACATACAATCATCGCTGACAAAGGCATTCACAGTATCAAAGGTACCGCCCCCCACCCGAGGAGTTCGAAAAGAATCGTCCAAGGGCCTTGCTCAAGTTCGCCACCACTGCTATTCTGGATGAAGTGCGCGAGCGGCGACGGAGATGGACATGGGATTACTTCGCTGAGAGACGGGACGATCGACACCGTTATGTCGACCTATTCAAGCGGAAACAGTTGGGGCCGCTCGCTCCTCAAGTAAGGTGTCATCTGCAGTATTACAGATTCTCGTAATTCATGAGATTGTCTACAGGAGGTCGCCGTGCTAGATGCGTTAGAGCGCAAGCTGTCGTACGAAGACCTGCGCTTTTACCGATCGATCGCTCGGTCGCAACTGCGCAAGGATATGGCGACTCGGCGAAAGCTCGAAGAAGAGCGCAAGAAGCAGCAACCCCAGAAGCAGGCATCATGGTCCTCGTGGATATGGGGCTCATCTTCGTCTTCCGATAGCCAGTCTGCTCCCATTACCGAGGAGCCTGCGTTCACTGGAGAATTGACTGAGGAGCAGCGCAAGGAACTCTACGAGGCTCTTGACTACGACGAGAAGGCCGCGCTTGCCGAGTCCCTCGATACGCCAAGAGACGCACTCAAGGCTCGCGTCAAAGCGCAGCTCAACCGGGGTTCTTTCGCACTCAAGACGGACCCGCACGGCAAGAACAACGAGATCATTTCTGTCATTTTTGACATATTCCAGGCGACGTTTGTGCAGAGACAGGACAACTTCGAGACGTCCCTGTCGTTGGGCGGCTTCGCTGTCCGCGATGGGACGACGCAGAACACCGCGTACCCACTCATTGTGCACGTGCAGGAGAAGCGGAGCCAGAACGAGATCGTCAAGACGCTTCCTGTCGAGGAGTCCGGCGCTGCGCCGGAGTTACAGGATCCGTTTTTCTTTCTGAAGTTCGAGCACAACCCGCTTGATGGCAGGGCGGATAGTGCCCTGAGTGTGCGCATGCGCTACATGGAGATCGTGTATCACAGGGGATATGTGGAGGCTGTGTACAAGTTCTTGAAACCTCCCGCCAGCCAGCTTGAGTCCGTAGAGGCACTCTTGGTATGGACGCTTCTCGCAATGTTTGAGTTAGGTTGTTGCTGACTACCGCCTAGGATGTTGCCAGTCAGACCCTGGAGGGCCTGCGGAAAGAGACTCGAATTGGACTCGAATACGCTCTGCAAACTCACAAAACCGTTGACGTGAAGATGGACCTCAACGCTCCCATCATCATCGTTCCAGAAGAGTGCGTGTGGCCCAACTCAGTATGATTGCAAAGACGTGTGCATACTGACAGTTTTCTTAGCGTTACCTCGACGAAGGGGAAGCATTTGGTAGTCGATGCCGGCCACATTTCCATCGGCAGCGAGCTCGCAAGCAAGGAGGCGATTCAGCAGATCCATGCGAAGCGGAAAAAGCAGTACACGGAGGAAGACTATAAGCACCTTGAGTCTATGATGTATGACCGCCTGACTGTTCGACTGGAGGCCGCTCAGGTATGGTCAATTGAGACGCATTTAGTCTGCAACCCACTGACTCCGTGTCATCCAGTTCCTCCTCGGCGATGACTTGGACTCCTGTCTCAAGGCGCTACGCTCAAATGAGCGTGACAACTTGCATTTGCTTGAGCGGACCAATTTCGACTTGCAAGTGCAGAACTCCATCGTCCCGACGGCATATACTCTCGCGCGCTTCAAGATCGCCGGACATCTCCCTGCTCTCCAAGTGAACATGTCGGATACTAAGTACAAGTCCCTTATGCGGCTGATCGACGTCGCCATCCCGCATTTTGATGATGAAGAGGAAGCTCCGGCGCGAGCATACTCCGCGCAGAAGCCATCGTCCTCTCAGCGGCATGCCTCTACTGCATTCAAGATCCCTTCTGGCTTCTTCGGGCCGGCTCCAGAAGAAGAATACGCTATTGAGACCGACGATGAGGATCAGGCCGCCGTTCAGCCGAAACCGCATGAGCAGGCAGCGCACGATGATGACAACGACGAGTTTTTCGAAGCAGATCCCGGCACGATTTCCGTAGGTCTCCCATGCTCCGCGCTCTTTACAGTCCCTCACTAACTTCTAGGTTTTGACTATCCTTAGAACCCAGCACTGCATCAGCATGTGGTTGAGGTAGACTTCAAAGTCGATACGCTTCGTGCAACTCTGTCCAAATCCGCACCTGATGGTACTGACAAGCTGCTTGGAGACGCGGTCTTCCAGAGCTTCGGGCTACTGTACGCTATGGAGAAATATGTCATGAAGGTTGACGTCAACCTGAAGTGCGTATCTGATCTTCGCAAAATGTATACATCATTTCGGGACTGATCTGAAATGAGACCAGGTCGATATCCATGCACGTCAACCAAGTCGGGAAAGAGCCCTTAGAGTTCGTATCCTCGGCGGCCGGACCTTCGACCGCGGACCTCCTTACCGTTAAATATACCCGAGTACAGCAGACGTCGCCCGAGTATCAACCGGTCTATGAAGGTATCGACCAGAACGTTGACGTCAAGATCTCGACTTTCCTGTTCCGGGCCGCTCCAGAGCCGGTCCTGACCCTGTACGATTTCATCATGACGACCTTCGTACCGCAAAACAGCGGAAACGTCGGAACGTCTCCTTCTCCGAGTGCAGCCGGTGAGGCGGACGTCCCTGAGGTCGTTGTGGGGGCCGGAGGAACCCCAGAGAAGATCAGGGTCCTACTGACTCTGGCAAGTATCGAGGGTGAGTTGGAGTCGCTGATATGCACGGTACTAGTGCTCACGGCGCCCCAGTCATTCTCATCAACGACGATGTCAGGATTGCGACGCTGTCCCTCTCAACGGCATACGTCGCGATTCTCCTGCGTGCGAACACAATGCGCATCAACGGTCGCTTGGGAAGTTTGGCTTTGAACGACGACTCTCCCATTCAGACCGCCGCGCCAGACTTCAAGCAGATTCTGTCCATCGAGGGCGACAACTTCGCCGACTTCACCTACCAAACGTACGATCCCGAGGATCGTGAGACCTATCCTGGGGTCAAATCGTCAATCTCGTTGACTACTGGCTCGCTCAAGGTCCACTACCTCGAGCACAGTCTGCATGACGCCTATTTGTTTTTCATGAAGTTGGCGAAGCTCAAAGGCTTGTATGATGCTGCCACCGAAGCAGCGGTCCAAAAAGCCTCTGAAATCGAGCGTATGCAGTTCAACGTCTCCATCAGCACGCCCATCGTCGTATTCCCTGCCGACGCCCAACGTTCACTGGATGTCCTCACCCTGCGTCTCGGTTCGCTGAAGGCTCACAACGAGTATCGCAACGATGACGACCGTATTGTTGCGGGGTTGCACGGCATACAGCTCACGTCGTGCTTACACTACGACGACGAGCCGTCTGTCTTAAAGATCGTCGACGACATAGACATTGATGCCGAGGTGACCCAGTCCGGACACATCGACCGGACGAAAGATGCAATCCGTCCGAGCACGCAGGTACTGTTCCCTGGCAGTTCTTTAGGTCTCATCGAAGGACGAAATTGATATCTGGTGGCTTCCACAGGTCTCGGTCAAGATTTCTGACGTCCGGTTGCATCTGACGCAGTCCCAGTATTGTCTCCTCATTGCCTTGTCGCAGTCTATCCCAAAGGTCTTCGCCGACGTCCCTGACTCGGAACTCATTTCTTCCCCGCCAGAGACTCAGTCTCCCGACCCTGCAGACATGCAACTCGTGATTCCGGGGTCCACGTCCTCGGTTGATCTGAAGCCCGAGCTGTCTCCCAAACCTTCTCCAGACAACACGCCGCCCTGGCCTTCAGTGGACCTCGTGGTGATGGTTAACGCTGTTAAGCTACACCTTTACGATGCTCTCGCGACCAAGCAGGCAAACATCAAGGAGCACGGGATTGCTCGGTTTGCCTTGAATGACAATAGCTTGAGGCTGAAGACGCTATCGGATGGCTCTCTCGAGGCGCAAGTTGTTCTCAAATCAATGACAATGAACAACACCCGCCACGGCCAGTCTAAGTTCCGCGAAATCATGCCGGCTGCACGTCACGATCGCAATCAGATCATGCTACTCCTGACCATGTCCGGGGGACCGAACAGTACTGGACTTGCCGTTCTTACTGTCGATTCTCCAGAGGTCATATTCGCCGTAGACCCCATCATTTCCCTGCTTCAGTTCTTCAGCAGCGCATTCCTGTCCGAGCCCGAACAACCTCACGATGATACGGTTGTGGAGCAAGAAGAACAACATGTCAACTCGTCGGGTCCCGCGGTTGATTTTAGGGTCGACCTCCATGATGTCTCGATATCGGTGTTGGAGGATGACACGAATGCGGAGTCACAGGCTATACGATTGGTTCTCAAGCAATTGCTTGTTGCTCAGCAGGCATGGTTGTATATTGATTCAGTTGGGCGTGACTAACCTGGTTCATAGGGTGTTTTCGCTGTGAGCGTGAAGCAAGTTGGCATGTCTCTAACGCGCATGGGCAAACCTGCCGAGAGCGTGCGCTTCCTCGACGACGTCGATCTTACGTTCACGCTGGATAGTCGCTCCTCATCAGCGCATCAGTCAACCAGTATCGAAGTGACCGCACTACCTATCGTGTTCCGGGCGTCCTACCGCGACATCATGCTGATCACGACAATCGTCAACAAGGCGATTGAGCTTTACGGGAACTCGAGCAAGGCGCCGGACCCAAAGAAGCCCTCTTCTGGAGAAGTCTCGCACAGACCTGCCTTACAGTCTACACGCAAGCCATCGAGGCCGACTACGTCTCAGGTTCAACCCGTCGGACATGCTCACGTGGTCACAAATAAGGAACAGGTACATCATACAGTTCCTACCGCTTCAGCTTGAGACATACTTGATCCATTACCTGCAGTTCCGAGGATCGTTCGAGGGCTTCCGCCTCGTGCTCATTGGTGATCTTCATGAACAGCCACTCTTGCACCTGAGGGTCAAGCCGTTCATCTTGGGTGCTAAAGACTGGTCTGGCGAGGTGAGTAACCTTGCAATTGGTGTGTATGCGACTGCTTGAACAGCACACAGCTTCAAGCAACATCCACCTTGTCCGTGCATGTCAGCTACTGGAATTTGTCAAACTCGCATTGGGAACCCCGTAAGAAGTCGGTTTACACTATCATTATAACATACTCACTCCCGGCGTCAGTAATCGACCCGTGGACTTTCACCGCATCAGTACGTTCCGATACGAGACTGTGACACGGGTGGAGTCGCTAATGGGGTTGCAGGTCTCCAAGGAATCGCCCTCAAGCGGTTTGAAGATGTCGATCGATGCGAGCCAGCGTCTAGACGTTAACCTCACGATGACATTTGTTGAGCTTGCCCTCGCAACGTCGAAAATGTTGGGCGCAGAAGGCGAGCGCGTCCTGCAGAAGGCTCGCGGAAGCTACGCCCCGTATCGCATCTGGAACCGGACAGGTTATCCTCTGTTCGTTTGGTCTGACACTGACGGCAGTCATAACGTGAATGAAACCACTGCGAAGCAGATTGCCAATGGCAAGACAATCGATTGGCGGTTCGATGACTGGAAGACAATGCGCGAGGTGAGCTTGCCTCTCATGACACCCGGCTCAGGTGCTGAGAATGGTAATTAGCACGTCTCTTCAAGCGGGCACAACAGCATCGGATTGCAAATCATCGGCAAACAATGGGAGCATCTCCGCAGTATTCCTGTTGATAGAGAGGGCGAGTATACGTTCTCGTTGAGACCTCGAACGGAGAAGTATGCGCATCGCCTGGTTTGCGAGGTCAAGGTGCAAGGAAACGTCAAACTCGTCGTGCTTCGTTCGACGTACAAGATTGAGAACTTGACCTTGTATCCGCTCGAACTCACGCTGGTTGATGAGACTGGTCAGCCTGTGTATGCAGTGGAGAAAATAGGTAGGTGGCCTAGCCAAGGGTTCGTACCGTTGACCAACCTCACCTTCTTCAGTGCCCGGCCAAGATTATGCGCTTCCTCTTGATGCGGTCAACCGGTGTCGTGTCAGACTACAACCGGATCGTAAGTAGTTTCCTAGCCTGAACGATCCTCTGCACCGCTCATAGACATGTCGAACAGAGGGTTTTGGTTACAAGTGGTCTCCGGCGATTCGATGGGAAGACCTCATCGCCAAGCGTGGCTTCACTTTACGATGCCCGCACACTGACCCAAACGAGGCGGCGTTCAGGTTTCAAGCATGGGCCGAGGCCGATGCCAACGATATCGCCGCTCGGTGAGCGATTTTTAGCATGGTATCATATCGTTCCTGACATCCTATCGAAGCAAATTACCGAGAATCGCGTTAAAATTACGCGCGCCGATCGAATTGGAGAATCTACTACCCTATAACTTGGAGTATCGCATATATGACAAGGAGACAGACCAGAATTGGAGAAGCTACTTGCGCAAGGGGGGCGTTATGCCTGTCCACTCGGTGGAACTCGGTCATTTGGTCCTGCTGAACATCCACGTGCAAGACACAGGTGGGTTTGTGCTCACATGAACCTACTTATATGCTGACTGTGACAGTCTTCAAACCGAGTGACTTCGCCATCATCAATACGGATGCTAACTCTGACTTCGACGTCGAGAATAAGCTTGTCCTCCGGGACCCCTCAGGACGCAAGCTCGAGCTGAGACTTAACTACGTGTATGTATAGACGCCACAGGGTGTATTCGTTACTAAGCCTATCTGCAGGCATTACCCAGACTCGGGGGGATCCTTCAAGGTACAAGTCTACAGTCCCTACATTATCCTGAACAAAACGGGCCTGCCTTTCGCCGTAAGCCCGTCCAGGTCACGTGTGGGCTCTCCGGGCGAGATCGCAGGAGAGACTAGACCAGGTACTATGCCCCACTGGCATGCGCACAAATGCAACGGAGAACTTACCTCACTTGTAGATGTTCTTGCGAAGCCTGTTCCGTTCAGTACGTTCTCACTATCTCCCTTTCCACCGTCAATGCTGAATCTGCCATAACAGTGGTGTCCCATCCTGTCGAGAATGGCAAGGACTTCGCTTTCAAGGTCGGAGACTCCACGTGGTCGCAGGTCAGTGGCATACTGCAGGTACCTTAGCGCATTGACACGAGGCTGAACTGTCGATCTCTGGTAGTCTATCAGCCTGGACGCACCCACCGCCGAGACTCGGCTTGTTATTCCGCACCAGACGCAGAAGTCAGAGGAGATCCATGTCGGACTTTCCTGGACGGAGGGCCTTGGCAAGTACAAGTTAACGAAGGTCATCACTTTGGCGCCGCGGTTCATCATCAAGAACAATTTTTCACAACCTTTGGCGTTCCGGGAGCATGGAGTCGCGCCTCGTGGTCGGGCTACCATTGATCCTGGAGAGAAGCGGCCTCTGCACTTCTTGCGCATTGGCGACGAGAAGCTGTTAACAATCGCTATGCCTGGACTCAATGCCCAATGGTATGTCGTCCTTATACTCGTTCTTCTTCATATCGGCTGAACTACCGCCTTTCCGCAGGTCAGCTCCCATCAACCTGGAGGACATTGGCAGTGTTCATTTCCGACTATACGCCTCTGAGAATGATCAGCGCATGTGGCTAATGCGTGCTGACGTGAAAATCGAGGGACCCACCATATTCATCTTCTTGAACGAGGCAACTGAAGGCTGGCCGTTCACCATCGAGAACGAAAGCGACTACCCACTTTCTTTCAGCCAGACGGTGAGTTCTTCCGGATGATTTTTAGTATGCCATGCTCATATGACTTTTGTACAGGATCAAAGTCGCAAGGAGGGCGGCATAGCACCTAAGCCTACACCGACGTACACTGTGGCCAGCAAATCCAGTCTCGATTACGCCTGGGATTATCCTGCTGCTCGGGACAAGAGGATTGTCTTGTGGATCAATGGTTCCAGACGCGAGATCGACATCATGGAGATCGGTGACCTTGTACCCTTCAGATTTGCAGTAAGAAATAGTTACTCGCGCCACATGTCCTTACTCAGCCTCCCTCTGCTGTTCAGGGTGAAGGCGGACCTCGGGTAGTCTCCCTCGACGTCCGTGCTGAAGGCCACAAGCAAGTACTCCGTATAACCAACTACAACGCAGAGTATAGTCTTTACAAGCCGAGGCGTCGCGATACTGTCTCTCTCACACGACAGGACTCCATGAGCAGCAGCCAGGATGCTTTCGAAGCAGTTCAAGAGACCGTCTCTCCCGTGCTAACCGTAGCGCTCGACCTTCAAGGTATAGGGGTGTCGCTCATCAATAGGCGGATGGTGGAAGTCGTCTATTTGTCGCTGAACGCCTTGAAGTTCGAGTATGCCAAGAATCCGCTTGCGCAATCCGTGACGTTGTCATGTGGTACCCTCCAAATCGACAATCAGCTGCACGATGCTCTATTTCCCGTTGTATTGCAGCCAACTCCGATATCTCAAGACTCGAAGGTTGCCGCGTTGCCTACGGTCCAGGCTTCTACGATCTGGTTGAACGACGAAGGTCAGACAATATGGTTATACACGCCAAGAGCGCTGATCTGCTCACATCTTCTTCAGAGCACGGCGTGTTCTTCGTCAAGTACTGTTCGATTCTTCTGCAAGCATTGACCGTTGAGGCGGACGAAGACTTCCTCTTCGCTGTGTATGACTTGACGAAGATCAAGGGTGCATCGTGGGACGATGGACAAGAGGAGTGAGTGCTCGGCTATGTCTTTACTCCAACGCACTTCCTAACATCATGTCATGCACGGAAAGCGTACTTCTCGAGTTCCCAGAAGAGATTCCGGAGCCACAGGCAACTGCCCGCGGCCAGGATCTATACTTTGAGGTTCTCGAGCTGCAACCCATCAAGCTCTCCATATCTTTCATGCGTACAGAGCGCGTCAGCGGAGAAGACAAGTAGGTTCACGGTTCCACTTATACCTGTCTTGTCCTCTGATTCGTGCAATAGGCTAAGCCTCCGCAATCCAATTGCTGTCGTCCTGAATGCTGTCACAATGGCGGTTGGGAATGTAAATGATGCGCCGCTGGAGATGAACGCGCTGGCTATCAAGGACATGAGGCTCACATTGCCGGATCTCGAGGAGAGGATCATGCACCATTATCGCCAAGAGATCCTTCGTCAACTCTATCGCATCTTGGGCTCAGCTGATTTCATCGGTAACCCTGTCGGACTCTTCAACAACGTCAGCTCGGGCGTGGCGGATATCTTCTATGAACCATTCAATGGTGTGGTTATGCACGGGAACAAGGAGATCGGCATTGGAATCGCCAAGGTTTCTTCCTTCCTCTTATTCATTTGGTCGGAATGGTCTGAACGCAGCCATCAGGGCGCGGCTAGCTTTGTCAAGAAGACTGTCTTCGGCTTCTCCGACAGTTTGACGAAGTTCACTAGTAGCGTGGGCAAAGGTAGAAATAGCGCTCCTATGGGTCGGACATGCCCTGACTGCTTTAAACAGGCCTCTCAGCGACCACTTTCGATTCCGAGTATCAACTCCGCAGACGGATGAACCAGCGACGCAATCGTCCACGCCATGCTATGTATGTCCTTCCGAGTACCAGATATCCTTGCGTGATCATTGATGTGTTCATATATAGCTACGGCGTGACTGCGGGCGCAGAGGCATTGGCTAGCAGCGTCGTTAGCGGAGTTGAGGGAGTAGTGGTAAGACTGTTCGACAAGAGAATAACTGAGCAGACGGCTAACTTTCATACAGCTGAAACCGATCGAAGGCGCCGAGTCTGAAGGGGCCAAGGGCTTCTTCAAGGGTGTCGGCAAGGGTCTTATTGGGTGAGCTGCTTCGATAAATGGCATGATACCCTGTTAACTTGGTGCCAGTGTTGTCACGAAACCGGTCATTGGTGTGCTCGACCTTGCCTCCAACGTTTCCGAGGGTATGTCAATGACATCTGTGCTCTTGAGTAGTGGTTGATTGATATCGTGATAGGCATCCGCAATACCACAACAGTCTTTGACAACCCAGCCCGGGACCGCGTGCGGCTGGTAAGTAATTTTTGAAATCTCGACCTAGGGTAACTCTTCACACGAAATTTCCAGCCTCGACTGATACCCGCGGATGGCGTGCTCGTTGTAAGTCTTTCCAAATGGGCATGGATCATGGGCCCGATTTGACATCTCTCCCCAGCCATACTCCGAGCGCGAAGCGCTAGGCCAATACTGGATGAAGGATCTCGAGCAAGGCAAATACCGCAACGAGACCTACGTCGCACATCTCAGTACGCGCCGTCCTCCACGACTCCTCTCCTCTCGCTGACCTTGCTGTTAGACTTGCCTGGCGGCGACAACGTCATCCTGCTCACGACGACCAAGGTCCTGTCGTTCTGGTCGAACAAGCTGAGGCTCGAGTGGGAGCTGCCCTTCACCCAAGTCCAGGGCGTCACGATCGAGGACACGGGCATCAAGTTCGCGCACAAGGCCGGCAAGGAGTACGACAAGTTCATCTTCATACCCGACAAGAAGTCGCAGACTTGGTTCTTCTCCCAAGTCGCCTCCGTGGTGAAGGCGTTCAACGCCCGGCGACGGATGGACTCATAGAGCTTCCGGACACACGCACGCGCGCATCGTTCCCTGTTTCGTGGAGGGATTAAAGTGTATTGATAGACTGTATGTCATCTACCATGCGAGATGTACCAATGTATGACGGTCGTAGATCTGCGACCATGCAGAACGGGAAGCGAACGATCGGAAACGGTCGAGTAGACGGAATGAACCAAAATCACGGGAATGTGACAGTATGGGGGATATAAGATCCAGTGAACGACGGAGGCAAAGCCTTGGGGATATACAGCGAGCGTTGGGAACGACGGATCGAGCAAGAGTGTGGTCGGGGTAGCCGGCGGAAGGGCATGATTAACGCATAAACTAGGGGAATAAATATGACGAGGTAGATATATACCCCTGCATTTACGTGCACGGCGGAAGAGACTGGCGCTGCACATTACTGGCCGCCGACGGTGTCCTCGCTCGCGCGGGCCACCAGCCGCGTCCTGGCCTTGGTGGTGGTCGCAGTGCTCGTGCTGAAGTTGCGCTCCCTGCCCTTGAGCGCGACCGCCTGCTGGGTGCCGAACTCGTCCAGGTGATGTCCGGTGATGCCAGTGGGCGTGACCTCGTCGCTCTGAGCGTCGTAGCCCTTCGGCGTGTAGTGCTCGAAGCTGCCGTAGCTGCCCCGCGGGCTGGTAGAGTACGCGCTCTGGAAGTCGGTCTCCTCGTCGTCCGTGGCAGCGCTGACGCTCGGGGTCAGAGCAGGAGTGGTGGGCGTCACGGTCGACGGCGAGAGGGCGCCGATGGATGCCGTGGACGGAATTTTGCGCAGACCCGGGAGCTCGAGGGTCGTCGTGGTGACCTGAGGACGAGGCCTGTCTTCGGGCGCGATCTCGGTCTTCGTCTCACTCTTTGAGGCGGACACGGCGTCGTCCTTGGGAATGGGAGCCTTGACGTCGCTCTGTCGAACGGGGGTATCTCTGCCAGATAAGGCAGGCGAGTCCGTGAACTTCTTCGCCTTCGACTTGCCTCCATGGCCGCGGCGCGAACGCGCACGGCCGGACTCAGAGAATTCGCTCTCGCTGTCCAATGAGCGGCGGTATGCCTCCGAGCCAAGGGCAGATTCCAGCTACATGACGTGTCAGCAAACTCAGCACGCATACGCAGCGCGAAGCGGAGGGGGTATACCTTGCGTTGGATCTGCAGCACCTTCTGCGCGATCTTGTCGCTCTTCTGGCTGATGCCCTCGTCGACGGCTTTCATGCCGTCCTGCTGCGCGTCCATGTCCGCCGCGGAGAAGCGCTTCTTTGCCTTCTGCACCTTCTCGACGTCTTCCTCCGCCTCCGCTTCGGGGTCCTCCAGGACGGTGCCTGTTGGACGCTCAGGCTGCATCGCGAAGCCGTCGCGCAGGTCGCCTGAGGCGCCGCCGGCATAGGACTCCGCCAGCGTCGACTCCGTACTGAACGAACGCAGGGGACGCGAGCGGGAGCGCGAGTCCCCACGACGAATAGCGCTCGGGGCGGAGCGCGAAGAGAGGCGGCTGCTAGGGCGGGAGCCGCCGTAGTCTGAGTCGTCGACATCGACGGCCATGTGCGCGAGGGCGCGCTCGATCTGCGCCTCGACCTCCGCAATCATCTCCGCGCGTTCTTCCTCCATCTTCTCCATCGTCTGGCGCATCTGCTCGAGCTCCTGCAACGCGGAGAGGTGCGCCTTCTCGGTCTCGGACAGTTCTGCACGCGCGCAAATCAGACAGATCATCAACGATCACATTCGTCTCAGGCCGCCGCTCAAGGAGCGGGCATGAACATAACGGGTAGGACAGGGCACTTACGCTGCTGCAGCTTCGACTTCTCCGCGGCGGTCATGGTGATCATGCTCGACAGGCGCTTCGTCTCCCTTTGCTCCTTGTTGATCTTCGACCTGAGTTCGCTCGCCTCCTGGCTCAGCTTCTCCGCGTACTGCTCGAACGTCATGAACTTGTCCCGCCAGAGGTCCGACTCCGTCATCAGGAAGTTCAGACGACGAGACAGACGGCCGATCTTTGTCTCCAGGTCGTCGCGCGCGTCAACGAACGCGGACGCGCGCTTGCGGATCGACAGCTGGATGTGTTGCTCTGCGGGGCTAAGCCGCGGCGGCGGGCGCACGCTCCCAAACGAGCTGATCCGCTTCAGGAGGGAGGGCTTCTTCATCTTGTCGGCGAGCACACTGTCGAACGCCTGGATGATCCGGGTTGAGTGCCACCACTCGGGCGGCTTGACCATGTCGGCGACGGCGGTGGACGCGGCGCCGCGCTTGGCTTGGATCTTGCACACCGGCCTGAATCTACCAGCAGGGAAGGCCTCCTTGAACTCGCTGCAAAGGGCGTCAGCCTTGCTCATGATAATAAAAGGCGCTCATGTACGAACCTGGGCACGCAATGGTCTGGATGGTAGTGCGGCTCAAAGGCGGCCAGCAGCCTCTGGCGATAGCGGTCACGCTGCTGCTTAGTCGATACCACGCCGGGCGGAGGTGCAGCGCAGTTTAAGTAGTTGATGTCCCTGCGCATCCATGATCAGTATATAGGCCCTTTGGCGGGGGTGTGTCAGAGAACTTACAGGTCCACGATGCAGACCTCTGGGGGCGGGCGCACAGCGTAACGCGCCTCAGTCGCGAGACCGATGATCCACGGACCAGGGTCATCGATATAGATCTTCGCATCGCGCGAGTGCACCGCGGAGAGCGCGACACCGCTCCATCCGCGCAGCTCGACGAGGTACTTGATGGTCATGACCGCGATGCCCAACATGGCTGGATGGCGTGAAAAGAACAGGATTCGGCCTGTCGGTGCAAGCGCGATCTATGTCAGAATTTGCCCATTGCGGGGTCAGCACACGGTAGATCCGCAGAGGTCGAGATAGCGCGGGGCTGCTCACCTCGCAGATGGTAAGGATGTTGTCGATGTTGAGACACTTGAACAGCGGCCACATCGTGAAGTTCACGTCTACGAGCCCACGGCCGAAGTCGAGGCCGCCAGGGAAGCGGGCGACGACCTCGAGGCTGGTCTCTGCGCCGCCGTGCGCGGTGGCGGAGGACGCGTCGAGGCGAACGAGCTCGCCAGGGCGAGGCGCAGGATGGGAAAGAATCTTGCTGATCTGGAGCGTGTGCGACTGTACGTCCTTCGAGAAGCGTGCCCAGGAAAGGGTGAGGTAGTCCCGCATCAGGTCGTAGATCGGGAAGCGCGACACCAAAGCTAACGCACGTCGCGTCAGTCGTCGCTTGTCAACTGCCAGCCATCAAGGGCACTTACTGAGCGCATATGGAAGCCAGAAGACCGTGTCACCGGGCAGGAAGAGCGTGCTCTCGCCCGGGGTGTGG
>CCBP010000103.1:164605-176046 GCA_000765035.1 Trametes cinnabarina
ACCGCCGGGGGTCGTCCCGGTGCTGGTCGCATCCGACGCGTGCCGGCGCATCCGCGACGCGACGAGGCTCTGCGCACTTTCCTTACGCGAACGACCGGCCTCGAGCGTACGCCTGATAGCAGCCGTACGCTCGGCGTCTGCGTGAGACCAGACGGTGAGACATACGCCATGGTATGTTACCTGACCACCGTTGCCAGCGTTTCCGAGACCCGCGCCAAGGTCGCTGGGGAGACGGGTGCCCGCGCTATGCCCATTCGGGGAGAGGTACGCGGATGAGGTGGGGCCGAGGTAGGCGGAGGAGGGTCGGGCGTGCCGGGTGAAGGGGTCGTCAGCATACGGATAAGCGTATGAGACATCCGTGTTCGTGGTTAGCACGGACGCACGGAGGACGTCGGTAGACGGGCTTGGCGCGAGCGGTGTCGCAGGCGCAGGCAGGTTGAACGTGAATGTATGCACGGTCGACGCGGGCTGGAGGGTGGACGCGATGATCTCGACCTCGCGCGTGAAGGACAACTGGAAGGGGAGCGCGTAAGCCTTGCAGTCCGTCCAAACGGCGCAGACGGAAGATGATGACGGGAGGGAAACGCACCTTGAGCGCCTTGGAGAGCATCTTTCCGACCTCCTGCTTGCTGAGGTGGCCGGAAGAGCTGAAGACGGTGGACCCGTCGTCGGCCTTGCCTTTCTTCTTGCGCTTACCTCCGCCGGCCCCGGGACTGATGGTGCTGCCGAGGACCTCAGGCCTCCACCACCTGCTAACAGCGCCTTCGCTGTGGTGCAGACCCATGACGGAGTCTGGGTCGGCGAGCGTCCACGTGTGGGGGCTCTTCGGGAGACCTGAGACGACGTAGAGGGACGCGAGGGGCATGGTGGGCCCTGAGGGAGTCGGGGGCGGGGCTGAGACCGAAGGAGGGGCAGAGCGGGCGGAGGCGAGGGAGTTGCGGTTTGAGCCAGGGATGGGCTCCATGCTCTGTCGCTGCCTGATGCCGAGTACGCGGGCGGCCTTGTCGGGGCGGGGGAGGGGATGACGGCGTTCTCGACGGGGCCGTGGGAGGGGATGTCGACGGTCACGTAGTCGAGGTCGTCGTCGTGGATGGCGGAGTGGAAGGAGGGGGTGGAGGCAGGGTTGTGGGAGAAGGCAAAGGCGTCGAGCTTGTTCGCGTTAGGACTGGCAGGCACGCCTTCGCCCGGAGTCTGAGTCTGAGTCTGCCCGTGCCCTTGTCCGTGACTGCCGCTGCCAGTGCCAGGACCAGGAACAGAATTCGAAGAGGACTGGGAGATGGTGATGATGGGCTCTGGCGCCGGGATCGCTCGGCCCTGGCGCCGTCCTCCTCCCTCCCCTTTCGAATACCCACTCGCAGCAGACCGCAGGCTCAGGTTCGACTTTTGCTGCTGCGTCGTCGTCTTCTTCGACAGCATCGACGATGACGCGCCACCTTGCTGCTGCTGGTGATGATTTTTGCTGCCCGCGTCCGCGACGTCTTCGGAAAAGCGGGACTTCAGGATCTTCTCTCCAATCCCTGGCGTCGCCGACACCGCCAAGGGCTGCACCGGCGCGTTCGCCCGCGTGCGAGGATTGTGCATAATGACCGCTGGCGCTGGCTGATGAGTTGTACGCGGATGGTAACTGACAGGTGGCTGCTGACGCAGACGAAGGAAAAACGGCTGAAGCTAAGACACAACACGTATTATAGAGCAGAGAACCGGGAGACAAGACCGCGCCAGGAGAACGAGGGTGGAGACAAGGACAGAAGGGCAGCCTTGGAGAGGACAGGAAGGAGAAGTGCACAGAGCGTCCGCGCTCTCGCAAGAGAAGAGAAAGGCGGAGAGAGCGAAGTTGTTGAGAGAAGGACCGAGAGGGTGCAGCGGGCGGCGGCGGCGGCGCCCTGGACACCGCGTTCGTTTCGCCAAGCTCCTGAAACACAATGCGCGAAGACCCCGAAGCGGCAAACGAGTCAGTTTGTTCTGTTTTTGCAGCTCCATCGGCCGCGGTAGCGTATTACGCCGCGGTCCCATTAGGCGGTTTGATCTCCCTGACCGTCCACCGTTCGCGTCGCTGTGTCGACACGCCAGCTCATCTCCGTCCCATACAGTAAGCTCATGGTTACGACGCGCCCTTCCTTCTCACAGCGCCTCGGAAACGCGCCAGAAGTCCATGCATCCCCTGCAGTAACCCATAACCGGCCATGAACTTGTCCACGAACGGCGGCCGCGAAGGACGTGAAGCGGAGGCGCAGCGTGGATACGCGATCACGTGGTCCGGGTCGCGAAGCACTCGCTTATCTGGCGATCAGAATCTCCCTGATGGTGGCGGCGATACCTAGCCTTATTCGGACTCGAAGGAACCTTCCTTTGGAACGCGCCGGACGGCGTAAACACCGCTTTCTCCGTCGACCCATGGCCACCCCCGCCTCGGACCTCGGTTCCTCTCGGCTCTCGCTACAGACGAACCCCTCTTAACAGTCTCTTAACCCATACCTATTGGGAAGGCCCAATTGCTATGGGTTTTCAGGGGATATGGGTTAGAAGGAACCCGGCTATATAAGCGCCCATCTGAGCCGCCCGCACATACATATCTCGAGCGCTGGGAGTCTGGGACATGTCGCGCTCAAGAGACCGAGCAGTGTAAGAACCGTGGCGATGATAAGCATTATGTTGTGCTTGCCAGGCTTGTTTGTTATCTTGAAACCTTCAAAAGGCTGGCCATGGTAGGTAGTCTCTAATCGCCGTTGACTTGGTATCCCCTATGGGTTATGCCCCGTAAACTGCTATGGGTTATCAGGTATCACAGGATTATGGGTTATGGGACCGATTTCCCCCTTTCCCAACTCGGGAACGCCAAAATTCCTTGGGTTATCACAGGTTATGGGTTATGAGGAGTATGGGTTAAGAGGGTGTCGACTGTATTCGTACTCAGTCTTTGCTCGGTGCGCCAACACGACACTGCTTGAAAGCTGTAGTGCCTGAGCAACTCCTTCATGACATGTCAGAGAAATATTTGCGTTGTCATCACGTCTCGTCAGGTCGCCGCTCACTGTTCGCTTCGTATAAACGCTCGAAAACAAGAAGCAGTTCACTGGCTCTTGGCCTTGTACAACGGTACAAGCACCTCCTGTGAGAACCTGTCTGACCACAGCTGCTGTAAGTACAATATCGAAAGCTCCTTTCTGACATCCTGCAAACCATCAACGACTCACATGTATACATTGTTGCAGCTACTGTGTAGTGGCGCCATCCGAACGACCATGTACATATATCGCGTATTACGGGGTATGCAAAACGAGTCCTTAGTACATTGCGTACTCGGCGGACCTGCACCAATGTCTATAGTATATACTAAAGATATCCCAGCACCACGATGATGGGTGCGCTGTCCCTTCCGCCAACCGGACGGCGTACTAATTCCCCGAAGGAAAGCCTCATCTTCGCGCATCCGCACGACCCAACGCAACCACATTCCGCAGCCACCTCCACCGCCCTGTTGCTTGCCGCCCGCACCCACTGTCCTCGGCGGTACGTTCTGCGTCGCCGCCGTGGCGACCGCGCTCCAAGTCGCTCCCATAGGGTTGACCGGCTACCCTCTGCTCCTGCTCCGAACGCAAGAGGTTCTCCTCGACGGCATCGCCTTCGCTCACAACCCTCCGCATGTTCCACGCCACGGCGGGACGCCCGCGACGACCAGGGCTGTCTGCGGACGTTCCAGCGCCCTCGGCATCCGACGCCCCGTGATTGTTGTGTCTGCTCCCAGTCTGCCCGGCGAGCCCGTTCCCCGTAAACCGCCTTCGCCGCTCGCGCGGGACGATGGAGAATCCGGGGCTGATGGGCGACAGCCCGATCGTGAATCCGCCAATCCCAGATGCGCTCGGCGACAGCGGGAGCGTGAAGTGCGGCGGGCTGAGCGAGGACGACCCGGCGCCCGAGGTCGACGCGAGCGTCGTGCGCCTCCGTCTTCTCGAAGATGGTGGAGATAGCAGCGCGTCCGCCGTGCCCTGGCCTGTGCTTGCCGTGTACGTCGACCGGGAGCGCCTCGGAGGCGACGATAAAGAGAGCAGAGCCGAGTCCGTCTGTTGCCGGACGTGCGTTCCGCTCCAGTGATTGCAGACGACTTGAAGCGGCCAGGGCTGGCCAAGCCTGGAGAGAGCTGAGGTGCCGGTATCGGCGTCGGCGGCTCTGTGATGATGTTAAGTCCAAGCCCCAAGGGCGCGCGGTCACGGTCGCGGGCTGTTTCGGTCTGCGCGTGTTCGTGCATGGGCAGCGGCTCGTCTGCGTATGCCTCATGCTCGTCCTCCTGTGCCTCGATGTCGCTGTCCTCGCCTGTGAGCTCCATCTCGGTGGACTCTCCTTCTGTCCAGGTGCTGATGGCAACACCACTTCCGCCACCCGGTGGGAAGCTGATTATCCAGACTCCGGAGAGAAGAATGACCATTCCAAGACCTACTAGAAGTAGATGGGAGACGGGAAGCAGTGAGAACTGGTCAAAGTAGACCAAGCCGTTCACTATGCTAGATAGGTTGTAGAAACAAAATGCCACTATGCAATTTGTCAATAGCGTGGGGTCTTGATATACAGAATGCACTCACGTGGGCATACCAGGGTAGGGTCTGCAAGAACCAAGCTCTTGTGCATGTACCATAACTGCAGAAGGGCAAAGACCACCAAGCTGAGCACAAGCATCCAAGCCTGCCACCGCCAAAACTGGTTGTGCCCGCTGATAGTGAGAAGCAGAAGCTCAACACCGCTCTTCGCAAACAGGAGGCACATGCCGGAGAGGATGCCAGAAATGGACGCATATGAGGAAGCGAGGAATATAGGCGTGCGAAGGGACTGGATGGTGAATGACAATGGGCTTGTGATCATGGAACGGAAGGAGGAGGATGGAGACGGCGATTTTGAGCGCGCATGGGGTTTCCGGTCAATGAGGGGTGTCCGCTCCGTCGCCGCGGCGGGGTCTACTGCGGACGTAGCAGTCGTTGCGGTTGTGAGAAGAGATGGCGCTGAATTCGGAGCCAGGAGAGGTGAGAGAGGCGGGGTGACATCTGCGAGCTTGACACGGCGTGTATAGGAGTACTCCACTATATGGGTCTGGAATGGGTGAGGCACGGTCAAATAGTTTGGTCGTGTGAGACGCTTACCACGACGAGCCAGACAAAAACGAACACTCCGAGAATCGAGAAATATGCCACAAAAGCAGGTCGATTAAACAACCGGAGGAGATCTTCAAGTGAATGCGTGGGTTCGGGTACGATGCCAAACACAGCGATGAGCACCGCTCCGCCTGCGATGAGAAGGGTGCCCAGGACCATCCACACAGAGAAGACGTCGCCAAGAAGAATGCGGGCAAAGAACGCGTTCCATAGCAGAGAGACTGCGCCCAGCGGGGCGAGAATCACGACCGGTAGAGAGGCGATCTGGACAAGGGATCCGAACAGGTTGGAGGAGATGAAGATGGCTGGAGAACATCTGCATCAATGAGCGACCCGCCGGATACGACGGGATGTAAACATACCAAATCCTAGAAGCCATAGCCTATGAGAACATGAGTATGTATCGTGCAGAAAGAAGGCAGGGGACGTACGGCCTACGGTGTTCGACCTTCTGCTGGTCCTCGGGGAGTGATTGGTTCAGCACATGGCTTTTGCGCTGGATGGTGAGGCCAAGAGACTGAACGAAGGATGCAAGGAGACCTATTACGATGCCAACTGGAATAGAGATGGAGGGGTCGCCGGAGTCGACGGCCATGAAGAAAAGCGAGAGTGACCGAGTACAATGAACCCGGAGCGTACAGCTCTGAGCTAGAGTTATTGGGGCAGCAGCACCTCGCCGTCGCCCCGCCGCTTGCCCTTTTCGGGACAGCACGTGGCTATGTGCCGCTCCGCGTTTGGAACGCGTCGCGGCGTCTACTAGGTAAAGGTAGGACGGGGTCATGATCAACGCCGTGTAGTGCTGTAAGACCAAGTCAATGCCCCCGGGAATGCGAGGGATCACTTTGCGCGAGCTGATCGATAAGCCGTTCGGTCCTTACCTCGAAGAGCAGGCCTTGGCCGCAGCATGCAAGAGCACCACGGTCAAGCATCCAGTGACACTAAGGCGGTTCCTCCTCGAGTGTGGAAACGAATACACAGGGTATACGAAGCTCGCCCCTTACCCGCATTCCAGTACCAGTGGATAACAACTCTTTCGCAGATTAGACGAGTCCGAGCCATGCCAGCCTGGCCACAACCAGGATCGTTTTGCAGACACTCCCGTTCGCTTCCGCGGGATACTCGAGATTCAGTCTCTTTCGTGGCTTACGGATGCTGCATACCAAGCTATAGAACGAGAACTTCGAGCCCGCGATGTCCGCGCACGGTCTGCCCATGGCGCACAGGCCAACTCCAGTACCCTTTCCCTCAAGCATCTGTATGACCCTACTCCTGGCTTCGGCGGAGGCCAGCTCAAAATCAAGGTCGAGATACAAGGCGTGAAGCACCTTCCAGCCGTGTACCTCACATGTAGGTCATGGCAGGCTCCCAGGCGTCTTTGTCACGCTTAACGTCCGATTAGCGACATTCGTCCCCAACGGCTTGTTGATTATCTCGAATGGACAGTAAGCCGCTTTCATAACCGTCAAATCTCTGCCTCCGCTAATTCATACGTCGTGATGTAGAAACCGCCGATATGCAGTCGAGACTATGCACTTTCACACGTACAAGCGGAGTGCCTTGGTAAGTTCTCATCCAGTGACTGGTAAAGTGATGTATGCAGTGAGAATCGTGACTTATACATTCATGACACAGTATCTATCTCGTTACCGTGTCTTGCAAGTCCTCAGAGACCTTCTCGCGCTCGATGCGCGTTCCAACCACTTCACGAATAATAGGACACCCTTGCCCGAACGTACGCCCAACTGGTTCGTCGATCTCTACCTCACACACATGGCGTACACCGGTAAAGCACGCCGCCACCGCCCCGTGTACGATTCTGACGACTCCGACATCGAGCCCGGGAGCGCAGGGCGCCTGCGCAGGGGATGCGAGCACACCCTCCGGCACGTCTCGCGCGCGGAGGTCCTGTCGCTGTTCGCGATGCACGCGGAGTGGCTGATACAGCAGGTCGCGAACATGCGCATGAACAAGTGGCTGGACGTGGACGTATGGAAGGCGTGGCTTGTCGACGTCCGCAGGTTGCGCAGACAGGCGGCGCGCGAGGGCGAGACGTGGGGCGTGTGGGAGGGCGCCGACGTGCCCGAAGACGATGATAGCTTGGACGGCGTGGCCGTTGTCCCGTCCGCGAGACCCAAGGGAAAGAAGTTCCAGCAGGCGCGTCCGAACCCTGCGTCCGTCGGCCCATCATCCGCACGGCGTAGCCTCCCGCACTTGAAGAAACGCGGCTCCGCGACGCGTTCCTCCTCCCGCACGTCCGGAGTGGCGTCTCCCTCCACGCGCTCGACCGACTCCTCCGCCCTCGGTAGTCAACACAGCCGCGGCCGACCTCCCTCGCCCGGGGTCGATGAGACGATGCTGCGCACATACGACTCGGACTTCTCCCCCGCCTCCACCCCACCCGGCTCGCCCTCGAGCTCCTCCTCCGGGCTCCCCTCGCGCCCTCCCTCGCCCGTTGACCCGGCGCTCGCCGCGCGCATCCCGTCCGAGTTCTTTGTCCTCCCACAGGTGACGGCGACGTTCCAGTGGGTGTGTCCCGTGGAAAGGTGCGGGTACCTGATCGACCTGTTGCATCTGACGGAAGAGAATTTGGACACGGAGGATATCACTGAGGACGAGAAGCGGCGGCTCAAGAGTAGGAGCTGGAACATCCGCGAGGACTGGGTGCGCGATGCGTTTGGGTACATGGTCGACAAGCACCTTTTCCAACACTTGGACGAATGGGACATCAAGTTCGAGGTGGATGGAAAACATGTGAGCTCTGATTGCGCTCAACCTCGTCCTTGAATCATGCTAACGGGATGTATGATAGGTGAAGGCGTCTTGGAAACATCCACCTCACTCAGATGGGCAATTGAGCAAGGTCAAGGTAGACAACCGACGTCAACGCCCTGTCATCAAGGAGGAAGACGCGTGAGGGCTTTGCAGCGTTTGGATCATTGACGTTGACCCTTCTTCTGTTCGACTGACCGATCGGATGTTTTGGCGCTTTGCAGCTACCGTAAGAACGTGCATGCTGTTTGACAGACGGAAAGGAACGCAATGGATGCATTTCTCTGCTAATAATACAATGCTCGTGAATGATTCTAGACATACAAATGCAAGGTAAACCAAGACTAGGACGTCATCGGTAGCGTAGGCCTCACACCATTCGCTCTAAGCGTATCTATCGTACAAAGTCCCTCACATCCTGGCGGTGCGCGCTCCGAATTTTAGAGTCCATGAAGTGCCGCCCGCACCGCTTTAATCCATCTCCTCGATCTCGATGTCCTCGTCGTCGTCGATATCCATGGTCTCGCCCGTACCTTCGTGGTTCGGGATGATCTGGAGGCGGTTGTGCGGGCCGTCGAATGTGACGCGGACAGTCTCGCCGTCGCGGATGCGCTCGGAGAGGATCATGACCGAGAGCGGGTTGAGGAGCTCCTGCTGGATGGCACGGTTGAGCGGCCGCGCGCCGTAGACCGGCGAGTAGCCGATCGACATGAGGTATTGCTTCGCCGCGTCGTCCAACTCAAGCTTCATCTTGCGGTCCGCAAGGCGCTCCTGGACCTCCTTGAGACGGATGTCGACGATCTTCAGCACGTTCGCACGAGACAACGTACGCTGTAGAGACACAAGTCAGCACGATTGTTAGAAACAATCCACGCAACCGAAGCTGTACTTACGAAGATGACGATCTCATCAATACGGTTGATGAACTCCGGCGGGAAGTGTCCACGGAT
Source organism: Trametes cinnabarina (assembly GCA_000765035.1). Lineage (NCBI taxonomy): Eukaryota > Fungi > Basidiomycota > Agaricomycetes > Polyporales > Polyporaceae > Trametes > Trametes cinnabarina. The sequence goes on from CCBP010000103.1 coordinate 173,466, forward strand.
CGCGCCCATGACGAGCTCTCTCGTTTCCGGCTTGACGGGGCCTTCACCCATGTCGTTAAGGAAGGCCGCACCGAGGTTGCTCGTCATGATAATGACGGTGTTGCGGAAATCAACGACACGACCCTGACCATCGGTCAGACGACCGTCATCGAGGACCTGGAGGAAGAGCTGGTAGAACTCCCTCGAGGCCTTCTCGATCTCGTCGATGAGCACGATCGAGTACGGCTTCCGGCGGATGTACTCGGTGAGCTGACCACCCTGGTCGTGGCCGACGTAGCCCGGAGGAGCACCGATGAGACGAGCGATCGAGTGCTTCTCAGAGTACTCGGAACCATCGATACGGATCATGGCATCAGGCGAGTCGAAGAGGATGGTCGCGAGCTGTGAAAAGCCGAAGTCAGCATAAAATCCCGGTGCAGCTTGTGGAACACATCAACTTACCGTCTTGCTCATCAAGGTCTTACCAGTACCGGAAGGACCAGCGAAGAGGAAGCTTGCGATCGGCCGGTTCGCGTTGCGGAGGCCAGACCGGCTGAGACGAATGGCGTTCGCGACAGCCTTGACGGCCTCGGGTTGACCGACGACGCTCTCCGCAAGGATCTTCTCCATGCGGAGCAGCTTCTCCTTCTCGGTGCTCATCAAGCGCGTGACAGGGATGTTCGTCCACCTCGCGACGATCTCAGCAATCTGCTCTGGCGTGACGGTGTCGCTGCCAACGCCACGAGCAGCGTCCTCCTCGGCCTTCTTCGCCTCGAGTTGCGCAAGCTTGTTCTGGAGTTCCGGGAGGGCGTAGTACCTGAGATCAGATGCGGTCGCGAGATCGTAACGACGCTCAGCTTCGTCGGCCTTGGCCTTGAGCTCGTCGATGCGCCGACGAACGGCACTGATCTCGTCGCCACGACGCTTCTCAGCTTCGTACGCAGCCAGGAGCGGCTTGAGCTGGTCGTCGACGTCGGCGATAGCCTTGCGAGCGATCGCGAGACGCTCCTTCGAAGCCTCATCCTTCTCACGTTCGAGAGCGTGGATTTCGACTTCGAGCTCGAGCTTGCGACGCTGGAGCTTGTCGATGGCTTCGGGAGCGGTCTCACGCGTTACGCGGACGCTACGCAACAAAATCAGTACGTTGCTCCACCTGCAGTGCAGTGAAACATGAGGATACTCACCTTGCACAGGCCTCATCGACCAGATCGATGGCAGAGTCGGGCAACCGCCTCGACGTGAGATAACGGTGAGCGAGTTGAGCAGCCGCGATGAGCGCACCATCGTGGATGCGGACACCGTGGTGGACCTCGTACTTCTCGCGAATGCCACGGAGGATAGAGATGGTCTCGGCAACCGATGGCTCGTTGACGAGTACCTGAGCAAACCGACGCTCGAGCGCGGGATCCGACTCGATGTACTTGCGATACTCGGCAAGAGTGGTCGCACCGATGCACCGGAGCTTACCACGAGCAAGCAGGGGCTTGAAGAGGTTAGCGGCATCCATACCGCCACCTTCCGCACCCCGGCCGGCCATGATGAGGTGGAGCTCATCGATGAAGAGGATGATACCGGGACCGTCCTCCGCGGCTTTCTCGACTTCGTTGAGGACAGACTTGATACGCTCTTCGTATTCTCCCTTGTACTTAGCGCCCGCCATGAGCGCACCCATATCAAGAGAGTATAGACGCGCAATTAACGAAGCCGGGACATCGCGGTTGACGATACGTTGTGCGAGACCCTCGGCGATGGCGGACTTTCCTACACCGGGCTCACCAATAAGAACGGGGTTGTTCTTCGTCCTAGTTACGAAGTCAGCGACTATTTTGGGCAGCTGAAAAGCAAACTGAACTTACCGTCTGCAGAGAATGCGGATGACACGGCGAATCTCGTTGTCACGACCAATAACAGGGTCGAGCTTACCCTCTTCTGCGAGCGCAGTGAGGTCGACAGCGTACTTATTGAGGGCGTCGAAGCCCTGCTCGGCGTTCTTGCTGTCCACGCGACGGTTACCCCGGATTTGGTCGATTGCAGTCTTGAGCACAGTGTCGGTCAGGTTGGCCTCCTTCAACACGGGCTGTATTGAGGGGTCCTTGATAAGAGCGGCGAGGATGTGGTCTTGCGCGATGTACGAATCGTGCATGGTCTTGCGCAGAGACTCGGCCTCGCGGAGAACCTTGAGCGCAGCTGTGCTGAGGGAGACCTCCTCAGGTGGTGGTGACTGCGAGGGCAGACGGACGATGAGCTTCTGGAGGCCCCTACGAACGGTGACCTGAACAATTTCGGGGTCAGCAAAACGATTGCCGCATCTGCAAGTGCGTGGATACTTACTGGGTCACCGCCCGCCTTCTCGATGACGGACTGGAATAGTGAGTGGGTTGAGGAAGCAGGTGCACCCTCGCCAGCGCCCTCATTGAGGAGGACAAAACCGATGTGTGCGGGGTGTACTGGTGCAAAGTGTCAGTGACCCCTATCCTCCCAGGGTAGAGATATTACGAGTGTGCTTACCCTGAGCGTGGGCGTAGTCCTTTGCCAGCTGAATCGCTGCTGCGAGCGACTCCTGGGTCTTGTCGGTGAAGTTGAAGGACGAAGCCATGGTGGA
>CCBP010000103.1:182333-204750 GCA_000765035.1 Trametes cinnabarina
TCTCTCTCTGGACGCACTCGGTGGCTAGGCGCTCGTGTCTCTTTCGCTCGCTCTCGTGCGGATATCCAGATCCAGAAACGCAAATTATAATCTATCCTCCTCCCCTTCCTTCGTTTATTTTTCCTTTTATTTTCCTCCCTTTACTCCTTAGCCTCCCGCCTATCGGTCCCGAAATGCGCCCGCTCCCGAGCTCTTCTGGCCGCTTTCCCTCCCTCTGCGCGCTCCCCTGCAGTCCCCTCGAACAGGTCTCGTCTATCCTACGGCGCATCGCACGCTCCTCATTCCGCCAACTCCTTCCGCACCTCTCCTTGCATCTCTGCATTCTTCTTTCTATCCCAATCTGCCGGCCTCGCCATAAGGCTGTGTGCACCTGCGCAAATTTCCTGCATCCGCCGCCTAGTTCTCCAGATCAGCTCGATCGCTGTAATATAAACAGCTCCCTCGCTTCGGTTATCATGTTCTCGCACATCGGGCGCAACGAGCTTTGCTTCGTATTCAGCCGTTGTGGCGCGTGGTCCTCGCGCGGCTCTTCGCTCCCTGGCCCGGCGTCCGCAGATGCCCAGTACATGACCTGTACAGAATAAAAAGGCGTCGACAGCGCTAGCAGTACTAGCATAGTAGTTCTCATATTACACACATCGCGTCGCCAGCAATGCCCATGGCGTCGATCCCCATAGCCGTGCGTTGCTGCTGAGACGGCCGCGATGCCGAGGCAAGACCTCGGGATGGCACGGCAGGAAGGCGAGAGTTGCGACGGCCTCCCCGCTAACGCCCCAGCGAGGCCAAATATTCACTCCGTGAGTCTGATGGGATGATTGGGTAGCTCGCTGATGGGACGAGAAGCGCGGTGCGCGTGGACCAGGACGCCTTCTCTCCTCTTCGCTCCCTTCCCTTTCGGCCATCCCTCCCTCTTCCTGACATGCGCTCCAGCTTCCGTCCCAGCCACTCTCGTCATGCATCCTCGCCCAGGCCAGCAGCTCCAGCCCTACCAACCTTCCGTCCCACCTCGCCCCACCCTGCGATGGACCGCTCCCCGTCATAGATACCGTGCCGCGCTGCCGTGCTTTTGTGCTGTGGACGGTTAATGCAGGTTAGACCGGGCAGACAGGTCAGCCTTGTCTAACTGCGATCGTGAGTAGGACGCCGTGATCAGCGGCTGATGGCACCGCTGCGCGGCTGCTCTTGCGCTTCGATGTCATTCCCATCTTGCATCAATGCCCACGGCAGTTGAGCCGGAGAACAATGATCCATCGCGTGTTCCATAACTCCGCCTCGAGAGCAGCCTTCGGTCTCTCGATTTCCTGCAGAACGTCTCCTTCACAGGCATCGTCGCGTCAACGATAAGGTGAGCTGGCCCGAGGGAGGCATGTCGTTGTCAATCTCTGCCCGACCATGGCAAGATCCCCCGCACACGAGGCAGATCCGGCGTATAATAGTCAATGTTCCTCCCCGGTCCAGTGGTCCATGACAGATCCAGTGTCACATTAGCTTTCAAGTACGTTGTACAAATCCTTCGCATCTATATCCTGTCAAACACCGCGTCGTCATCCGAGTACGCATACCTGCTGCAGCCATCCCGTCTGCCTTACCTATCCGAGCATGCGTCCCGCCTCGCGCTAGTATGGCACTTCGTCGAACAACTTCGACACGCTCTCCCCATAGTGACTGCGTCGGATCACCTCCGCAAGCACGTTGCCAATGTCGATGACTTCGATCTTCGAGCACCGCGCGACGTTCTCCGACTGCGGCAGGGTGTTTGTCACGATCAGCTTTTCCAACGAGGATTGCTCCACGTTCTTGAGCGCGTTGCCGCTTAGGATTCCGTGCGTGACCATCGCGTACACCTTGGACGCGCCCGCTTCCGACAGGTGTTGTGCAGCGAGGCAGAGCGTGCCGCAGGTATCCGCCATGTCGTCGACGAGAATCGCGATCTTGTCCTTGACGTGACCGACGAGGATCATGCGCGAAACCTCGTTGGCCTTCTTCCGTTCTTTGTGGAAAAGCGCGAAATCGACGCCTAACCGATCGGCCATAGACGTTGCTCTACAAGCAAGTACGGCAACTGTGAGCGTCGCGCACGTCATGAACCAAGGAAAGATGCCTGACTGACCGTTTTGCACCACCAGCATCAGGCGACACGATAACGATGTCCGACAGATCAAAATTAGTCCGGATGTACTGGATTGCGGAGGGCTCCGCGTAAAGCTAACACCGGGAGCACGTGTGAACGGCAATAGGACCACAGAAGGCGTTCATTACTTACGCTGGACGTCGTGAGAAGAGGGTGAGCGTTCGGTCATGTCTCACGAGTGATAAAACACCCACTTGTCTACAGGTACGTCAAAGAATCCCTGTATCTGCGAGGCGTGCAAATCCATTGTCTACCGCGACCGGCGCAACGTCCCAGGTCACCCGTCAGAGGCTGGAACATGGCGCGAACATGCAGTGGAGAGCATAACTCACGATGACATGGTCGCAGCCCGACTTTTGGAGCATGTTCGCCACCAGCTTCGCAGTGATGGGCGCGCGGCTCTTGTCCTTCTTGTCCTGGCGCGCGTAGGGGAAGAGGGGGAGCACAGCGGTGATGCGCTTCGCGCTGGCGATTTTGCAGGCGTGGATCATAATGCAGACCTCCATGAGAGCCGTGTTGATCTCGCCACAGCCGGTGTTGATGATGTACACATCGTCCTCGCGGACGGACTCGATGATGCGGACATGAGACTCCCCCACGCCGCTCTTCGTCACCTCCGCCTTGCCTAGGGTTACGCCGAGTCTGCAAGGAGAGTTCGGTCAGGACCTCGGACCTTGGAAGGCCGTGCGCGAGTGTGTGCACCGTTTGGTGATAATTTCGGCCAGCTCAGGGTGACTTGTGCCTGCGACGACGACGGGTGAGCAAGACCCGAGGATCGATGCCGCTGCGCAGGGACGCACCACTGAAGATTTTGATGCCATTGCCGGTGAACATGGTAGGCGGGTCGTCTCAGCAAAAGTCCATAAATCAATAAGGATACAGAGAGTGAAGAAAGCCGGGGAAGAACAGAGAATCTATGGGGAGAGGAGTTATTTTATCGGAAGCAAGAGCGAGTGGACCTCCGCCGAGCCCGTCCAAGGTGACCTCAGAACGGAAGGCGTCTCCCGTTTACGGGCATTTTCTGCAGGCTCCTGCTTACATAATAATTGAAACACGTGATAGTGACCATCGCCTCATTTGGCAGGTCTTTCAGTTCCCGTCCGCTGGACGTCGGGCCACTTCGCTGCCCATGGTGGATGCATATGAAAACCTGAGCTATGCTGGACAAATATGTCAGAGCTCTTCGTCCCATGTCTTGAACTCATACGCATTCTTGCGCCATACATCTTCTCTACGCGAACCCCGTCTTGCCGATGGGAACTGCAAGCTGATAATCCAGCGCACATGCGCCTCCCCTTTCGACGGCCTTCTGACGAACCCCGTAGTAATCCCCCTCGAACTTACCGGGGATAAGGTGGGCTATCTCCCCCGTCCCGGCCGACTGCGCATCGAACTGACACGTTGGCCCCATGACAAGACATACATAATGTCGAGCCAGGCACTGTAGGTCCATAAGCAAGCCCGGTTATACCCTCGTTGGGGCGATCATGACCGCAAAACGCAAAGATCAGGAACACTTTTGCTCGATTAGATGGCATCACGACTCCGGCGGTCTTCACACTTCTAACCGCTCAGCATTTCGTAGGCCGCTGACCATTGGTACAGGCGCGTCTTCTCAGAACTCGTGGACTGTCTCCAGAATAGCTAAATAGTCATCTTGTCTTCCCATACTGCTAATCTGTTCTTGCAGAACATACACTCAGCTGGCCTCCGCGACCTCCTCTGCGGTCTAACTCCAAAATCCTTAGGCCGTGATGCTGCTGCTCATCTTTTTGTTCGGTCTGCGCCTGCTGCTCAACGCTACCTTCTCCCGCGCTGCGCCTCCAAGCTCTCAAGACCGATGCCGTTGCTTGTTTGGAGACGCGTGTTGGCCGAGCACTGACGACTTCGCTAGCCTACAAAAGCAACTCTCCCAACCTCTCCTGCACCCGCTTCCTCCCGCTTCTCCTTGCTACCCAATCTCTCATCCCTCTGGTGACTGCGACGAGGTTCACCAGCAATGGACGAATGCTTCATGGCGAGCACATCAGCCCGGTGCCATGCAAGGCGAGAACTTTGAGACATTCGTGTTCAGTAATGGCACCACAAGCGCTTGCTTCATGGACACCAGCCTGGGCGTTCCGTGCACGCAGGGCAGCGTCCCGGTCATCGGTGTGGATGCTCGGGACGATGTGGATTTGCAGGCTGCGGTTCGCTTCGCAGCGTCCCACAACCTTCGACTCGTCGTGAAAGGGACCGGGTAAGGGTGATCGCAATCATAAGCTTCGCGTACATTGCGCTGATAGGTCGGTAGCCATGACTTGTCCGGGCGCAGTACTGCGCGAGGATCATTCATCATATGGACACACAATATGAAGAATATCACATTCCACGACACTTTTACCCCCCAGGGGGCACCTCAATCCGATGCGCACGATCACGGTCCGCGTTGCATGCTCTGTCCCGAAGAGAATGCATTCTGATTATCCACAGCCATAACGCTCGGCTCCGGTGTTCAATGGCAAGAAGCGTACGAGGCCGTAACTGCGAAGAACCGTGTCTTGGTCGGCGGACTATCCGCGGGTGGTACTGTAGGCGCTGCCGGTGGCTGGGTTCTGGGTGGCGGTCATAGCGTACTGTCTCCAAGCTTCGGACTGGGTAGGTTGGTCCGTATTGTATCATCAATCGAAATCCCTCACATCCTTCTTGCAGGTGTGGATAACGCACTGCAATTCACAATGATTTCGTCCAATGGGACGCGCTATGTCGCCAATGCGTATCAGTACGCGAACCTGTTCTTCGCCTTGCGTGGTGGTGGCGGCGGCACATACGGTGTCGTGACCTCGGTAACCTACCAGACGCACCCAAACCTGCCTCTCATCGCTGCAGCATTCGCGACGTCGACGAATAGTACAACCCCAAATGCGCCACTGGAGACGCTATTCAGCGACCTTATCCATCTCACCCCCGAACTCTCGGACGCAGGTTGGTCTGGCTTCTTTTCCCTTGCGCCAGACCCCACCACAGGCGCTCTGGGACTGTCAGGATTCTTTGTAATGCTCAACGGTACTTTAGACCGAGCAAACGAGGACTTGGGTCGCTTCTTCTCTACGGCGCAATCACTGGCCAATGCATCGGACAATGCACTTACAGTGCAGACGTCGTTTATCACACCGGTTGATTCTTTCTTCATCTGGTATCAGAACTTCTTCCCACAAACAAGTTCGGCAGGTTCGAACGGAGCAATTGGATCGTGGCTGTTGCCCCGAGACGTCATCGAACAGGACCCAGACCGGGTCGTGAAGACTCTCCTGCCTCTGACGATATTGAGTATCTCGTAAGAAGCCTCCACCCACATTTTGGTCGTACACTGACATAGAGAGAATGAAACAGGATGGTAGGAGGGGGAGCAGTCTCCGCAGTGAGCCCCAATGCGGTGGGCGTCAATCCCGCCTGGCGTAAAACACTCCTGCATACGATTTTTGCCACGGGTTGGGTAGAAGGCACCCCGGTGAACGTCATCAATCAACTCGTGGACACCCTCAAACAGAATCTGACGACCCTGCGCGCTCTGGCCCCAGAATCGGGTGCATATTTCAACGAGGTAGGTCCAACACTTCGCGATATCTGTCGAGTTGCTGACCACAGTCCTTCCTGTCGATTCCTGGTAGGCATCTCTCTTCGAACCTGATCCCCAGAGAGCGTTCTTCGGGGACAATAGGTTCAAACTCAAGACAATAAAGCAGAAGTACGATCCCATCAGTCTATTCGTGGTCAACGAGGGTATAGGCTCGGACGATTGGGACGCCGATTTGGTCTGCAGGATTGATTAGAAGGACGCACGTGAACAGCCACGACGTGCATTCCAATCTCTCCTCAGGCCTTGTTATTTGTCGTATGTGAACCACAATCAGTGCTTGTATTGTATGTCAGTATGATCAGACGAATTGTTGCTTACAAGAACATTGCGCTCGTCCGTCGATCTGGGAAAACAACAAATTGCATTGCGACGGTCGACGAACATAAGGCAGACATTCGAGCACTACGCTACAAAACTACAGATTGACGTACGCGATGCGAGGGGGTGGCGACAAAGGGGGGCGCGCGGAAAGAGTTCAAATCGAGAGGATGTCGTGGTTTACGGTGGGGAAAAGCCGAAGAGGCTGGATAATCTCGGAAGGAAGGTGTGATTCAAAACGTAGAGAAAGAACAGAGGTGGGCGACAGCCTGAGGTGTTAGGGATCGGATTTCAGAAGTTGAAGGTGTTGATAGGAGAGGGGAGGGATCGCGGAGCCAAGGGGTCGTGAAGCAGGGAGAAGTAACGGCGAAGATAGGCGTAACTAGTGAGCTAGTCAACTCCACGGATCGACAGGCGAGACGTATCGCCGTGGCTGCACTGTCCGGGCGTAGAGCAGAGAAAGGAGAGAGAGAGGGAAGAGAGATGCGGGAAGGTGTAAACGAGAGGAAGGGATCGATCGATGTGGTATGCGACATTGACAAGACAGAACCAATACTGCGACTAACCATATCAATACATGAAAGTAGGCACTGCTCCAAATACCTTTGATATTATCTAGAGTCGGTACTGATACGACTAGTTCAAGCCCGGAATACGGGGTTGGGTGAGTTAAGAATAGATAGCAAACGAGCGTTGTTCGCGTGCGCGACATGAGGCGGGATCGATGCTAGAAGCAATCAGGTCAGACATTGCGTTCTATGCGGTGAATTGAATACCACTCACCGATAGTGGGTGTGTACAAAGGCCGCGGAGGAGGGGCGACACGATGCGTATGCATAGGCGTGGGGACGTGCGGAGAGAAAGGAGCACCGGGAAGAGCACTCGCAGCGGGAGCATGAGCCCATGACCCGTTTATAGGCAGCAACGAACGGAGCTGTGCCTCATTCATACTCTGTCGAGGTACCGTGGAGGGGTGAGGAGGGTGGTGCAGAGCAAGACTTGTACTCGGGCGCATAAACATCCCATTCAGTGGCGGCGGCGGGTACGGCGCCTGCTGGGGTAGGTGGGCGGGAGCTCCAGAGGAATATATCATCTCTGGAGGCACAGAGGGAGGCGGGGCAGGAGGATAGGTAGACAAGTCCCGTTGGCTGGGGATAGGGGCATGATGGCCCATACGCGAGGCCACTCTGTCCGACTCCTGAGCGACGCTCTCTAGCATGGAGATGTACTTCATCTCCTTGGTGATGCCCTTAGGACGCGACAGGTAAGGCGAAAGGTCAGCCTGTGATTTGGAGCCGCGTCGTTCATGGCCAGGTTCCTTCAATGCAGGGCTGGTGGATGGAGGACCGTCGAACACCGCGGTTTGCATCGGGTTCCTCTCCGGGGATCGCGCAGCGATGGCCGGCGACGATGCAGCATATGAGGGAGGTTCATGTTGGTAGTTGCTTGACCTCTGCGGCGGCACGTGGGCAGACCAATCAGGGCTGACAGTCGGGTCATTGAAGGATCGCTGAAAGGAAGGCGCAACAGGGGGAAGAATCGACATCTCTTCCGCAGAGGCGAGGCCTGCCTTCGCAGGCTCGCCGATTGACAGTGAGGCAGCGGAACGAGTGAGGCAACTGAGAAGATTCGTCATGTGGGGATCCAAACTCTCCGAGTTCAATGCGTTTGCGATAGGGTTCTCCACGCTAGCGTTGTCGCCAGCGTCAAACGTAGCTTGATGTACTCGCGCAGCGCTGTACTGGGGAGACGGGGTATGCGGCTCGCCGTGATCGGCGTAGGATGACTGGGAGCTCAGCTCCTGAGTGTTAGAATCCACGAGAGAAGAAGGCGACCCCTCAACACTAGCGGCACCATCCTCTTCGCTTGACGCATGAGCCTCTCCCGGAACTTGAGGAATTTGCGTCCTGGGCGCCTTACGACGGAGATTCCGAGGCTTGCGGTCATGAATAAAGGCTTTGAGCGGGCTGCAAACAATGTCAGAAAAATCAAGGTCAGACATACTGTGGCTACTTACCCGATGAATGGAGAGATGAGGTAGAATTTCCCTGGAACCGGCTTGTTGCGCTTCCATGTTGGGAGATCGCTCAATCGGAACCAAGCGATTTTCTGAACATAGTCAGCCACATATTGATATTGACGACAGAGTGTAGACTTACGCTGATCTCCTTGCGCGTTCTGGTCTCGAATGGGAAGTCTTCCGGTACGCCGGGTACGATGTACAATGAGATGGATTGTTGTTTAATAGACAGTTGAATGACGTTTTCAGGATCCAACTGGTTTTCTAGGTTATATCCAGTCTCTTCGAGCACCTGAAGGACGAGGGGGCGTGTGAGCGGCTGAATGGTGGCTGAACGAGTGGCATGACTCACCTCTCGGATTGCGCATCGATGCTTGGGCTCCTGTTCATTGATCTTTCCTTTGGGAAACCCCCACCCTGCTGAGGATTTCCAGCCCTTTACCAGGACGCACTGCGGTAGAGAAGCGTTCTTACGTAAGCAATGCGTGCATTATGGCAGATGAGGGAACCAACCTTATCCCAGGTGTCGTTGAGCATGATCGCACCACATACCGGTACGCGTGTCTTGTATTGCATGAATGAGGCAAAGGTCTTATCGTGATCTTCCGCCCAGTGAGCGAGGAGTGGGCAGGCGTGGAACAACGCTTCTGAAAACGTCTTGAGAGTGTATGAAGGAAACTTGGAGGGGTTCTGCTCGCGGACGAAGTCCTCATAATACCAATGGCTGTGCGCAAAATGAGCAGACGGCATGATGGTTGGGGGAGATGGCACTTACGCTTGTTCCACCTGGAAGCAGACTCTCTCCACGGACGCGAGCTCTTCCTCGGGGAGATTGAGAATAAAACGACTGTGCCAAGCTGAGTGATGACCAAGAAAGATGTGCATAACATGGCATACCTGGAAAGGTCTTCGAGGACCTCCTCTCGACTGAGGTCAGAGTATTGTACAGAGGCATATTCTTGTGATGATGATGCCGTGAGAGCTCCAGAGAGCTCTGGAGACGATGAGGATGATGAGGCCATGTTGGATGGCGGGTGAGATGAAGGAGAGAAACGGCGTATATAGACAAGAAGGAACGGGTCGAGGCGGTGGCTCTTGAGTTAGCGGATGGAGGGGATGTCTGGTGTGGATGTGGAGGCTGGAGAAGGAACGTTGTGTACTCTCCGACCCGGGCCCTGTTGGCTATCTTGGCGCAGCCACAACGAAAATAGCCACAAACAATCTTCAGCGTCGCGTGCTCGCATCCGCCGATAGATACAGGCGCTTAGCCACAATTGCGACTTGCAAACGGTCCGCCTCCATTATTGTCGGAGCCTTCAGCGTCGCGGGCGCAGCAACCAGCCTTTCGTCCCCTCATTGTACCACCTACGCAACCACAATCAGCAGCGTCGCAATCTATCCAAGACTTTTCACTCACCGCAAGCTCCAGAGATGGCGATGAACATCTACATCAATCCCGCTCCAGGGACCGTCACAGGTGTAATGGACGGCTCTGCCCTCCAGAACCAGGCCCTTCAACTCGAACGTCAGGGTGACCTGGCTGGAGCTGAACAAGCATTTGTGCAGGCCATACAGGCGAAGGAGGCGCGGATGCCGTCTCAACCGTCGTCTCCTGCAACGGTCTCGGGGAGCTCTACCTGAAAATGGGACGCGTTGATTAAGCGGCGCACCACTTGAACAGAGCGTTGAGTGTCCGAAGCCGCGCAGGACCTGCATCCGAACTCGCCGTCACGCGCGACAATCTGGGCTGGCTTTACGAGAGTATGGCGACCTAAAGGCAGCTCGCGAGATCCGCGAACGAGGCGCGCCGGATAACGTCTCCTGCAGCAAATACAAGGTAGGTTATCTGGACGTCTCGACTCGCTTTCTGATCACTTACGGATCCTTCACAGTGTCCCAGGATCTCCAACAAGCTGAGCAGCCTGTCGCGCTGCAGTGTTTGCAAGGTAGCACGGCTCTATTGGATCAAACGCAATTTGTCACTGAATTGTTCATCGTAGGCAACGTTCTACTGCTCGCACACCTGCCAAGTGAGCCATCGCTTATTTGTAGCAGCCACTGTCGCTCATAAGGTCACATGGTCGGGTAGACGGCAGACTGGAAGCGGCACAAGAAGTATTGCAACCCTGTTGCGAGTGCTGCCTGCTGCTTGATTGAACCTAATTAAATGCCTTGGTGTGCTTACCGCAGTGTCGCCAGCGAGTCTCGTTCGATGTGTGTCTAGCTCTACACGTTCATGTTTTGAAACATCAAGCAAATGTGGTGAAATTGCCGTGATTGCCAGTCAAGTCTGTTCCTCGAACTTCCTGTGGGTGACCGATCGGAAGTCATCGTTCAGTGTTGCTCGTGTCTTGTATCACCTTCCTTTCAAGAATAAGTGCTATTTCAGATCCTAGTTCACACTGCTGCCACACGCTCACCGTCACTGAGACGTGGAAGAGATTGTCGTGGTGAAAACCGTAAAGACCATGTCGCCACAACTTCAGCCACTTTCGAAGTTCGAGCGGAGAGCATGTATGCGTCACGTGGGCGCGCGGCGCCTTGACAAGCGCCGTCCCGCTTGCACGGTACGTAAATAGACGCCGCCTCGCACTGACAGTGGACGGGCATTACAGTGATCTCTTTCGCAGAAAATGCGGTAAAAACCCATTGCGCTAGGCTACCATGGTCACATGCATACGCCTTTCCAAAGACTTTTTAAGGGCTTTCGAGGGGCTCCAGAGAAAACGCATTTGCAAGGTTACTACGGGCCGCATTTTATCATCGTGTTTTCTACCAACGAGATAACCGGAATGCCCGTCGTGTTAGTAGCCTGGACTGTCATGCGGCGCGTGGTGTGCCTGGAGTATATATTATCGTTGCAACGTTGATTCTCAACTGCCACTTTGGAAGCCCTGGTCGAGCCCTGTATACAGTCAACTCCTGACTGAACATACAGACTAGACGCATGAGCTACCAGGAGAACGTAGGTGGGCTTACTAGCCCGCCGCCTCCAATCCACCACTCGCGTCAAGGCTCCAGTACGTCGCTCCCCGTATGTGGCTCTGATAACAGAGGGCCTCGCGTACCTCCACCGCTTCCCCCAAGGCCCAACACCGTGGTGGTCCCTCCGCAGGGAGAGGAAGATCCCAGGGCAGTAGATTCCGAAGATGAGCAGGAGGTGCCGATGGTCACAGAGGACCTCGAAGAGTCGTCTTCTGCAATCGATCTATTGAGCACCAAGGACGAGGAAGAGTTATCCGAAGTTCAGCTGCGTGAGCTGTACGATGACGAAGAAATTGAACGGTTCGTGCATTTGTTCTCGACGGTGGGTTTCTATAAAACCCTCGCTTGTATCACGTCTCTTACCCAGTTGCGTAGCACGTCCGGGAAGTGCGAGCCGCAGACGCGCCATATCCTTTCAACGTCGCACAAGCGGCTTCGGCTAGCGCGCCTGAACTCTCCGACACCCTGTCAGCGCCGTCAACCAGCCTGGAACGGTCTCCCATTCAGAGCTCTCCCTCGAGATCTTTATCTGAACGTATCGCCTTCGTGAGTGTGATAGGACCTGTAGATATGCCTATATCTCACATATCAGCGGAGGAGTAGGAATTCTTCCTGCCTTTGCTGCCGCCTCCGAGACACCCACCACCGGACTTCAGCTTTGGCCGCCTGAAGCAAACCGCTCAACGGCTCTACGTGGCGATTGAACCTATATACAGCGTTCTGTTGTTGCCTCTTCTCAGGCTAGCTACCTGGCAAGACACGAGACGTAGTTTCATCTGCTGTGCAGTATGTGTTTCGTTTCACTGGGCCTGAATGATTGCAGCCTCTAAATACCAGCTTACTATTCAGCTATACTGGGTCTTGTGGTATCATGGTTTGCTTTTCTCTGGTCTCATCACACTGGTGTTGTACAGGCTCGTTCGCCGGAAGATACACCCGTATCCCAGCCTGGAAGAGCTGCGCGCTTACCGGAGTCGGATCAATCGCTCGCACGCAGTTGGGGCGACGCTGTCTGCACGGCTCGCGACCTCGTCTTCCATCGGCATCAAGGACATGTGGGCTCTTTTCAAGGGCTATCGGCGGGAGCGCAAGCTGAGGAAGCCACTCACGCACAAGCTCAAGGGTATGGAGAAGGAGGACAGGGTGGACGCGAGTGACACCGCGAGCGTACATAGTGTGGCAACGGAAAGACCGGAAGAGAACGATGAAGGACCGACAGAGGAAGAGGAGGTCAAGGAAGAGGACCTGAAACGGGTGGGTCTGGCCTTGTTGAACGAAACTGCGGATTTCTTGGAGCGCGTGAAGAAGTGCGTGAGCCCAGCGGACGGATTGGCAGAGATCCGAGTTAACTCTTCTCTCCAGCATTTTTCTCTGGCGCAAGCCAAGTGCCTCGGTGTTTTACGGAGCGGTGAGTCTAGCGATCACTTACAACTCGCATTTTCTGACCCATAGCTCTGTAGATACTTTTTGGCTGGTTTGTGCTCGGGTTGCTTCCGGCGACCTATCTGATGAGACTAGTTGGATTTCTTGCCGGTGCAATCTTCTGGCATGTCATACCCGTGTTGGCGGTTATACCACCGTCCGAAAGGGCTCGGTAAGAGGTTCTCCTACCTAGTTGACGGTGGACCTTATTCATCTTGATAGTATCCCGCCACCGTTGACGAACGTGCCGACGGATGCCGAGTACGCAATGGACCTAATCTCTCAACGGGTCGCCCGAGGACTTCCCGTCAGGCCGAAACGGCGCAAAGTGAAGAAGAGTCGGCATTCGTCAGATCTGGACGTCGCCGGTGCTGCCGAACACCACGAGGAGGAGCATAGCACGAGTTCTTCGGTGAACTGGAACAAGTGGGGAGATCGCCTTGCGTTTACGAAGGACCGCACGAGCGACTTTAGGAACATTTTCCGGGATGGCCAGGTATATACCTGTTTCGTGTGGACGACTGCATCTGTGCTCACGCAGAGTGTTCAAAGTGGAAGAAATCAGACGGGTGGAAGGAGCTCGTGACCCCGATAGCGGCGAAGGTGGTCGCGCCAGAGAGCGGCTCCGAGACTCGGATCGAGGCGCATAGTACGTCTTCCGCGTCTTTGTCCACGTCGATCAGATGTCACTGACGCGTGTCACGGACAGCCTTCCCTGCGCAATTGAAGCAGCATCCGGGCTTGATCACGCTCACGCCGACGACGGTTTTCTTCACTCCGCTGCTGTCATCGCGCGCGACACTGTGCATTCACCTCCAAGACGTGACGGGAGTCAAGAAGAGCGGCCTCACGAAGGGCATCGACATCTACTATGGAGAACCTCGCAGCGATGGCAGCAAGGAAGCCAAGGAGGCAAAGTTCTTCTTCGTGGGCTCTCGCGACGACCTCTTCGCTCGGCTGCTTAGCTACGGTGGTAGACGATGGAAGAACGTGTAGTGGTATGCGCATCGTAGGTCTTATCAGGTCAGTATACGACTTTCATTCCCATCCTGCTGGCTTAACGTCCGACGCCCGGTTGACAGTAGCTTGGTTGATGGACTCTGTATCGGACAATGTGTTGACGTGGAATGTATCCGTATCGACGTTGGCATACGTCAGTGCAACTCCTCCGCGTAAAGGTCGGCGTTATGGCAATTGCCATGCCAGAATGTCTGTGTCTGCTAAAGAAAAGGTAGTCCGTCCGTAGCGCGCTGCTCCTTGACGAAGACGTTCACCGCGACGCTCTTGTCGACAGTCTCCTTGTCCACTTCGCCCGCCTCTCACCATGTTCTTCTCCCCAGATCTCTTGGAGCGCAGAGACAGTGGCTATGGTCTCCTGTGGTATGGGTCATGGTCCGTGCGCACGGCAGCGTGCACTAATGCCTTCCTTCGTAGGCTTGCGGCCACCCTGGGACCCAAGTCCTCCTTCAAAAAATTACCTAAACGCCATGTCCTCACCGCAGATATCGGGCAATTATGCGATCTCATTATAGAGCCCGCAGAACCACTCGCGCTACGCCTGTCCAGCAACCTTATGATCGGAGTTGCTCGGTGAGTCCGCGCCGTTGCACCAAGCTCAACCAAACGACTGATCGGACATATTAAGGGTATACAGAGGTGAACCCACGTGCATACACACGGCCTTGTCACAGCCTGACGGGCGGATATATGCCACAGTGAAGCAAGAGCTGTTCTTCACAGATGTCACCACGTGTTACAATGCCCTCAAGAAGGCCGTCCAAGATATTAGCGCAATGTCGGCCAATGCGGCTCAGCTCCAGATGGGGCAGCCGACTCTGCGGTAGGTGCAAGCGTTGTTGTTGCGGTTATATGTGGCGACGTAATACTGTGATCTTCATGCAGCGCGGAAGCTCTTACCCTGACAGCGGATCCGGGTACCGCATTTGGGATCGAGTTTGACAACGTATTCGTCACAGTAAGTGCAGACGTATATCCCGAACGCTCGACTACTCATCGCCTGGATCGGTGTAGGGCCCTATGAGTCATGACTGTGAGTGGAATAAGGCTGCTTCGTCGCCGTTCGACTCACAGCCATCCAGTACAAATAGGAGGCGATGACCTGTTCGACGACGATTACGACCCCAGATTCAAAAAACCCAAGTCAAAGGCCAAGCAGAAACAGCGCGATGCTCCATCCTCTGTAATTGTCGAGCACGGGCGTGCCCTACATACTCTCGACGAGCAACACGACTATCTCCTCGCGACGTCCCTGGACAATTCTCTAGGTTTCAGAGGAGGTAGCGCGGCTCCTGGCGGTGGAATCGAACCGTCTTCCTCCCAATTCGACGGAGGGTTTGGGTTTGGGTTTGACGACAATGTCTTCGCGCTGCCTGCAGGCGCGGGTGAAGCGGATATTGGCGACGAGCTCGCGCGCGAGCTTGGTGAAGGGTGGGGTGGGTCCGCCCTGCACGGCCGGTACGCATACATATCCACCACCATGCTGCTGTGCGACTGAATGCCTCATATCAGGCAAGAAGACAAGCCCAACCCCTTCGATCTTGGCCAAGGGGGCGACGCCTTCGACTTGAACGCAGCCTTCACATTCGACGCGCAGGCCCCCGAGCCAGCAACATCACCCGGAATACACGACAGGGGTACGCATACTCGCCTGTTCGATTGTGCCGGGACTCAACTGTACGCAGCGAGTCTTCCTCCTTCTGGCTCTGTAATCGTGCCCCTGCCGCCTTTCAGCCCGCTTACTCCCGACGGACAAGGAATCGATGTACAGGCCAATGTTGGAGGCTATCCTGCATCTAGGAAACCCAAACGCGTCAGGCTGCTCCTCGACGCAAGGACTGAGCTCACTGACGACGAACTGAAGGTATGACCCGTGATATGCCCGATCTATGACCACGCGCTCATCTGTGCCGACCTAGAATGCTCGCGCGAACTATGTACAAGAGCAAGAGGTTCTGAAGCGAGGGATTACGCAGAAGAGGTTGGAGAAGGAGAGCGGCAAGCTCATCGAAGAGATGATCTACGGGGTACCCAAAGGCGGTAAGTCCGGCTAGTCACACACTCCTCCGCGCTCGCTGATAGCGCGGCAGTCGAGGCTCCCGTTTTGGTGGACTTCTGGCTAGAGAACTTCCGTATTCAAGTGGAGGCTCGCTCTGGAGAGCTTCATCTTGACATGCACGGTAGGATTATCATGACCCGAAGCTCGCTTACCGAGTACTCAGAGAATACCAGGACAGCCACCGATAAAGCGACGGAAGCTCTCTGACATGGCGGTGATAGATGAGAGGGAAGGAGCTGATGACTTTCGAATGGATGTGGACCAGGGCTTCGACTACAACCTCGGAGATTACGCTGACTTCCGTGCGTATACATCCTGGAGCTCGTCATGGAACGATACTGACTACTGCCGCTGCAGCAAACCCAGGGGATGACTATAACATGGAGGCTCGCATGCGCTCATCGGAGGTATAGACATAGTCACTTATATGTGCGGCACGATGCAGCTGATCATTGCGCACAGGAGCCTGGACAAGCGCGTCGCGGCTCACGTCCTCCTTCAGCCCTGGGCAGCCACTTCGACTTCGACCCCCGCCCCACACAGGACCAGCGCTCCGCATCCCAGCGCAGTGGCTTCTTCCCCTGGGACCATGCAGGCCCCAGTTCGTCTGCTGCCGGACCCGCATACGATTTTGACGGCAGCGATGTGTATAGCGCTTTGCGATCTGCGAGCAAGAGGGGCCATTCAATAGGCAGTAGACGGGAGAGTTTGCTTATTTCCGGAGCGGGCGTTATCCCGGCTTCCCCGGCGTCCTTGGGTTTGCGGAGCTCTCAGATTGGTGGAGAAGACTTCCAGTTCAAGGGTGGGTTTGTCATTGTCAGCGGTGCGTTGTGATAATTTTGTTGACAGAAACCCAGTACCGGATGAAGAGGGCTTCGTCGAGGAGTCCCAACAGTCGGGCATTCTGACTCTCGAGCGGAACTCGTCCAATTTCCTAGAGTAGGTCTCTCAAGGGAACCCTCCAGGTTACCACACTCACCGACGCTTCAGATATGCGAAGATGCAGATCAGGGCTAATCCGTCGGCGACGTCCGAACTACCCTTTGACGCCGTTGTCCCGAAAGCCACCAGCACGCGGCGCGTCGCGGCAGCTGCCTTTTATCACTGCCTAGGTGCGATCCTTGACGTACTAAATGTGTAATGGCTGACAAGGGATAACCGCTCTCAGTCTTGTCGACCAAGAATTTGATCACCTTGAACCAGGAGGTGCCATATGGTGCTCTGAAGATACGAGTGAAGTAATTGAGCGTGCAGGATGGATATATATTGGCCACATGCTTGATGGGCAAGCTCGTGCGGAGTCAGCTGCCTCACTGTTTACATTTTCATCGTGCTTGCCGTCCTGTTGGTGTGCTCGAAATCGATGTGTTTTTGCCAAGGTGTCTCGAGAACAAGGTTGTAGAACGAAGGGCTTACATAAGCAATAAACGCGGTCGCATGAGTGGACGGATCGAAGAAGGCGCGAAATGTTTAAGCGCGATGGGTTTGTCGAGTCGGACCACCGCGAACTGCGTTCCCCACTCACTTTTACATGAGCCGTTATCTGGCTTCGCTCCTTCCCACCACCGCCCGCCTTAGAACCCGACCACCCTCACAGCTCACGCTCTCTCGTACAATGGCCTCTCGCGCTGTCGAAGCTTCCCGCGCCGTGCTCAAGTCCATCGACCTCGCTGCTGGCTATGACCCAGAGCAGACCCGTCTCATGGAGGAGAGGTGCATCCTCGTAGATGAGGAGGATCGCGCACTGGGTGCAGCGGACAAAAAGACCTGTGCGTGGATTTTGTCTTGTGGTCAGAGAGACGAGAGCTTTCACTGATATGGGCACGTGCCACAGGCCATCTCATGGAGAACATAAATAAGGGTCTCCTACACCGCGCGTTCTCCGCGTTCGTCTTCCGCCCAAGCGACGGCAAGCTGCTCCTGCAGCAGCGCGCCAGCGAGAAGATTACGTTCCCAGACATGTGGACGAACACCTGCTGCTCGCACCCGCTCGACGACTTTGAGCAGGAGAAGATCGAGAAGGACCAGCTCGGCGTGCGCGTCGCCGCTTCGCGCAAGCTCGAACACGAGCTTGGTATCCCCCGGAGCCAGACTCCGGTCGACGAGTTCCAATACTTGACGCGGATACACTACCTGGCGCCTTCGGATGGCCTGTGGGGAGAACACGAAGGTACGTGCCGGTGGTATCTCCGACTCCGATCGGCCCATGGACTGACGCGAATCCGCGCAGTGGACTACATTCTCTTCTTGACCAAAGACGTCACGGTGAAGCCGAACCTTAATGAGATCCGCGACTACAAGTACGTGGACAAGGCGGAGCTGCAGGCAATGTTTGAGGATCCTTGTAAGTTCCGCGACGCACCACGACTCCATTCCTTCGTACTGACCCAGCTTCCTCAGCGAACTCGTTTACTCCTTGGTTCAAATTGATTGCTCGGGACTTCCTCTTTGGATGGTGGGACGAGCTCCTGGCTCGCCGGGACAGCAAGGGTCGCGTGCATGCGAAGAGCCTTGCGGGCCTTGTGGACGGCAGTAAGGTGGTTAAGATGGTATGATCTACAATATCTTGTGTATACTATATACCCTGCTAGGCTTCACATTGCATTCTGGGCGGCTGCTTGGCCATTTGAATCATAGTCGGCGCCGAACGGGCAAGTTGAGCAGTTCGCAAGTGTGGAAGACAATGGATAGCATGTCGGTTAGCTCGCTATCCTCACATCGTACAATATGTGAGCTAGGTGCGAAGGATGCTAGGAATCTTACGAGAGTAATAATCCGAGCAAAACTCAATGATGAGCCGACACAATCGCCAAATTTACTGCAACCTTCCCAGAGGATTCTGTTTGCTCTGAACAGGATACCAACGACAGCGAGGGCGACCATTAGGGGAGGTTTCGTGGATAACCATAGTCTCAATATCCGCGTACGTGCTTAGAAGGTGCGCGGCAAGCAAGAACATCGCCCAGATGGCGAGCGCGCCAGGCAAGCAGTAGACTACCGCGACCAGCTCAAAGCCTATGGTCGGATGTTCGAATTTCGACAGATGAAAACCCTGCAGAGTCGACTCATCAGCGCTGCAGCGAGTCCTCGTTGGGTATGGCAAAACGACGTGGACAAACCGCAGCCGCCGTTTGGTACTTGTCTGCAATGCGCAATCATGTATCATACTTGCGGCGGACGCCGTACGCGTGCAGCCGAAGTCCTGTGAATGCTGCGCGGCCTCCTGAGATTTATTGGAAAAGGGTTCTGTGCCGCAACGAATCACGCGTTCAAAAAGCCTATCTAGATGACAAGGCGCCATTTGGATGCATTTCGAGAACAGAATAATAGGTGGAGTTCTGCGAGAATTCGTCGCGCCTTGTCCTGCTGAGAAAAGATATTTGCCCGAGCATGTCAACGTGAATACGAGTAGGGAAATGCGCGTCCTTTAGCTGGGATGCCAGAACAGTGACTGCGGCAATCGTTAGTTGATCAGTACTAGCTTTCGCATTGAGGTCGCTGCCCTCTAAAGTTCAGGTCGGAGCCGCACTCGCGTAGCTCAGCTGACAGCAGGTCGACTGCCGCCCTCGGAAACTCGGAGATGGGATTCAACTTGATGGGACGCATCGCGGGAACCGGGATTTGCCCCAGTCACTAACAGTCACATAGGGTGTCACGAAATCGCGACGCAGAGGCGGACGGACAAGTAAGCGCGCGCTAGAGACGTAGAACTTGAATCTGGACGCCATCATCCACTGTTTGTTCAAAACGTAGCCTACAGGCTCATATCTCTTGAGAATCAACATCTGAAAATTGTATACAACGTCAAAGGACACGTACATCTTATTGAACGACATGCTGCATAATCTGCTTTTTTCTCGGTCAAACTTGTGATTTGGCCATCCAGTTGCTGCGGTGGTGAGTATCCTCCACCCATCACCATCATCCATACGCTGATCGTACTGCAACCATGTGGCTGCTCTCCATGGTGCATAGTCTGTGTGGGTGACAGTCGCGGGTCTTGGCCCACATGGAGCCATCGCAACTCGGACGGGAGATGGCCTGGTCTGACTTATGGCATGTATCGCTACATTGCCGTATGGTTCTCGCATATGTGTGCTTCGAGTAGTCTTTGACACGCACAGGCCTTAAGACTGTGCATTTCGAAGGGGAACGAACTCTTCTTCAGTGATGGGTTTGCATGTGCTTCAACCATCTCACAGCAAGGCGATTCAAATACTGCACTGGTCAAGTCGGTGCTAAATGTACACAATGCGTCGTTGGGAGTGCGAGAGGAGCAGTTCTAGGCGGTCCTTAGAGGGCGTAGCGCCTCGCGCTCTCCAGTCGTTAGCCTCAAGGATTGAATTGCCTCCGAACCACGATAGCGGATAGTCTCGACGGTCACGCAATCTTATCCGGGCTGTCCGATCCCACAGGACCGCCGACGCCTCCAAAAGCACATTGCACACGATCATATGACACCAGTACCGCCTGCGTCAACCACCAGTGTGGCTTGCTTGATGACTGTATGTCGACGCGGCATACTGCATTGTACCCCGCCTCAGCTTTTGCAGTGCTACCAGTCGCACTACTCTGGGAGTCGTACCCGCACCTCCGCGGGTTTTCACGATCTACCAAAGAATCAAGAGGACCTGACGATGTCTCCGATTCCGGCTACAAGTACCCTCCTTGAGGTAGCTCAAGTTTTTTCCAACGCGCAATCGGTTGCAGGGGCCCCATTGCGCGAATCGCGAACAAGTACGACCGAATCCGATCCGCTATCTACCACCGACCACCTGCTCGAACCAGCGAAGCTGACTCGGGACGTCGGTCTCTCAGTCGTAAGGTGGGATTGTGCTTCGTATCTGCGAGACTCGCTCTGAAACACAGTATTCACCTATTCTAGCACCTTTTCCGAGAGGCCCGCGGCATGCTCGTCTGTGACCACTCTCAATACTGGTTCTCGAACGAGCGAGCTTGTCAGCACGTATGTACTCTGAACTGTCGGCCGGGGTTGGCGGCTAAGGTGTTGACAACGGTTTTAGCACGGACAAAGTTGTCCCGAGTCTGGAGAAGACGCTTGCGGTTGAAGGAGTGTTTCACACCAAAATGTAAGTCCAGGTGCTTACTATCTCAAATGCACTTGCGGGTCTTATACGACAGTCGCATGTACAGACAGGAGGACCCAGACGAATACGACAAATCGGAGCCTGCCAGTGATGATGACGACATGTGGATACCCAAGGGCGGCGTGAATCACAATGTTGCTGGCAAGCCCAAGGGGACAGTCAGACCGCCGGGCTCGAAGTAATAGCCGTCGGTCGCGGTTTTCCTGGATTAGGGCATGAGGTATTGGCTGTTTCCCACATGTTTGGATAGAAGTGGTCATGGACTTTTCAATCCACTGCCACCGTAGCTGTGCCAATTAACGCTGCGTGTCGACGTCGCAATTGCCACCCCTCATTTGACGATTACACTTCAATAGCCTGCCAAAGCGATATGCACGGGGAACGCGGGTGACGGATGGGAAACCAGTACGGCTCTCAAGTCTGGCTCCGGCGCTCTCTTCCATTTCCAACTTGAACTGTTATATTCCTTTCACATGCGACTCGAGGGAGAACGTGCTCACCTTCCGCATCCAGGTCACAACAGCTACAGAAGCAGCGCTGTGCTAGAATAACCAGTTTGTTTCAGATCCAATCCCACGCCACGAACCTTTTCTCATTGCGCCTCATACCGCCAGGCACCTGTGGACTGCGGTCGGATCCTCTGCACGCTGCGAAGGTGCTTGCGGCTTACCTCCGACTAATAGTAGTCAAAGTCGCACCCGTTCGCACCGCAATTCACACATTGTGGTCGAGACGTCCATCTTCTTGATCAGAACAGATCACATGTAGCCTCCTCTCAGCCATGAGGTGCCGACTTCTGAGCTCGATTGGTAAGAACGTTCTCCATCCATGTCCGTGGCAGGGCGCAACTTACCGGATTGACAGATGGAACCAGCAGCATTGTCTCCGCCTCACACCACCCAGCGCTAGCCAACGCGCTCGATAGCTTCGTTATGGTCGTCTCCGCTGCCAGATGCTGTGATCAAAACCTGTTCTCGTCCACAATCCTGCGTTGCACGCTCGGTTCTGCGTGCTTTCATGCTCCCGATTTTGACGGTGGCTGCTCCGCGGGCTGTAACCGTTGCAAGCGTCCCAGGCTCTTGACCGATCCTGTAACACTGCCAGCTCTTGCGCGGCTCACCGAGCTTCTCAATGTGCGCGTATATATACAGATAGGGTTGGCCCAACTCCGCCAACCCTCATTACCATTTAACCTAGACATTCTCCCCTCCAACATCTCATATCAAGTTATGACCGTCTCCCCCAATCCTACTCTGATGATCGACCCCATCGATGAGGAAAGTGTTTCCCATACCGACAACATGAAGGCTTTGGAAGTAGTCGTCGAGACTTCGTGCGTTCTCCTCGCAGTGATTTCTCCTGGCCAGGGGTGTTAAATCAACGGCACAGCCATATCGTCGTTACCAATGATACGCCACTCGACCCGTCCATTGCCAACACCCCCCTGACCTCCCCAGGTGCGGACGCCGCTGCAGGAGCTGCCCTTGTACTTCCCTCAGAGCTTGCTGGGAGGTGCGTCTTGTTCCGCGCCTCGCTCCTACCAGGCACCCATAGCCTCCTCTGGTGTGTCGCACAGCGCGGACTTCGGCAGTGTTCGTCCGACCGTCACAGCTCTCGATCACATTCGCGCGACCCTCTCGTGAGTCAAACCCCTCCCCAAGCGTACGGTCCCTGATCCGCTATGTGATATACACCGCAGGTCAGTCGAGGACTGTGAGGATGACGATGAGGACCTCTA
>CCBP010000103.1:211872-242318 GCA_000765035.1 Trametes cinnabarina
CGTGCCTTGGCGCGTCGCGTGTCTCCAGCCACGCTGCGCGCCCGGGTGCGAAGTGTCCACTCAGGCTGTGGACATCGCGAACTCCCCGGGTGCGGGAAGCCTCGTGCACCGGCATACCCGCTGTGCGGAACCCCGCTCGAGCGCGAGAGGACGAGGCTGACTCGCCCCCGTGAGCGAAGCACTACAGTCGGGCAAGTCCTCTATACGGGTTGTGTCACCAAACACCGCCCGACTCCCCCTTCTTAGCATAGCTTATTTCCATATTCCACATCTGTCAATTACATTCCATGTCTCTGCCGAAAACCTTCCATTGTACTAATTAACATCTGCGCGCGCGACTGCGTAAAGGAATCAGAAATGAACAAAGGGAGAATATCCTCAATCTTGCGCCAATATTCTAAGAAAGCATGCGATTTCCACCCTCCTTGTGTGGCTACGATGTCGGGGTGAGTGCCTCGTAATAACAGTTCTGTTGCGCCGCCAATTCGGAAGCAGTGTCCGGTCAGTGAGGTGAGCCCGTTTGCCGTCCAAATGTTGTTACAACGCCCCAAGAACCAATCACGTGTCATCGGCGCCCAGCCTTCTGCGGTGCCTGTCGTGATGAAACTGAATAACGGCGCTCCGCTCGGTACGTCCTTGTTCAAGACGCGGTGATGCTGCAAGGCCATCACTGGGTCTGTCGGGTCCGGGTTTGCCGTTAACACGACATTTGTGCGTTCCTCGTGCGTGGTTTTTGTCCAAGGGATGTGGAATATGGCGTAGTGTACGCCGCTAGGCAAGGTTCGTATATTCACGGCTGTTCCAGCATGGACGTGCTTCAAGGAGTCGAAGCCATTGCGTGACGGGATGACTACCTCGCCCAGCCTCCTGCATCCCCAAAACGCCGTACAGGCCACGGCGAACATGGCCGCGTCAAAGGAATTCGCCAGATTCAGGTTCTGGAACAATGCATGCATGTGTTGGAGGGTCACCGGAGGTCTCTTCGCCTTTGGCGGGGGCTGTGACTTCTTTGCGCCTTTCTTGACCATCCCCAACAATTTTGCACCCTTCCACTCGGCTCCGTTCATCGCGTGCCATGCGGAGAGTCCCGCCAACCACCCATCGATGGTTCCTCGCCGAACGCTCCCTGCATGATGTGCTACGAAACCTGCTAAGAGCCACTCTGGCACGGGCATCCTCCTCTCCTCTGCGATCCCAATCATATCGCAGTACTGTGTGAACCTCAAGAGACCCGCGCCATAATTTTTCCTTGTCCCCACTTCCAGACTGTCCAAAACTACCGTAAAAATGCGTGACGAAGCAGAAGGAGATAAATAAAAGGCCATATCTGAACGAAAACTCGAGCCGTACGGAGTGGTCCAATTCTGTAAACGGTCATCTGCTAATACAAACGGTCGATACGGAGACACTGCATACTCGTTCTCCATCCTTGGTTGTCTAGGTTTTCGCATACCTCGGGATCGCGGCTGAACGCTCCTACACGCCGGTGTAACCAGGCCGTGCATAGTTACGTTCTCCCTCAGTCGCGCGCTCGCATCAGCGGGCGCCGTCGTGTTTGTCGTCTCAGACATGTTCTAAGAACTCCGAGAGTTCTTCCGGCAAGCGGAATTTTGAGTGAAACCGCACCATTTTGGGATCCGGGATGCTGCGAGACACCAGGTCCGCTCTATTGTCCTTCGTATTGACGTAGATTGGTGAGAGCTGGATGTTGCGCTCCATGCATAGGAGTTCTGCACATTGAATGGACAGGTTAACTTGCCAATTTCTGCTTCTTCCCCTTCGGAAGGCTTTGATGACTCCTTCGTTGTCGCTCCGTACGAGGAGGTCTGCATTCTTCCATCCTGTCTCAACTAGACGTCGCAAGAGCAGCTCGATAGCCACCATCTCTGCCCAGCCTATGTCCCTGCTGTGCTTGTTCCACTTCGCCTTCTCGACCTTCCATCTCCACGCGTCCCACGAATCTCCTACCACCATGCCGATACCCCACGACGTTGACGCGTCAACCCACAAGTCGAGGTCTTGCGCGGGTCCTCTCGCCGCCAGTGTTCGGAGTTCTCCCGGCCTCGCAAGGAGATTCTGCCACCACTTCAAGTCAGCGATGACGGATTTAGGAGGATAGCGTGGGGTGTACTCGTTGGTGAATGAGGCGATGAAGGTGTATAACCCCGTCAAGTACGTGCGTCCTCTCGGGTAGACGAATGTCGCGTGCGCAAGGGATCCACTGACTTTCTGAGTCGTCACCAGATCGATTCTCCTTGACCTTTCCTTCACTGTCTCCAGCGCGTCCACCACCCTCTTCCAATACTTCATCCGCTTCCGGTCAGGGAGAGAGACGGTCCTGTTAGGGATGTGCCACGCGAAACCAAGGTACTCCCCCGTGAACGCATGGGGTTTCCACTTGTCCTTGTGCCACGGGAGACCCAACCTCTCTCCAAGGTCGAATATATCGTCAATAGAGTGCGCGTATTTGCCCACTCCCGTCGCGGCGTCCCATTTGAGAGGGTATCTGAAATTGTTTAGGTCGTCGACCCACTTCTTGTTTGGGCCCCACCCTCTTGCATCGAGAATGTCAACTATCGCGTCCATCGGTGCGCCTTGCAAACCGGGACCAGATCTGACGCCGAACGGGCATACGTGGTCGATGAAAAATTCACCCGGTCGTTGCTGGATGACCAGGTACTGCTTATGAGCGGGGTATATTGGGATGCGACGGAAGGCAGAGTCCACATCAAGCGTCGCCATCTGGGTGCCCGCCGGCGCGTTGCAAATCTATTTAATAATGTCATTCGTCGTTTCTTATCTCTCACCGCATGCAGATACCTGCACATGGTCACGTCGATACTGCACATAACTGCGTCTCCGCTCGCGCGTCGACCGACGCGCATGACTTCTACGCCGATCCACGCGTGAGTTCCGCATATTGAGCCTCTCGCATAGCATCATCAGCCTTGTCTCCCATCTCGTGCAACGCTTTGCATCCTGCGCCTCTGCGCTTCTCGTCCTGCGCCTACGCTGCGCTTCGATCCTGAGGAACGCTTCTGCGTCCTCTTCGCACTTCATCCTGTGCTATCGCACTTCGACCTGTGCTCAATTAAACGGTACTCACAATCTCCGCTACTTCTGCTGCTGTGCCCCAGCTCATTGGGAACTCGTCCGCCGATATCATGTCGTTTACTGACATCCCATCTTCGTCTCTGAAAGAGCAATTTTGGATCAAACAGAACTTGTGCGGTTCGAGACTGCTCTTCGGGACAACTGATAGAGGGGAGGAACGGAAGTGGGTGCCAAGAATGTCACGGACGCGCTCTTCCGAGTATGGGCCCGTCATATGCCCAAGTTTCACTTGTTCTGATGTGTAGTTGATTACGAAGTCGATGTTCTCGCGTGCGCCTTTGTGATTTTCAGGTGTGAATGTTTTTGTGAGCGGGCGCATGTCGCCGATGTGGAAACCAAACAGAAGCTTAGCGATGAGTGTGTGATGCTTTTCCCATAAACCCCAACGGCGGAGCTCCTGCTCAAACGCCTCCGCGCGATATGTCGTGATGATGCGGTCGCGTTCACAAGCACCGCTTACTACCGGCGTGATGGCCCGCGGCCCCGCAGAAGGAGCAGACGTGCGCCGCGGCACCTCCGGGGCATGCCCAGCTTCCACACGGGGTTCGTCCGCTTGCGTTCCAAGACATGCAGAGGGGGGTTCTAGAGGCGATGGCGACAACCCGGTCTCCCGACATTGCTGCAAATGCGGCCTGACCGTTTGGCAGTCTGGTAGCGACGCAATCCGCCGCACGGTGTCCACTTGTAGCGCAGATGAGGCAGAGAGGTCCAGTGGACGACGACATTCTGCCCCCCCCGAAAGGGCCGGCCACGGTCTCCTCCGCGACCTCCACCTCTCCCTCCGCGCGCTCCGTATCCGCGATCTCCTCCGTACGGGTGGAATCTCCCAGTCTGGGAAGATCTGGCACCTTGAGCGAAATCGTGTCCTCCAGAGGTAGCGCTGTATTCCATGGCGCGCGTGGTTCCAGACGTCATGCGTTCCATCGCGATGTCGTTTTGGCATTGGATGAGGTCGCTCACGTACTCCGGTGAGCCCGGGTGAAAAGGCCAACACTCCTTTCCCCAGAAGTAGTTGTGGCGGATGTCGATATCAAACCGTCGGATCGCCGGGAAGCGGACCTTAAAGTTTGTCTGTCGGATCAAGAATTCGTAGTGGGCTCGGAACCGCTCGACAGCCTCAGGAAGGAGGAATACTTCAGGCAGTACTTCCAGCAAGTTAGCCCAGGCGTCTTTCCAGTCCTCAGATGAGATCTCGCATTCATCCGGCCATCCAGCGTGAACGTCCACGATGGTAACTTTGTTTCCGTCACTGTCGGTGTACCGTTTGTCGACAAGTAAGGTGGGTTGCGCGCGGACTAGTTCGATTGCTTCATTAGTGCAGAGCGTCAATGGGAGATGGAATCCCAGCTTCAACAAGGTGATGAGACGCCTATCCAGGTGTTTGCGCCGTACGCCCCTGCGCGCGTTCGGGTCCTCCACCGCTTCCTCCAACTTCCCCAGAGTCTTCGAACTCTTCGCCTTCCTCTCGTTCAACACTCCGTCTAACAAGTCGATTGCCTGAGTCACAAAGATGTTCATGCCTTCCGGGGTAGATCCTTCTCCGCCGCCGCCGCTTGTGGTCCCTCCGGGAACTTGGCTCTGCAGTGTCTGGGTAGTAGGTTGCGTCCTTTCGTCTTCGTTCGGCTCGATTTCTAGCAAATCTTCATCCTCCTCGATGTTTTCTTCACCCGCTTCCCTCCTAACCTGCCTCTCATCATTCCGCCTACTCCGCGCCTCGTTCTCCCTGATCCGCTCATCAGTAGATCGAATCCGAGCGCCGCCATCCCCATTCGGGTTTGGCGCCCAACCACGATCCGGGCCGTTGGGGTGGCTATATGCGCCGAAATTTCCGGTGTTGACCCCTCCAGGTGGTCCTGCGTTGGCTCCAGATCCAGACATAGTGTAATTATAATGTTAAGATGCAGAGAGAGTTGCCTTTGTTATTTTCAAAATCTCAGAGAGTGCAGCAAAGTGGAGGAAGAGAGCGAAGTCTGAAGTGCCCAGCGCCAGATTCGCTCTCTTCCTCATTCGTCCACCGCTTAGTAAGCACTCGATAGGATGAGTGCTCGTCCCTCGCACTCTCTCTATCAGCACATGTCGCAGTGGCTTTCGCAAGCATGACGCAGTAACGCGCTTGCGACTTATACCGTAAGCGCGCGTGACCGACGCGCAGCCTCGTTTGCTCAGCCACTTCGCCTCACCGCTGCAAGATCATCCATCATCGTCGAAATAGCGCGCGGGGTTACACGCTGCTTCCACCGCATCTCATCTCTTCTCACCATCATGGACATCAAGGATATGCTCGTGTTCATCTCGTCTGCGGCCGCGGTTACCATTCCTTTCAAGGAACTTGTACATTTAGTGTCTATCCTCTTGTCGCGCTCTTCTTGTGTTTGCAGAGTCGCTCTTCGGCGAGCGTGATCCATATCTTCAATTGTGTCTGATGCTTGACTCCATGTGTGCTGTGGGACGATATCCTTGCCAGAGGACGTCTTGGGCTTTTTCTGACACGCTCTTCACAGCCATACCATTCAGTAACACTCACGATCATCTGTTGCGCAGCCAAACCGTATCATCCAGAAGCCACATTGGCTTCTTGTTGAGCAGATTTCTCAAGCAAACTGCCAGAGCTACGCTTCTGCGCAACCGGGCGGGATGTTAAAGCTGCATCTCGGGCCAAGGGACCCAGGACGTCTTGGGCTCACTAGCACTTGGTTCATGAGTCCAAGCTCGATCTAAGTATGTCGCTCAGTGCTCTGACTTCTGCTATCATTGGCCTTGAGGTAAGCCTTTGGCAGTCCACATATTATTATGCACTTACTCTCAACTAGGTCTCCAATGTTGCTTTACTCTCGCTGCTCTTGGCGACGCCAGCGCCGAAGCATCCAATGGTGAAGTCTCTCATGATCGCCTGCCTGCTTCGGTCTGCCTTGGATGTCCTACCTTCCATCGTCGAGAAAACCAGCCCCCGCGATTTCGCTGAGCCTGGTCTCAACAACCGGGCGGCCCTCGTCAGCTTCTGCGTCAGCGACTCTATCTTGTATGTACCCAGTCATCATCGTCTCGCCCTATGCATTGAGTGAGGTCAAGGCTGCGGTACATCACCGTCGTCAAGGCCGCCTTCGCTGTCAGCTTCACATTGGTAGGTCTAATATCACTGTGGAAGATCCCCACTTAGTCACGATGTGGTTAGCCTGCGCTATGGCTGTCGATCATCCAAATTCAACCCAAGCGCAGTGCAGATGATTATCCCCGTTTGACGAGGGGAACGGTTTTGTTGTTGTGCATTGCACCCTTTGGTACAGTTCTACCCAACTCATCCTTATTTCGCACTCATCCCTCTCAGTATGGGCCTTGCCCGTTCTGCTTGTCGCCGTACCTAATTTGATCAAAGGCCGAGATCTGTGGGTGTGGTATCAGATTGTAAGTGGCGCATTTTATCTTGAGCACTTATCACGACTGACAAGTAGAGACAGAACACATGCTACTTTGACGATAACGCATTCACTATCGTGTCGCTCGTCTTCACACTAGTACCTCTCGCTTTGGCCGTGTTCATCTCTGCGTCAGTGGTCTGTGTCCTGCGCTGGTCCAGGGTACAAAGTCAGCGTAACGCACTTTGCTCGAGTCGATCTCTGCGGTTTGGCGCTCTGGTCTTCGTCACCATCGTGTCGGCTTCGCTGTACGCAGTAGTCCTCGTGAAGTGGATCAAGGGTCATAAAGATCCTTGGAATAGCAGTCCGGCTGAGCCTCTTCATCTCCTCATGCGTACAAGCGTCATTTGGGAAGGTATGCATATATCCTCGGATCATATTCGTGTTGGACTGACATATGCTAGCCATCACACCTTTCCTGTTCTTTTTGATATTTGCGGCTCAAGAAGAGATTTACGAGACTTGGCTGGGATGGTTCTCTCGGTTTCTGCGATTCCCGCCCAAGGAGCACGATGGTCGCGTGGAGGATAGCCGCAGAAGATCACAGTACAGTGCGTCTGCGCATTGGGAAACGTTTGTTCCGGAGACGCCGGAAGCCAATCTCCCTTACAGCAGTGACCTACGACAGCTACATCTCTCCAACCAACCAGGCGACTTACAGCAGAGTGCCTCACGAGCTGGAGATGCAGGAGAGAAGTTCGCGTCCTACACTGCCTGGCAAGATCCTACCGCGTCTTTCCTCATACAAGTTCCTCCGTCAGACCTACAGCAACGACCGGCATCGCCAAGGCACGACGCCAGGCATCCTCGAGTCGGGTTTGAGTCCACCCCCGCGAACGCACCTCCCCCACCCACATACTGCCGAGGACTCCCCTCTGACGCCGCGCTTCCGCCTCCCGTTCCTCCAGAATCTGTCGCTGTCGGCGTTTGGAAGTCAGCCGTCGATGTACAGCCAACCGACCAGTACTGCCTACGCGGGGGACTTGAGCGGCGATGATGGTGGCGTGGTGACGATTACTGAAGAGAGCGGAGAGAGACCTACTGGGGAGCTACACAGGCCAGACACACCTCTGTCGACGAGGACGTTTGGACGCGCGACGACGTCGAGGCGATGAGTGACTATTTATGTCGGTGATCTTGTAGCATTACCTTCAGTGGCTGTTGGAGCTCCCATCTCATCTATCATTCTGTAGCGTCGCATGACATTGTACACATTCGTCGCTGATTCTCGCTTTTACCCCCTTCTTCTTGCTCCCTGTGTACTACTATGATTTTCATAGACTGAATGGACTTGCATATGCTGGATTGATCAGCCTCAACCGTCGTAGTCAAAATCCGAACGATCGTCAGAAAGCGGGCGTCTAATAGCCATATTGGGTAAGATGAAAGACTTAGCGGGGCAGTCGGCAACATCCGATTGCTCAGAACTGTACAGTTCATTGATGTGTGGCTTGGCCGCCCGGCCAACTAAGCGCCCGTAAGCCAGAAACTTCAGTAGGTAGCCTATCCGCCCGGTCCCCACCGCCTCCATCCTCAAGACCCAGCCATGGCCGAACAGGTGAGAGCGTCCGGCTCATCGTGGAAGACGGTTCTTTGATCCCGTTATGCTGCCAGATCGAGAAGTCATTCCAGAAGCAGTGTATCTTTCAAAACGCGAAGGCCCGCGGTACGTGCTCTCGCGTATCCAGGGTATGGGACGGAGGTTGGGACAGGATGCTCATGGAGCAATGACTTTTAGGTGGCAAGAAGGTCGCCACCAAGGAGAAGCGGTGGTACAAGGATGTTGGCCTTGGCTTCAAGACTCCCTCTGAGGCGATCTACGGCTCTTACATTGGTACGTAACCTGTGACCTTGGGCTGGTCTCAGCGGAAAGCAAACCATCGATACAGACAACAAGTGCCCCTTCACCGGCAACGTGTCCATCCGTGGCCGTATCCTCACTGGCCGTGTCGTCTCGACCAAGATGACCCGTACGATCATCATCCGCCGTGACTACCTCCACTACATCCCCAAATACAGTGCGTTTCGTCTGTGCTATCTGCGCAGGTCGCCCACCCTGAGCACTTTCCTTGCATTCTGCAGACCGTTACGAGAAGCGCCACAAGAACCTTGCGGCGCACGTATCACCAGCCTTCCGTGTTGAGGTCGGCGACATCGTCACTGTTGGACAGTGCCGGCCGCTGTCGAAGACTGTGCGGTTCAACGTCCTTCGGGTGTCGAAGAGCAAGGCGGCTGCGAAGTCGTTCGGCAAGTTCTAGGCTGGCTCTTGCGCACTGCGAGAGATGGGGACGACGTAGGATATGGTATTATTGCTCTTCTCATGTGCTATGACTGCATTCCAAAATAACACTGCACCGATGCAACACAACACACTCCTTTGGTCTGCACAAGCGTAATACTATGGAGATGTTTGTACCACTATCTGAACTGCGTGATGAGAGAACGAATGTTGTGAGGATGTTGTGCCAAGCAAGCGATGGAGCGACGATGCTGCGGGAGAACAGGAGAGGCGAGGTGCAGCAAACAAGTCCCAAACAAGGACCTGGGCCCTCGCCTCCCTTTCCCTTTCCCGTCTCTCCGCCTCGGGTTCAGTTCGCACCTCTCTCCTCCCCGTCCACCTCCTCCGTCTCCGTCCGCCGTCCTACCCTCCTCACGTCTGTGTACCATTATCTCACGTTCTCATCACGACGACGACGGCGACCACCGGCAATAACAACATACCCCCTACTCCCCTTGTTCGCCATCACAGTTCGTCAAGCTGGCGCCAACACTCCTCTCTGTATTCACCTCACGGCTCTCGAGGACCAGGTCCCAGTCTCCCCAGCCAGGCTCTCCTTCCACAGTGTCCTCGGCTCTACCCATGGGCCAGCAGCAATCCAGAAAGTCCAAGAAGAACAGCAAGGATAAGGACAGGGATGCCAACAGCGACTCAGCAACCCTTGATCCCCAGCCCGGCGATGCCAACGACACCCCCCAAGGCTCCCTCTCCCGCGCAACGGGCTCTGCAGACACCGCGGCGCAAGCAAACGGACATGCCTCCACAACAGGAGCACCCGGAACACCAGCAATGACTATCACAAATCCCGAAGGCAACACCGTCCCGAATGGTAGTGGTTCGCGGCCTCCTGGTTCGCCTGGTTCGGTACCCAGTGATGCTCTCGCAGGATCCTCGCCCAACACATCCACGTCTCCCTCCTCGCCTCCAACGCATGGCAGGCCCGCACCGCTCGATATCCCTGTCACGCACACCATCCTCTCCACCTCTCCCGGTTACCCCACTCCTGGTTCCACCAACAGCTTCTCGCTCTCCGACCCCTCCAGCGTGGGCGGACGTGGCGCAAGGGAAGGAATCAAGCAGCTGGATATCGACGACATGATCCAGCGGCTTCTAGATGTCGGCTACACTGGCAAAGTGAGCAAGTCGCTTTGTCTCAAGAACGCCGAGATAGTCGCCATCTGTCAAGCCGCCCGCGAGGTCTTCCTCAGCCAGCCCACGCTCATCGAGCTTTCTCCACCAGTGAAGATCGTCGGAGACGTTCACGGACAGTACTCGGACCTCATCCGCCTGTTCGAAATGTGTGGTTTCCCGCCCGCGGCTAACTACCTTTTCCTGGGAGATTACGTGGACCGAGGGAAGCAGAGCCTCGAGACCATCCTCCTCCTCCTCTGTTACAAGATCAAGTACCCCGAGAACTTCTTTCTGCTTCGCGGCAACCACGAGTGCGCCAATGTCACGCGAGGTATGTTCCGTATCTCAGTAGGCTGGAGTATGCGTTCATCTGATGCGTCCAGTGTACGGCTTCTACGACGAATGCAAACGAAGGTGTAACTTGAAGACGTGGAAGACGTTTATCGATGTCTTCAACTGCTTGCCCATTGCTGCTATCGTTGCCTCGAAGATCTTCTGCGTGCATGGCGGTCTCTCACCGTCGCTACACTCCATGGAAGAGATCAAACGGATACAGCGACCAACCGATGTACCGGACTACGGTCTGTTGAACGACCTGCTATGGTCGGACCCCTCAGATACGGCAGTGGACTGGGAAGACAACGAGCGAGGAGTCAGTTATTGCTTCGGGAAGGCCGTCATCAACGACTTCCTGGTGCGATACGACATGGACCTCATATGTCGAGCGCACATGGTGGTGGAGGATGGGTATGAGTTTTGGAATGACCGGACGTTGGTCACAGTATTCAGTGCGCCGAACTACTGCGGAGGTCAGTTATTTCTGTCCTTTCACCCCTCCGCCGTAGCTGATCTTGGCATTCAGAGTTCGATAACTATGGCGCATGCATGAGGTGAGAAACTCTCGTTCCTTCAAGTTAGTAAATTCTCACTGATGACGTTCTCAGTGTTTCGGAGGAGTTGCTATGTGCGTTCGAGTTGCTCAAGCCGTTAGACGGTCCCGCCTTGCGGAAAGAGATGACAAAGGCGAAGCGGAAGAGGCAAGTTCCAGTGTTCTCCGGGCACGAATCTTGGGAACTAACAACCCTTGTTTCCATCCCAGCATGATGGCCACAACGACTTAAACCGCATCACGACGTCCTGTTACCTGGAAGAGCCCTATATGAGTATAATCGCTGTTGGAGGGGTCGTGATGCGCGGATGTCGTCCCGCCACTCATCGCGCATGCATCTTCCTTGAGGGTACGGCCCGCTGCCCGCTGCCCGTCGAGCCACATCGGCTCTCACCTCTCAGAAGGAATCGAGACGATCGTTCATACACATCGCCTTGCCCTTGGCCTGAGTAACTTAAACTACCATCTTTCTCACCGTGACGTCCTCTCTCGTACCTCTCTCTCCGAGTCTCGCTCTATCACCTTTTTCGTGCTGCTGGCAATCTCCTGGGATTACGGACTGTCTTTGTGTACACGCGCTGCTCTTGCATCATTCCAGGGTTACCTGCCCCCTCGCCGTCTGCTAGTACGCACGCGCCCACCGCCACCATTCCTTCCATCCCTCTCTTTCTCTCCCCTTCACCTCGATCTTCTGCTTGTTCCCCCGGTTACCCCCGTTTGTGCTATAGCCATTATATCTCACTTGCTCCCCAAAATCTGCATCGACTTCTTTCGGCGGTTGGACCTAGTTCATGTCCGAAGTTCTCCAAGGGACCGACTTTATCAACTCAATCATGTGAGTACATACAGAAGCTCGTATGCATTGCACATTGCAAGCGTGACCGTTCCGTATATCCGTTCTAACTTCTACTCATTCAATGCCCATCATAGCCATTCCTTCAACGTCTGCCAGATTTCCGCACCCGTGCTGCCTGTGGAGCAGCATGGATCCGTGCCGATGACGACCGTTCTCAAACCTCGTTGTGGGCGAGATCGTTCACCGTCCCAGACGCTAAAAAAGCGCGAGCGTGAGATACGCTTGTCGCGACAGTTCTGCAGAGTACTCACGGATGCCGCTGAGTGCGCCCTTGGTGGAGAGCTCCTGGAGCTTGGTCGAGATAGCCGCAGGGGTGTCATTACCGTCGCGGCTGATGATGGTGGCGATCAAGCCCGCGACGTGGGGAGTGGCCTGGACGTATGGGCAGTCAATCAACCGAACACAACGTCCTTTTGCTGAGGACA
This sequence comes from Trametes cinnabarina, assembly GCA_000765035.1. Taxonomy (NCBI): domain Eukaryota; kingdom Fungi; phylum Basidiomycota; class Agaricomycetes; order Polyporales; family Polyporaceae; genus Trametes; species Trametes cinnabarina. The sequence goes on from CCBP010000103.1 coordinate 223,979, forward strand.
CGCACCATCGAAGTGCCCGAGATGTTGTTGGTCGCCTGTATGGCGTGGGGTGGAAAAGTCAGCTGTGAAGTCAGCTGAGGCGGGAAGGGCGCGACACTCACGGTGGTGCTCCCGATCCACGAGCTGATGACGTTCTGGCCCGGAGCAAAGATGTCGACGACCGAACCGTAGTTGGAGAAGGAGGCGCGCGCATCCGCGATGGTGCTCGCGCCGACGGTGACGACGGCCGTGGCACGGGCGGGGCTGGTGCTACCTGCGTCGGTGCCGTCGTTGCCGGCGGCGACCTGGAGGTGCGAAGTTCAGCGTGCAGGTCTGACTCTGGCTTACTGGGCGCGCTGGCCCGTCTGACTTACGGTGACGTGGATCCCGTTCCTGGTGAGCTGCAATCACTTTCAGCGTTTCGGTCCAATGCATCAGCGAGAAGGGCAGCGTACAGAAGTGACGGCGTTGTCCAGAGCGGTGCTGGCGCTGCCGCCGAGGCTCAGGCTGGCAATAGACGGACGGCCGGAGGCGGCGGCTTGCTGGCTGACCCAGTTGAGGCCAGAGACGCTGCAAAGTCTCTAGCGTCAGAACAGTAGACCCTAGTCAAAGTTGGTAAAGACCACGAACATGTCGGAGACACTGCCGGAACTGTGATGCGCATGGCTTTCAGTATGACTTGATCCTTCGATTCAATCATGGGACTTACCCCTGGTCGGAGAGGACCTTTACAGCGATGAGGTTGGCCTTCTTAGCGACACCGTAAGTGGTACCAGCGGCGGTTCCACTGTGACTGTTGTCAACGCATAGACCACGTAACTGGCCGGCAGATCACATACGATACGTGAGTTCCGTGGCCGTTTCCATCAGCGTTCTACGAGAGGTTTGTCAAGAGTGGCTCGCCTAGCAGGAAGCCGTGACTTACGGCGTATCCTCCGAACGTGGCGCCCCAGCGAGCACGGCCGCCAAACTCCGACTGCGAGGGGGTCAATGGAGGAATTAACCAACAGATGAGCTTAGCTACGTACGTGAGCGGTGTAGATTCCAGTGTCTGTTAGGCAGTATCAGCATTGAGGTGCACATTTCTTAGTTGGAAACCGAAGGACTCACCAACGATGTAGATGTCGACGCCAGAACCGGCGGAAGAGTCGTAGGTATAGGTATAAGTCAGCGCGTTGGTGTTCTGGCTCGAGAGCTTGGCAGTTTGGCTGATGCGCTGCAGACCCCAGGGAGCGTTGGTCCTGCATACCGGTCCACGGTCAGCGCAGGGCAAAATGACGTGTGTGCGGTCGGGCTTACTGGGTGACGGCGGCGTTGATGTGCACAATGCCGTCCTCGGCGATGTACTCAACGTCAGGGTTAGCACGCAAAGCGTTCAACGCGTTCTCGTCCAAGATGCCTGCGAGGAGCTCGTGAGCATGGTCACATTAGAATCGACGATCTCGTGCGTACCCGCAAAACCGTGGAGGACGTTCGACTCCCACTCAGGGTGGGTAACCGTCGCGCCATGGCCGTGGTGCGCAGTGAGCCAGTCGAGATGGACCGACTTATCGACGCCGTCCTTGAGCTTGACGATGTACGACTGCGGCTTCTTGTCGCCCGCGTACTTCTCCACGGTGTGGAGAGACGCCGTCGGCGCGGCGAAGATGGGCGCAGCGAGGAGGGCGAGCGCAGCGGCAATGGATGCGAAAATCTTCATGGCGGGCTGGCGAGATCGCTGAGAGTAGTGCGAAGAGCTCGAGGGTAGAGCAACGGAGCACTGGGGCTACTGGTCCGCCATCGGGAGCCCTTTATACGACGACGACGTATGCCTGTCGCTGCTCGAGCTGCCTGCTCTCGCACCCTGGAGAATCGAGAGCATTCTGCAGGGCCATACGGACGTCGACAGCGAGCAGGTACCACCGCGCGGTACAGCTATGTCGCGACCCGGACGCTTGATAACGACTGCTATAACGTTGATGCAGCTGTCCGTATGGACGACCGTGCCATGGTGTGCCATGGGCGGTTCCCCATCCGCTCGGACGAGCATGACCTGCATGATCAGGTGATGTCTTGGACATGAGCATACGCAACGCGTTCTGAGAGTCTTGGCGGCTTCTGATAGCGATGTCGTAGATGCTTACCATTCGGAGTACCAACCACGGTTGATGGTCTGCAGCGTGGGTATACATGCCTTCAACACGGTACCGTAAAGAGACCGCGTCCACACATGAGGCGGGAGGGTGATCGTCCGGTATCATCCCGTGGTCGTCAACGGCCTCTGTCTACGGTATCACGTATGGTACATGAGCAGCATTCTACCACTGTGAGTTAAATCAACGTCCCGAGCCCGACATACATACCGCAAGATCGTCTCTGTCCGCCAACGTCGATGGATGGCTCGGAAGATGGACATGGACGTCTACGAAGCAAAGCGGCTGTGTCTGATGAGGCCGTGGACGCACCCTTGCACTCCGCAAAGGAAGAACGATGCAGCTCGCCACATGACACCCGTCGCTTCTGGAGGGCTTGGCGCAGAGGTCGGAGAACACGGTGATTCGAGATCACAACCTCGACGGCAGCAGATATACATCGAACACATGCTTCCCATCACCGGCAATGGATTGTCGTATTCGCCAAGCAGGCACAGGCAGGACAACGAGCGATTTCGTCATGCAGCATCTTCTCCAGCACCGAGTGCTCATCGCACGGGATGCGATGCTGTATGTTTGCTCTACTGAAAACGAATCATGCTGTGTCATTGTTACAATCAAACCAGTAAAGCTATGCGGCTGGACCTCGACATTAGCATGGACTAACATGTTAACAAGCTCTGTCTGACGCACCTAATCACAGCTGGTTCGTGGTCGATACCACGCGCTCCCTCCCGGTCAAATCATACGCCAGGATGGCGAAAGCTGTAACGATGGCGCTGCATCCCAGGATGCTCCAGATGGTGACGGTCTCGACCGCCCCACCGAAGATGGCGTCGGAGAGGAAGACGAGCACGATGGTAAGCAAACTTCCAACGGAAGTGACAATGGGCCCCCATGCGCCGAGCAAGACCTATCGAGAACAATCAGCAACTCATCTGGAAGCATGACGCGGCAAACTGAGAGACAGGACGTACCATGAAGCCCGCGTTGAATATTGCGCCCGTCAGCGCGATCCCAGCGATTACGCCATACGTGAGGGCCGTTCGAGGCATCCCGAAGGCTTCAACGCTGAGTACATGCAGAATCGGCACGGGTATCCATAGCACGAGCATTGTGCAGATGCCGATTGCCGAGGTCAAGAAATTGGGATATAGACCGAAAGGCAGCGGGTGGACGACCTCGTCCTGGACCAGCAGCGTCGTTTCTAAAGCATCCGCTACCTCTTCCTCAAGCCCGTCCGCCAATGGCAAGGGCGAATACAGAGCATCGGCCTGTGCTTCGGGATCATTGGGGAGTGCGGCGTAGATCTTGTACAGCACTTGATAAGCCCCGTACAAGATGGAGGCCATGAGCGTCAACAGGTCACCGATGAGAGGCGCAGTTGCAGCGATGTAGCGTCTTGTGTCTAGTGTCGGTTCCTTGATAGTATCAGTTGGGACGCTCTGAACCGTCGAGCCACCATAGACGACAGCGAGAGCGCCGGCTGTGGCGATAGACACTGCAACCAGGCGGCGCACATCCCACTTGCCGCCAGTGAGTATGCAGGCGAAGACGTACGCGAAGAAAGCGTTCGTATTCCACAGCGCGGTCACGTCTGTCACTCTGACAAGTTCAGTCAGAACATGAGGTTAACCGCAGGTACGACTCTACTCACGGCGCCAAAGTAACGGCAATGAACCACAGTAATCCAGGAAATGTCATGCCGGCAGTGAGAAAGGCCAGAAGACGGGCGAACCTCCATGTGGGAAAGGCATTCTCGGATGCTGGAGAGGCGGCCGCCTTTGGAGATAAGTGCGTCTGGACCGTGAAGAGAACACTACGCCAGAGTGAACTCATCGAGTGCTCAGACACCACAGACAGATATAACAAGTGCAGGGGAAACATTATCGCGAAGGAGGAGTGGACGATGTAGCTGCGCAATTTTCGTGAGACTTGCATCGAGCAAGAGAATGCAAGGACAGCCTACAAGATTAGGTAGGGTTGTCGGAATCCCAGATCTGCTTGAACATACTGCAGACCGCTGAGCTCTCATTCTGCTTACCCACCATACAACCATGGGCATACCTGTGAGAGCTGTGTTTCTCCAACAAATGCGAACAGGCAAACTACGAACAGTACAACGGCTGGTGCCCCTCCGAGACGGACGAGGGCGTGATGTCCGCCAGACATTAGAGCTAAGATAACCAGTAGAGATCGTGCAGGAGTTAGAGACTGAGCTGGCGTCAATTATCGCGGAAGCAGCATAGAAGATATGAGTAGTTATCGGGATAACGAGATGAGAGACTGGCAGCAATTGGAGAGCTTCCTGACCGCCATCCGGCGAACGTGCATGCCAGTGTCCACAGCCAAATCTGTTAGACGCCTGTAGGAACGCCGGCATGTCGCTCTGGAAGAGATAGTTGCCCTGAATGGAAATGCTCTGAAAGCGTCTCTGCGAATGAGCGCCCAAGCATCCCAAGCCACCGCTCTGACCGCCATGTTGCGCGCACTCCTCGCCTCGGCCCGTCCCCTGCTGTCGCGGGTGCGACCAGCATCCTTGAATCACTCGCATCTTGGCCATGCACACCACGCGCACCACGCCCAAGTCGCCGCGAACGCCGTCCTTTCGAGGGGAATGAAGGTCCGCGCCTCCGTCAAGACGATGTGCGACGGCTGCAGCGTGGTCAAGAGAAAGGGACGCATCTATATCATTTGCTCCAAGAACCCCAAACACAAGCAGGTACGTCAAAACATCAAGTTGACAGTTTTTCACACTCATATATCGTCGGTACAGCGTCAAGGATAAGGCGCGGGCTTCTGCTTTGCAGTATTTCTCCGGTCCTGTCCTCGACCCATGCGTTCCTCTGGAGCGAAGCAGAGAAGATATACTACACTCACAAGATCTATAGTCGCGGCTCTATCGTACCCACATCTGGAATTCATACTGCACCCCGTTTTCTTCCTGTATCCCCTCTGGCACGTCAAACCCTGCCCACTCCCTCAACTCATCATGTGGAGCCCTCCTCCACCTTTCTTCGTCACCTGCCGTCCCCTCAGCGAGGAAATTCGGTAAGAAGACGTCACAGTCCTCGAACGCTGGCGAGAGCACGCGGGTGAGTAGGATGCGGTCGACGAATGTGTCGGAGGTGGTCGGGAGTGCTAGAGTGGCGTCGTATACGTGTGCGCCGCCTATTATGAATGACCGATGCAATGGCTTCTCCAGAAACTCGGGTTTTGATAGTCGTTCTGCTGTAGAACCTATGCTTGAGTGGAGATATACCGGCGCACTAGGCGTTTCCGCGTCCGCGGGCATCCTGCATGTCATATGAGCATTCATCCGAAGAAAAAGCAGTCACTCGCGCCTACAGCTCGTATTGTTTATTTCTGCTGACGACGATGTTTAACCGCTTGGTAAGCGGCCTGAATTTATTGGGGATGCTCTCCCAGGTTGCCCTGCCCATCACGACCGCGTTCATAGTTCCCTCCGGCGCGGCGGTCGTGACATGCTTGAAGAACGCCATTTCTTTGGGCAGTCGCCAAGGAAGCTGCGAGTTTCGACCAATGCCATTGGTTTTTGTAGCAGCGACGATGATGGTCAAGCGAGGCATTCGTGCAGTAGTACTCGTAGGTCTGTTGAGTGTCGAGTTTGGTGCTTGGACGTAGGCGGGTGTGCCAAGAGGTGGACTACATTGGGCGCCTACCGTGACTGGTCATGACAGCACGACACCTGAGGTACACGAGCCACATCTGGGAGTGGGTTAGAACGGAAAAACCATATATGTTTCTATCAACGCGTACGGTAACTTCAAGAGATAAAACAGCGGGACTGCTTGTGGAGAGTGAGATATGCCCAAGTAGTCGGATAACAAGGATCGTGGAGTGATTGAACGAACGTCCGATGACCCGTACGTGAAATGTGTCCGTGATAGGCAATGGAAAACCGAGAAAGGTTTGAAGGAAATAGCATAGAGTTCCTAGCGCGAAGTTCGTTACCCTAAATACTTCTTGCCCCCCGCGGGCACGATGTAGGCTTGCACCGTGGGCGACATACGTCGATCTAACGACGTCCGGCTCCTGTCGGTCAAGGCGTATGCCCCTTCGGCAACAGTGGCACTCAGGAGAATTCCAGGATGCATGGCGTTGAGCGTGTACATGGCCAAAGTGACCAACATGCCGTCGAAAACGTCTGCAGACAGGTGCAGATGAGGATATGGAACCGTACATCGTCAAACGGACACGCACCGAAGAGCACCTGCGTATGCGCGATGGTGCCGTTGAATCCATCGATGAACTCGATGATACGATACACAGACCTGGCACGACAAACAATGAGTACGCCAGAGGGGATTAGACCGCAGTGAGGATCCTCACCGAATGTAGATGAGCACAGTGCTTATGAGTACGCCGGCTATCAGCATCTTCATGGAACGATCCAGGGGGTGACGGATGGAGGGACTCGCAGCCTCAGTGTAGACAGCCGCATCGGGCTTCCTGAAAGGACGATCCTTTCCGCGACGGTAGGCATAATCTGCCATGAAGAAGCAGAAAATTGACATGGAGACTAGAGGCAGCTGAGTAACTCCAGAGAATCTTCTTGTGCGAGCATGGACTCACAGATTTGGATTATCAGACCGCCCAGGATGATGTTACTACCCTGAGGACAAGATAGACCATGAGTTTGAGGCAATCGATAGACATAGAAGGGCGTCGACTAACCAAACGTGCTTTCTGAGGGTCTGTGGTGTTCGACGCGGCAATGCCTCCACCGCCACCTTGAACCAACAAGGAGAGAATGTCCTGAGCATCGTCAGCCAAGAAATTCCAAGATGATAACGGTATCTCTAAGTAGACCCACTCCGGTCAAGAATATACGCGAGTCTGTGGTTCCGACATGAGTTACCGATGATATCGTTCTAAATTAGGAGGACTCACAAAGCTTGGGACTGAGTCGACTGTACTGCGCACCTAGCCGCGCAGTGATGCGTCCGAACCCGATGAACAGAGCAGCGACTAAGGGCGTAGGCGCGAGCACAAGGATAGACACCCTGTTGACGGGGTCGATGAGTGAACTCCGTGCAACTTTTACGCAGCAGGATGGACCTTACTGAATGATATAGGGCATGCGTAAAGTGGGATCCCATGAGGACTTTGTTCTTGCAGCCCACCCTACGACCTCCGCCAGACCTGCAAGTACAACCGTGGGCAACAGCCACCACGCACGCGAACGGGTGGCTTGCCAAAAGTGACCGACTGACAATCTACGTGAGCGATCCGCGCTCCCTGGAGAATGTGGACGCACTCACTGGTGGATAGAGAGTACAAGATCACGAAGATGAAGCAGACACTCCTTGTCGGCGTGTATCCGTAGAGATTGATACCGAGATCATTATCTGTGAGGGAATTTGCATCATGCCCAGTGAGTACACAAGGCCTGGTGGGTACATGAGAACGTGTTTCATAGCCTTACCGCTGGACCCCATGTCGAGGGCAAGCCTTGGATATAACGCAGAAGAAGAAGGGATCCGCAAGGAAGGTGGAGGCGAGGAGCACAGTTCAGGAGGGCATGGACCCAAGGATTCGCGCCGCCCTTATATCTGTCGTGGGCCAGGGCATCCTACAGTCACTCTCCGCAGGCAAGCCGCCGCATCTTCGGTTGTGCGAAGATGTTTTTAGCGGCAAATTAATTAGAATTGACGGTTGGCTCTGGATACACTCCGGGCCAGGTCCCTTGAAGCTCAGGCGCGTTAACGCTTGAGATTTTGTGCAGATAGAAGATATTGGCGACTTGGAGGCGGTACCGCGAGCTTCTGGATTTGCGCCGCGTTCCACCAATAATAAGTATGCCCGGCCCAGACGGCATGCACTGTCATATATACCTTTGGTTCTACCTCTTCCCTCTGAAACTGCTGATGATGTCTGGCTATGGTATGAAGAAAACAAGGTGGAGCTTGCTCATCAGGTTGCCTTGAAAGAAAGCAATAAATCGAGCAGTTTGCGATACATACCTGATTTCATCTTATCGCGTAAGCAGGATTATCACACTAGACGGACCGACGGTTACCTACGCTGGTTATACAAATCCTCGGTCCGAGCGGTTGAGAGCCGCACAGGCCGCAGCTTGCTGCACAGCAATAAGCAAGCATGATGGAGATCGCGGGATGAAGGATTTCGCGGGCATGCTTGGCGGTATTGTATCAATTTGTATGCCGTCGTTTCTACCCGGACGGTCGAGGGGGGCCGCACCCACGTGAGAGCGCGGTGGTAGGGTACGGTAGTGGGCACCTCCTCCATCGTCTGGGTACATACTGTACAAGGCTAGGCGGTATGGAAAAACGCCACGCTCACCCAGACCCTTACATGGACGGTTTGCAACCCGCAAGCCCACGTCCGAACGGCCTTCATTTCAGCAGATGCCTTCTTTCGTTCCATATGCATAAGACTGAGGGTTACGGAGAAGTACTGACTTGGAGGCAGGCTTCAATCGTATGCTTCATGGTCATGCTAGCTTCGCTGCACTACATGCAGTGACTGGTTGCGTTGAAACTCAACCTCCGGCAATAGCCGTGTTGGGTCGGTTGCTCGTATTGTGGTCACATCATTTACTAACGGCACCTGTATGTAGTAGTCTCAGTCTGACATTTTCGGGCCACCATCAGCCTTGAAGCTTGAAGCTTGAGTATCTGTTGACGATGCTGCAGGAGGGTCAAACTGGTTACTGCCTGTTACTGCCCGGTAGCCGGGTCGGTTCGAACACCTTCTGCGGATGGGCCGTCACGGTGCAACCAAAATAGGCAAGCGTTCAAAATCACGACCATTAGTCAATCGACACTGTACAGAAAGGCACTCATATCAAGCTGTCCATGCTCTAAATACCACGGGGGATTCAAAATACGTAGTATGTATGCTCAGAAGTCCGCAACGATGTATATCGATTAGAAAGGTGTTTTTACCAGGCCTCACTCACGGCGTTGTCCTGCGCAAAGTTCAAGGGGACAAGAGAGTTCTTCGGCGACATATCTTCCAGGAGAACCTGAGGCGTCTCCGCATACACACTCTCCAGCAGCCACCCAGGGTGCAGTACGTTCAGTGTGTATGTGGCGCAAACAACCATCGCACCGTCGAAGATGTCTACGTCGCTGTCAGCTATGCCAAAGGGGACCCAGAAAGATCGAGTGTATACGAACTGAACCAGATCTCGGTCCGTATGATCTCGCCCTCAAAGCCGTTAATGAGCTCGATCGTACGATATACGGATCTATGTGGCGATTTTATAGAACGAGGTAAGCGATTCGGAGCGGCGCAAAGGACTGGCATAGGTGCGCATGACTGACCGGATAACAAGGAATGCGGTCATCATCAGAAGACCTAGTATGAGGAGTTGCAGCTTTCTCGTAAGAACACCGCGGACGGCTAGACTGGATTCCGCCAAATCGGAACCTTTCCGAGGCGGCCTGACGGGTTTGTCCATGGCGTATCGGATGAAGAACTCCATCATGAGAATGACGAAGATAATGATGGAAGCTATGAAGCGCATAAGTCGACCGACATCGGCGGTCTGGCATCGGTATAGCTTACTAAGCTGGAAGATGATGCCTGCTAACATGATGTGTCCTCCCTGTGTAGACACGCGTAAGCAACAAGCAGCGGAGCAAGATCCATCGAACTCACGAGGTCGACGTCACTCTGATTGTTGATAGAGGACCCAGCAATGCCGCCACCCACACCTTGCGTCACGAGAGAGATAATATCCTAACTTGGCATTAGGATTCAGGCATAATCGGATGCATGTGCGACATACACATGTCAGGAATATAATTGAGTCTGCGTGCGTCCAGTCAGCTTGCTTTCGAACATTGATAGACATGCAGTGAGTGCACAGCCATAGGCTCAAGACTTACACTGTATTGGGGTGAGCCGGCCGTAGTGTGGACCCAGCCGCTCCGATATACGTCCAAAGATTATGAACAACGCCGCTACTAGAGGCGACGGAGCAATGATGGTCACACACAGCCTTCATTGATCCTATTCAGCGGGTTCTGCACAAGCGAAAGGGTTCGGAGACGATGCTTACTGCATGATGTATGGGTCCTCGGCGAGCGGGCTATAGCTAGACCAAAGCCTCGCTGACCAACCGAGGATCTCGCTCACGCCAGCGAAGCACGCGGTGGCGTAGAGCCAGCTCATGCGCCAGTAAACAGCTTCAATCAAGTGAATTGCTGATGCAAAATTGCGAAGACGAGAGTTGAGCGTCTTACGATGAATGATTTGGCCACCACGGAAGACTCACCAGCGGATACACTGAAGAGCACCACAAAAGTTATGCATACATCCCGGTTTGGGACATAACCGTAGAAATCTTGCTGATCCGCGGCTGGCGCAGAGGACGCTGTACGAGTGGAATTGTGAGCAGGCTGGTTCTCGGGTAAGGCGGATGAACGTACATGTCGTGTTCATTGAAGCCATGTTGCTTCTTGTGCGGGAGGATTATCGTGGATTATTTGGTATAGTAGCGGGCAATACACCAAGCTGTACTCGTAGAGCTAAGAAGCTAGCGATGGCAGATGGAATGAAAGAGTTATATAGCTCAAGGAAAGCACCCGCAGAACGAGAGAACACCGTTCCTCCTCCCCGTCCGGAAGCTATCGACAGCTGCGGAAGGGGCCCGAGGTCGCACTTCTCCCTTACGCGCGTCCTGTCTACGCATGAGCGCCGGTTGCTGCACTGCTAAAGCGGTGCGAATATGCGCGCAGAGGCGAGTTGCATGTACGTAGTCCTCAGAGCGCGCAACATACTGGTCCTATCCGGAGCAGGCAAAACAATAGCGACGTACCGTCCGCCGCTAGCGGACGTCCACCGGGAAAGTAGCCGGGTGCCGGACAAAGTTGATTTCGAAAAGATGCGCCCACCAAGCGCCCTTCTCCACGATGCATCTTGGTGGCCCTAGATACAAGTATCATAATGCATCTGTGGGAGTCAACTGAAGCCACCTGGTTGTTACAGTTGATGTTGCGGAACGGCTGGGAACCAAAGGCAAAGGTGTGAGCTCACCTCCGCATGGGAATGTATGGAGAGCGTACCTCAGCACAGAGGGTATATCCCTCACATAGTCATCGTGGTACTGGAAGATGATGTCAAGATAGTACATTCGACATAGACAACAAGCCTGATACAGCGATTGTGGACCAAAGAAAGCAAAATGCGCAACACGTTCCCCCGGCACGTACTCACTCGATGGCTCACACGGCCCACTTCTTCCATTCGCTCCCCTCCGGAGGCTTGACCTCGACCTTGCTCTTCTTCACTTCCTCCCAGTTTGTGCTCAGCGTCGTACCGCCGCTCTCCTGGAAGCTCTTCATCATCGCGCGGCGGGTATCTTCGTCCGCATCGGCGTACAGCTTCTTGAAGAACTCGTTGACTGCGGCATCACCACCAGCGTTAGGGTCCTCGTCCGGCGAGACGGGTTTCTCCGACTCAAGGATTTCGTTGGTGATGCCGTCCCAGTTCTTGCGCGGTCTGCGCGGCGCCGGGCTAGCGGGGGCAGCGCTCACGGGCGCGGACGCGAGGGCTGTGTTGCACATTGTAAGCGCATTGCGTGAATCCTGGATAGCATCATGAACACGCACGATCTGGACTGTCTCCGACGAGGGCGCCCCATCTTCCCTGCGCCATCTTTGCGAATCGCACCTCAACTTTGACCTTCCCTACGGTGTAGTCGCTCTTCGCAGGGTCGATCTGCCCTTTGAGGGGCTCGAGCACAAGACTCTTCTCGCCGTTAACATATGTGAACTGTTGACGCCACCGAGCACATCCGGCTCTCGGTTATCTGTGTGAAGTTCTGGGGCCATGCTAGTGTGCTGACGCACCTTGCGAGGCTCGAAGGTGATCTTGACTTGTTCAGGGTCTGCGCCCTTGTCGAAGATGGAGAGCGTCAGCTTCTCGTCTGTCTCGTAGAATTCATGCCTGAACGTATGCCCCGTGAGTCTCCCCGGGTTTATAGATGCTTGGCCTGCATACTTACCGTATCGTAGCCATTCTCGGGGTATTGAGCCGACTGTGCACGTTCTGTTGGATTTGCAGCGATGGTATAGAACGACAGATATGAATTGGAGATCACAGCGAACGATGACCTCTTAAGTAGCGCTTTACAGCAAACGATGAGTGCAATCCGAGGACACGAGATGCATCGCAGGCCAATAACGACAGCCCAAGATGGGCGGAAAGGGAATATTCTAGAAGCACGTGACGGACACGGACGCGTCGAGAGACGCGCTCTGGGGTAGTAAGCGCCCAGACGCGGGGATATGGAGATCTAGATCGGTGGTCGCGGGGCAGATTGGGGCAGACGTCATCAGAGTGGGCAGTGGCGGAGGGCAAACACCGACATTTAACCCAAGCATGGCCATCTCCACCGAGCTGCCCTTTCTTTCCTCCCTCCTACATCGTCCAGCTCGTTGACTGTTTGCTGGTATACCATGGCCGAAGCGACACACGTCCCGAAAGCATCTCTGTACCACTATCATAGTTCAGTCTGGTCTTCAGTCCGTAAGTGTGATGTGCATATCATCGCGACGCGTCGCGCTAATTACACACGTCGTAGCGATCCTTGCCTTGTAAGCGATCAAACTTGCAGGCATACACTCGAAGCTGACCACACGATCGCTATCGCAGGGAAGAGAAGGGATACGGTCCCGATGAAGTGGACTTGAAGGAGGTCGACCTCGGTGAGCGATATCCTTCATCGATCAAGAGTCTGCATATCGATGTCGGACATTTCTTTGCACAGCGAAGGGCGAGAACTTCATGCCTTCTTACCTGCGTTTGAACCCACAAGGTATGTATGGCGGCGTGCGTACCGGGATGCCTATTTATGACACGTTGGTCAGGCACCGTCCCGACCCTGGTGGTACCGCTCGAGAAGACGCTCTCCCCCGAGATTGAAAGCCGCTATAAGGCTATCCAGGACAGCAAGGTATCTTCGACGGCTTGACTTCGGCGGAGGGAGTGAACAGTGTATACTGAACTGCGCATCAGGCCATCGTCGAGTTCCTGGACAAGTCCCGTTCGGTCCAGTCACGCACGCACACTACTTCCTCCGCGCCTGCGCCTTCTCTCACTCCCGCAACCATCGGGTTCAGCACCCTCTCAAACCAAATCATTGAGCTCCTCCACAGCCCTTCTGCGGACCCCAATGCGCTATTCTACATGAACGCGCGCTCGGAGGAAGAGCTGCGCCCCCTTGCGGAGAAGTTGCTGCCCTTCCTCCGTGGCAAGCGTGACACGCTCGCGAAGCTCCTCCAGGACAGTGAGTCCGGCGCGGTTCATGCGTCTGAGAAGACGAAGGCGTTCTGGCAGGTCAAGAAGCTGGCTGTGGACAAGTTCATCCAGGTGTTCGAGGAGGCCGGCAAGAGCACCTCGGAGCTGTCGGACGAGGCCAGGCAGAGGCGCGAAGAGTTCTTGCAGTCTGCAAGAACGGCGTGGGGAGGGCTCAGAGAGGTGCTTACGACCCTCCACAAGGAGATCATTGGGCCGTATACCCTAGGTATGTGACACCAGACCTTGTGGTCAGTATTCACGCGAGACTGATACGACTCCTGTGCGCTCGTACGCAGGCGACCAACTGTCGATCGCTGATCTTCACCTCGCGGCGTGGCTTACCCACATCGCATTTCTCGTGGGCGCGAACGCGGACGAGGACGGAAACACGGTGATTGGAAGGATCGAAGCGCATGTGGGGGACGGCTTCAACCTGCCCAAGGACTTCTCTGTGGCAGAGGCGCGCAGAAGGGCTGGCCTGGCGGCATCGAACGTGGACTCGACGGAGCGTCAGAGCAAGCTGGCTGCATTCTGGGATGCGATCAAGGAGCGTGCGAGCTGGAAGAAGGTCTACGCAAACGGGTTGCACTGAAGGACATCCGGCCGTATGAAGCCCAAAGCTGAAGTCAAAGGTATACCAAAGATGTGTACGATAATTCGGCCGTTGTCTGTTCGGGGGCGCGATTCGCGCTACGGCATCGGCATCGGATGCGGTGTTTGTGGGAAGTCGGATAGCACAGGCTTGCTGGAAGTCGTGTACAAGTTTTGAGATTGGATCCGGTTCGTGCACAGTACGTTGTTGTCGACATTCACAGTGTACGGATGAGCTGCCAATTGTGAATGCGGGAAGCCGAGATTTGTAGCGTGTTGTACTTGCATCCGAGATATGCGCGTGAGGCGGGGCGATACGGCAGGGTGGTGGCGTGAGGGCGCTGAGCCGCAGACGGGGATGGACGCTGCGGACAGTGGGAGTGACATGCTGTGACATAGGCGTTGTAGGGGAGAGAAGCGCTGGTGGAGAAGTTGCTCTGAGTCTGACGGTTACTTACTGTTACTGTACTCTCTCCACTCCCTCCTTCCACCCTTCCTCTCTCTCTCTCTCGCTAGCCTTTTCTGCCTCCGACCCCCTCCTCCTCCATCCTCCTCACTCCGCCAAGCTGGTTTTTGGCCCGTCCCCTTCCCCCAAAGCGCCAGCTTGGCCATGTCCTTCGTGCCCGACCTCTTTCAGACCTCCCCACGCTCACATGCACCCCTCGGTCACATAACGACCCCGCAAGACGAACAGTATCCTCTTGACCATGATTCGCATCCAGCTCCCTCCACCGCCCTCCTCCACCATCGAGATCCGGACCACTCCTCTGACCCCCTCGTGGACTCACCCGCTCCCCCATACGAAGAGGAGGAGTTCAACGCCTCTGCACCTCCGCGCTCGACAGACCATTCCCTGCTCTACCCCACACGCAACGTCCACCCTTCCGATCGATACCCGCCCTCTACCGCCCCCTCCGTCTGCTCCACGGCGACGAACACCCCCTTCGCCTCACGCGCGCCTTCCCCTCTCCCCTTTTACTACTCTGGCGCGTCCTCGTGCAGCTCAGACTCTGAGAGCGAGCCAGACTCACCGTCCCTCCACCGATCCTCCCGACAGCCGCTATGGCGCACGAACGAGCCCCGCAGGTGGTGGCAGCTCCGCATCCGTTCCAATGCTGCAGATCATTGGCGGCGTCGGCGAAGATGGCGAGACGTCGTCTGGGGGCTCCGGAGCTGCAAGCGCGTCGTCAGGAGGCTCGTCCGCCATCCACTCTTTCCAAAGACTCCCGTCACCATTTGTACGTGTTTCCCTCCCTTCTCTCACATTCTCTCTGTCCATCCTGCACCATTGCACGACCGCACAGTAGTTCCATGCCTGGCTCTGTGCTTCCATGACGCGACGCATTGCACGCGCTACCCCAAAGACGCGAAGCGCCTAGCGCGACTGTCTTGAGTCTTCCCAGTGCAGCGACTGTAGACCCTGACTTACCCGTTCCCTCCAGCTGCTCACCCTCCTTTTCCTCACGATCTTTGGCGTGTCCCTCACATTCCTGCTCATCTACATCCTCAACCCTGACAAGGAACCACTGCCATGGCGAGGCTATTGCACACTGCCTCAGCATTCCGGTGGACCGCCCTCACCGTCACTATCTCCGACAGCACTGCTCCAGACACCCCTCCCGACCAATCTCACGCCCTCGGTCTTCCCGCCGCCCGACTTTGATGCGATGGCCCCCGCGGGCGTGTTCATTGGTGTGTTCTCGATGGACACCGCAGTGGAACGCCGGATGCTCGTCCGCTCCACATGGGCGAATCACGTTCGCAGCAGGGAAGGCGCAGGCGATGGCGACGGTGGCATCGGCACATCGAGGACAGTCGTGCGGTTCATCTTGGGACAGCCCCGGAAAGATTGGGAGCGGAGGGTCAGGCTGGAAATGGAGAGTGAGTGAACCCGAATGTCGCGTAGCCGTTGGGCTGCGATCGCTGACCGATGCGCTCTTCCCAGCCTACAACGACATGGTGATACTTCCTGTGCAGGAGAACATGAACAGCGGCAAGAGCCATGCCTTCTTTTCTTGGGCTGCCAACCACTCGTGGGTTCCTCCATTATACCAAGACAACTTCACGAGGATGCCAGAGGAGTTCTCCTACATGAACGTCTCCCACCCCGCACCGGTCCTGGCCAGTCATGATCCAGCTCTTGCGCACCAAGATCGGCTGAAGTCGACAGAACCCCGGCCTTGGGTTCGACCTGACTTCGTGGTGAAGGCGGACGACGACTCGTTCGTCATGCTCGCGGAGCTGGAAGCGCGTCTGCGGGTCGAGCTGTACAAGGATCCCATACCGCCCCCGCCTCCTCCATCTGACCGCAAGCAGCCGACGTCGCAACAGTCACATTTCCGCGCGCGCAGCGACGACGAGCCCGCGATTCTGGATTTTGATCAAATCGCGTCCTACTTTGACTTTGCCCTCCCGTCCTACGCGACGCGCCCGCCGTCGACACTCACGGCCACACCGCCAGCCGTCCCCGAGGAGCCGCCGTCGCGGGACCCGCTCGTGTTCTGGGGCTACCTCGTCAAGAACCGGTTCATGGCGGGCGAGCTGTACGCGCTGAGCTTCGCGCTGGTCGACTGGGTCGCCAAGGACCCGCTCGTCAAGACGATGGTGCGCGGCGCCGAGGACAAGCAGACGTCCAAGTGGATCCGCGCGCACCCCCGCGCAGAGCAAGTGCGCTGGTCGAGCGAGCGCTGTTGGATCTACGACCACCCGCGCGCGGGCACCGTGTACGTGATCCTCCTTTTCGCCCACAGATCAGAGACTAACAGGTAATTTGTCTTCGTTTGCCGCTGCGCGCACCTTTGCCGGACAGATATTCGCACGGCTTCTTGTTCCCGTCGGAAGTCAGGCGCGTGCAGGAGGGCGTCATGCGCGACGTCCAGCGCCTCGCGCAGCAGCTGGCCAAGGAGACGTCGTCGACCGCAGCGCCGGCTGCAGTGCCTCCGGGGCAGAACGTGCCGTCCCCGGAGAAGTGGTCGCACTCGACCGTGTCGAAGTTCGGCTCGCGCTACTCCCCGCCGTCCGGCGACCTCAGCCTGGACTACAGCGTGGAGGCCCTCGTGGAGGGCAGCGACATGTCCATGGTGCATGACGGTACGTCATCATTGGCCTGCTGCGCGCTAGTTCCGCCTATCTGACATTTCACCCCCACCTGCGCTTTGCTGTGCGCCGACTGCGCCGCGACGCTCAGACGGCTCGATGTCTGCGGACTTGGCGTGGAAGTACCGCGAGGGCCGGCGGAAGCGGTACGAGGGCCAGCGCGTGGGTGGGACGGTCGTGGTGCACTTCATCAAGAAGAACATGTGGTTCTTGGAGACCGCCGCGGCGCTGCTGCATGGCGAGGACGTGACCCCGCTGGAGCGCGCGATGGACCGCGCGCAAGAGGTGCCGGAGACGACGCGCGCGAGCTCGGAGGAGCTCAGCGCTGAGTCTGCCTTCCACGAGGATCTGCGTGACAGCGATACGGTCGACTCGGAGGATGGTGCGTCTGCGAACTCGGACAGAATACAGGTACAGTCGAGGGGCGCACGGACTATGGCTCGTAGACGCAACGGCGAGCCCGAAGGTAGCGAGGCACGGTAGCGTCGGGTCTCCGATTTTTCTTTCGTCGTTATCCGTCAGGGGGTTGCATTCCGTCGTTTGCGTTGCGCATTCAGTAGATACCATACCAGTCCGCTTCTTCATGCACCCGCCTCGCATGCGCCTTTCGTCACCGTCGCACGCCGATGCGGCGCCGCCCTTTCCTTGGTCGTTCTTTCGCATCTCTGTCTTTACGACGCGGACGTGCTCGTCGCCTCCCCGCCGTTCGTTGCTATCGCTATCGCGTCTTGGGCGTATCGTTCCCACCTCATCTAATCTCCTCAGCCGCCCACCACACCATCGCCATCACCACCACCACCACAATACACGTTACTGCTGTTTGTGTAAATTATCCACCCATATATCTCGCGGCACGGCGTTACCAGTCGAAGAAGTTGTTTTGAACCATACTCCTGTGGGCACGGCGGATCGAGGACGGACGTATCCATCGGCGAGTCGACCTGACAGGACCAGGTACGCAGCGCAGTTCAGTCGTATGTGAGTGAACGGGGTGCACCAAGGGCAGCAGATATTCTGGTATGTGGGTCAGCGGCGGGATGTAAGTACGGACGCACGAACACTATCGATACATCTGCGGCCACGCGGCATAGTAAGAAGGAGGTCGGTATCCGTCAAGAGCCCTCGCCGCCCTGTTGCCCCACCCCAGCGGGACGTCCGTCCGCACCTTCCGCAGGACCGCGTTCTGGATGGGACCTTCCCAGCGCTGGAACCACTCGCCCTCCCGCTCGCCGACGAGGTGCAGCGGC
>CCBP010000103.1:264690-341644 GCA_000765035.1 Trametes cinnabarina
TCAATGATAGACGCCTCATACATTGTTGCAGGCGAGATAACTGGGGGTGCCAGCCGCTGGGAACGCGCAAGCATGAGATACACCGAGTAACAGAATATGTCTGCAGAGTACACACGGATACCGCTGAGCGCGCTCTTGGTGGAGAGCTTCTGGAGCTTCGTCGACATGGCCCGGTATTTCCGTCACTGTCGCGGCTGATGATGGTGGCAATCAAGCCCGCGACGTAGGGAGGAGGAGGATTCCATTTTTATACTAAGCATATTTACGTCCAGTGAGGACCAAGCGCCTAGTCTAGCAAGGGTCCACCCCAAACTAAGTCCATCAGTGCCCGTTTTGTCCCGACGACCCGCCCTACACAGGTACCCCCTAACCAAACTTCCTTTCAAGTGGCCCTACATGTTTCGGGCCGGGATCTCCGTACTGCCGGCGACAACCCTTGGCCGACGGGGGTGGTAGGGATTAGCCGAGTTAACGCTGTACTCCTCCGAGAACCGGAGGTCATGCGACACGCCGCGGGCGCCTCAGCGGGGAGAAAACCCGGTCATGAAAGTCACGACTCAGGGGTTGGGGGATTCGAACCCGAAGGCTCTCCCTAATCGCATACGCGATAGGTGTGACGACAGATCCACCTGCTCCATCGTCCCCCCACGACGTAGGGAGTGGCCTGGACATGCAGTAGGCTTGACAGTCAGCCAACCTTTTACAGTATGTGTCAGTGTAAAGCAGGGGGGAGACACGTGCCATCTAAAGTGCCGAAGATGTTCTTTGTCGCCTATTTAGCCGTAAGGCGGTCAATTCAGTTGTCAGATCGACTGAAGCGCAATGGCGCAAGACTCACGTTGTTTCTCCCAATCCACGAGCTGAGGATATGTTCTCCCGGGGCACAAATGTCGAGGACAGGGCCATAATTAGAGAAGGAGGCCCGCGCGTCCGCAATGGTGCTCGC
This sequence comes from Trametes cinnabarina, assembly GCA_000765035.1. Classification (NCBI taxonomy): domain Eukaryota; kingdom Fungi; phylum Basidiomycota; class Agaricomycetes; order Polyporales; family Polyporaceae; genus Trametes; species Trametes cinnabarina. The sequence goes on from CCBP010000103.1 coordinate 265,637, forward strand.
GCCGACCGTGACGACGCCGTCGGCACGGGCGGGGCGGGTGTTGCGGGCGTCGGTGCCCTCATTGCCGGCGGCGACCTGATGTTTCAAGTCAATGTATAAGTCTTTGCATGCTCGTGACGTGGCTTGGACACTTACGGTAACATGGATTCCCTTCCTGGTGAGCTGCAATTTCCATTCATTATTTATCTTGCATCGGCGAGAAAGGGCAGCTTACAGAAGTGACAGCGTCGTCCAGAGCACGGCTGGGGCCGCCGCCTAGGCTCATGCTTGTGATGGAAGGGCGGCGGGAGGCGGCGGCTGCTTGCTGGCTAACCTAGTTGAGACCAGAGATGCTGCAAAGTCGCCAGTATCAAAGCACCATATCTCGGTAGAAGCGGGCAGATACCACGTACATGTCGGAGACACGGCCGGAACTATAATGTGCATGGCCTTCAGCACGGCTTATCAACCTTTCGAGTCAATCATGGGACTTACCGCTGGTCTGAGAGGACCTTCACAGCAATGAGGTTGGCGTTCTTGGCAACACCGTAAGTAGCACCAGCAGCGGTTCCACTTTGACTTCTGAAGCTAGCATTAAATGATCTTGCAAACAGGCTTTGTTCAAAACAACATTCAGAGTACGTCTGCAAAGTGGTAAATGTGACATTGACCGGAGATGTGACAAATATTCCTTGAGGACTTGGAGACGGTGGAGGGAGAGTTCTTGCATCCAATAACGCCGGCCACCACAACTGGCAGCAACTCTTGAAGTCAGACGACGGAAGCACGCAGGATGGAGGGCACGGCTTGGAATGATCACCCACTGTGGGAGCAGCTCGAGGCGTGGAGACAACCTTAAGGAGATCGGGGTGCTCGAGTCGGCTGTCCGGCGCCCATGTGGGCGCAAAGCCGCGGAGGAATTGCAGCATGTGGTCGGGTGCGATCTGTCGAAAGAGACATGAGGTATTGCAGAGACTGCTCACAAAGACGCGAAACGCTCGGTCTCAACGGTCAACCCCTGGCTATAAGTCAGAATGCTGAAGGTCGAAGGTTAACGCCCGTGGCTCGGGCGTTGGCTTCTTCTCGCCAGACAACGCACTTCAGTCCATGGATAGTGGTGATACTTCAGCGCCGCAGTCTTCTACGCATAGACAAGGACAAGTTAATGGACGTAATTCGAGGCCCCAATCGTACACCAGCATTGATATTCGTACAACGGATCTTGCGTGACTCCTGCCAAGACCGGGACTAACACTCCGAGCCTACCGTTCACCAGCCTTTCCATGGGACCCACACGTCGACGACTACGTTCGCATCGTTCATATCCGAGTCCACGACGTAGTACCAGGGGTATCCGGCCAAGATCAAGCATGCATGCTGACCGACGATCTGCACCATATCGCCCAGCTTGAGGCTTCCATCTCCTTGCAGAGGTCCGAGCTCGAACGACGCCGGTGACATCATGGTCAGGATGCCGTGCTCTTGAGCGACCCTGCTAAGCCTCCAGGGCTTCCCGGTGATGTCGCCGTAGCCAGGGCGTGGGCCAGTGTCCTTGCTCATGGCGAGTGCGCCTGCATCGCACATGGCCTCGTCGGACCCGTCCTCGCCACGGCCAGGATAGTACGAGGTGACTGTGGCCAAGACACGCTGCGCGATGTCGCTGTGGGTGATCAAGCCGGTGTTGAGTTGTTGGAGGTCCAGCAGAGGGTAGTTCCCTACACACGTCGAGTCAACACAGGCAACATGAACGTAAGATAAACGATCTATGCACCTGCATGCAGTTCTAGGACCCCTTTCAGGCCAGCCTCGATCCGTGGCTTCAGCTCCTCGGTCGCTGCGTGTGCAGTGGGCGTGGCGCCGACAGACAACACGAATGGCTCTGAAAGCTCCTGCAAACCGGGTGTGCCTTCGATTATCGACAGTGCGAGGCCTGCTGCCGCGTTGACCGCGTTGACCTCTGCCAGCAAAAATTCGGAGGCTTCGGCAAACGATGTAGACGCATAGGAGTTCCCGGCATGCGTATAGAAACCATAGAGAGAGACGGAAGGTGAGCCTAGCACGGACTGTACGAGGTGTTTGAATGCCGGCGATTCTGGCTTGAGTCCCGCTCGTCTACTACGGATATGTTCAGTGCAAACTGGCACCAGCCACCGAGCCCTACGTACTGGCTACCACAGTCCACCTTGATGAAGACGGACCACTTTCTGTTGTTCGCCTTGGTGGATTCCCAGGCCTCGATGACCTTTACCTGATCCGGGTGATCTATGAGGATCCGCATGGCGGCGCCAACCGCCGAGAGCTCGTCGGTCAGAGCAGATAGATCCGCTATCTTGTTTGGCGCCATGGGTAGCCCGTACAGCACCTGCATGGTGTCCGATAATCAATGCTCAACGGCATGTTGAATACGGACGAGGGGGACACTCACATCCTTCACGGTTCCATCGGCCATCAGACCTGCTCGGAAGACCTCACAAACCTCCATCACGGTCGACACGACGATGGAGTGTGTCTCATCGGCACTGCTGAGAAGCTGGAGCCGTGTCCCTTCTGGGGTCTGAAGGCACGTAAGTTACAGTCGACTGGGCATAACAGCTAGTGGCTCACTTTGTGAGACTTCACATGGGCACGGAAACGCGCTCCAAGCGCTTTAGCGTGCTCGTGCATCTTGGCACAATTGCGCGCAAAGACCGCACGGTCGATGATGAGCGCGGGGGTCCTCAGCGCATCGAGGTTCTTGCCCTTGTACTCGTCGACCAAGTCTTGTTTCTCGGGCTTGCCGCTGATATGGTACGGGGTGCGCGACTGCTTCGGAATGAGCGGATTAGACTGGGGATGTTCTTCCGCGCTCATGGTGGTCGGATGGATGGATGAAAGAGTTCTGGTATAGCGCAAGTCGCGGTGGGTATGGAGGGCACCCGTGTCCGTACGAGCAGCGTGAAGAGGTGCTGAGGTTATCCAGCTCGCGTCATGAAGCTATCGAATCCGATTGATCTGATCGAAGCGCCCATGTGCATGATTGGGTCACGACGCACGCATCGGCCGCGGGAACCGTCCCGCTCGGCGGCGTTGCATGACCACTGGATATCGATGCAGGGCGTGTGCGTAGCCGGAGCAGGTCATGCTTATCGAACCTTGTGGACAGTATATATTGCTCCATATGCGACGTCTCGATGTCTAGGAACCCCGTTCTGCATCACCATGGCTCAGCCCAAGATCTACCAGCCCATCCATCCCGACATTGCAGGCAAACTGCTCGACGAGTATGCCGCATTTCACAATCAGCATCTCGCTCACGCTGTCCCTGTGCACGAATTGCCCTGGGACGCTTCCATCCGCAACACCCCTGCCGTCCTCGGCGGGTCGGAACCTTTGAAGGTCGGCAGCGTGAAGGATTATCGGCTCAGCCAATGTTCTGTACGCGTTTTCACCCCCGAAGGCGAACCGCCTGAGCACGGTTGGCCGGTGTTCATCTTCTTCCACGGCGGTAAGATTATAACATCCCGAAATCGATCGACACACCTGATGGCATTTCCAATGCCAGGAGGGTGGACGCTTGGGACCATCGACACGGAGAATTCCTTCTCCACGAGCATGTGCAACCGTGAGGCAGAGGCGATCATTTCATGCTTAGAAAGCTATGCTGAACTTTCCAATGTTAAGGGGCACGATGCGTAGTAGTGTCTGTGGACTACCGACTGGGTCCAGAAAATCCCTACCCAGCAGCTGTGGAGGACGCCGTCGACACGCTCCAATGGGTGTACAGCCAGGGCAAGGCAGAGCTAGGCATCGACCCCGCCCGTATCGCTGTGGGAGGATCATCGAGGTTCGCCAGTTCTATACGGGAGGCGTATTCGGCTCACCCGCTTGCAGCGGCGGGAATCTAGCCGCCATCTTGACCCACAAGGCGGCACTGACGGAGCCTCCCATCCCGCTCGTCTTCCAATTGCTAGTCGTGCCTGTGGTTGACAACACTGCATCGGCTGAGGATGACCGCTACCCTTCATGGAAGGAAAACGCCAATACCGTCTCGCTCGTCCCTGCGAAGATGATTTGGTTCCGTAATAATTACTCGCCAAACAAGGAGGACTGGTCGAAGTGGGACAATTCGCCAATCTTTGCACCTGACGAGACCTTCAGGAAGGCACCTTCGGCATGGATCGCGGTAGCCGAGCTCGACATATTGAGGGATGAAGGCATCACTTACGGTGAGAAGCTCAAGAAGGCTGGTGTCCCTGTGGAGACTGTGGTGTACAAGGGTGCTCCTCATCCCATCATGGCTATGGATGGTGAGTAATTCCTCTAGATGGCAGGAACTATCGTTGAGCAGTTCGCCTTGCTCCGCTATCCTATGGTTTGGATAGGGTGAGTGACCTATAAGAAACCATCGTTCTCCAATTTAACAAATAGCTCTACAGCGTGCTCGAAATTGGGAAGCGTCTGGTATCCGATGCTGGTACGGCATTGGCCAAGGCATTCGGGACTGCGTGATCGCAGTGGTTAAATATCGCGGAATAGAGTAACGAAACAATCGACGAAGATGAAGGTTGGAAGGCGCTGAGGACACACAAATGGCGGTATTTGCACAATTGAGTGCAGCTTGTAGGACTCGTTGCAATTGCGATTCGCCCTGGATCACTGTCGTCAGTTCTGATCCTTCCCAAAGGGTCAGTGTCGATATTCACTCCATGTCGCCTTTGGGCCAGATACGACGCTCGTGAATGGACCGGGCAGGCGTGCCTTCCTACACAAGCACTCAGGTGTCGTGCGGGGGAGTGACAGAACCGGAATGTCACCTATTTGTGCACATTGCAGCGATACTGCATTAGATGCCAAAGCCCACGTTCGGCAATATTGCCTGTCAAGAATCCTAGCCAACTCAGACGTCAGATTAACAGGACGTCGTACTCACATAAGCCGGCGATGGCGCTGCGATAGTCAGGGCATATCTATTGCAGATAAACATATTGAGAGACGGGAAAAACCACGACGCTCGGAACATCAACGATCAACCTGCCTATCATGCGCGTACGCGACGACCTGGGGTAAGAGCATATTCGAAATCTGTGTAGCACATGGAGATTGAGAAACGACACCGCAAGAAAGTTCAGCAGCATGAAAAATACAACATGTTTCTTGTGGCTGCAGGCCGTCTTTCCTTCGGCGGTAGCGCAGCTGGCCAGTAGAGCACCCTCAGAGGTGAGCCTGCATAAGCGCATCTGGAATGAACGCGGCGGAGATCGGTCGACCACCGAACCAACGACCGTTCAAACCTTCGATGGCTTTCTTCGCCGAATCGACAGAGTCGAACTGAACATAAATCTCGCCCTGATTCGCGTCGTCAGCATTCTGGACGACCTGGGTAAATTCAAACAGCATACCTGGGAATCCTTCTCGACCTTGATCGCCCGCACAGGTCCATACTTAGCCTCACATTCCCCCTTGACGTCGTCAGCAAGGTCCTTATCCCAGTCCCTCTCAGTCTCCCTGCAGACAAGATGAGCACACATAGATGGAGAATAGCGACACGGCGTACTCTTCTGGGTTGAACATGTTCTTGAGGAGGACAGAACGGGACTGCATGGTCTGAGGGATATTGGGCCGCTGACTATAGTCGTGGATCATCGAACAATCAGCTAAGCGCTGCGTATACGACGCGGAAGAACATACACTGGCTCAAGCTTAGGAGGGGCAGAATCAATCCTAGCAAGTTTCTGCATCAGCGCCTGGCGAGAAGCTGCGTTCAAGTTACCACCTAAAGGGTAGGATAATCAGCAAATGAGCTGCACTTCATATCTAGACATATCTAGGGCGACCTACCGCCCGCTTCATCGAGACTCTCGACCTGAGTGTACCTGGTCGAACCCTTCTCGTGCACAGTGTTCACACGCAGCTATCGAAGTGGTTAATTAGGCATTCCCTTGATAAGCAGGGCAGACCTACAGTCCGACCGGCCAGCTCAAATCCGTCCATTTGCTCGAGCGCCATCTTAGCATCTTCAGCACGCTTGTATCTATCGAGAAGGTAAGTGATTGTATGATCATGGCAACAAGGTCAAAACGTACTGTACGAACGCATAGCCTTTGCTGCGTCCAGTCATGGGGTCACGGTGAAGATCAACGAATTCCAACTCGCCGAATGGCTCAAAGACCTGCTTGATGTCTGACTCCGTGAGATTGAAGTGGAGAGATCCGACATAGAGCCTGCAAGGTACATCGCGAATCGCGGTGAGCAGCCATTCTTACAGTATGATGAAGAGACTGACTGCATCCCGCCGTGGGAGGCGCTAACTCCAGGAGGCAGATTCAAATTCCTGCGTTGGAGTATGAGCTTCCATGCACATCAACAAATTCCGGTCCTACTGACCCATCTCCGGCATGTAGCCGGTTCCTCTCTGCCTCCGTGTGTTGTATCTGGATGGGGAGACCCATGACCACAGTCCCACTCAAAGCGATAGCCCTGTCAACTAGTTCGATCGAACGGAACTCCACGTAACCGATCCTGCGCTGGTCGTCAGTTACCATCAGGCAGATTGCGAGCTACAAGACATACCCTTTAGAGCGACGTGATATGCGGTCTGTAACAATCCGCGCGTCTAGCACAGACCCTTCACCGAGCTTGTCCTCGAAGAAATAGCCCAAGTCACGGGCAGTGAGTCGCGCCGCAAGCTGAGAGACAAAGACAGACCGGGCCTCCGAGTCGTCGGGGCTAGGCTCCTCATTCATGGGGTCATCTGGCACCTCGTACGATGGCGAAGGTCGCCTACAGACCTGTGAGCGTAGCTCAGAGAGTCGTGTCGAAAACGCTTACTTCTTCGGCGGTTGACTTAAGGGACGGCTACGTTCCCTATCGCGACGGTATGGGGGCTCATCGTCACGAGGGTCACGAGAACGCCTCGGCCTATCATCGTAGCGGCGCTCAGGCTCTCGAGAGCGAGTTCTGTGGCGATGCGGGCTGTCAGCTAGTGGCGGGGGAGGTGGAGGCAAACCAGCAGAAGCAGGCGGGGCAGGGAGCGATGACTTCTCGGCACCTTCATCGGGCCGCTTCCTCTTGGCTCGCTCTTCCGCGTCGCGGCCATCGTAACCATCTTCGTCCTCGTCTCCGCGCTTTCGACGGCGTTCACGGTGGTCTCTGTCGTCCCTGTCCCTGTCCCGTTCCCGTTCCCTGTCCCTATCCCGATGACTATGGCGACTTTCAGCCCGGTCCCGGTCGCTGCGACGGTCGCTATCACGATCTCTGCGACGCTCTCTCTCCCGGTCGCGATCATAGTCCCGCTCTCTATAAGACCTCTCGCGAGACCTTCTCCGCCTGTCGTCGTCATCCCTGTCTTTATGACGCCTTTCCCTGTCCCTATCCCTCTCACGCTCCCTCGAGCGCGAACGATGAGAGCGACGGGTGCGATGGGTTTCTGTTGAGTGGTTGCGAGACCTGCGACAAGTGTCCAGTCAAAGTGCGCAGGGACAACACGGAAAACCTCACGATTTGGACCGTCTATCAGGAGACCTTTCTCTCTCAACTTCCATCTTATCCGCTGTACCGTTTTGCGACGACATTTTTCGATAGTCTAGGGGTTAAGACTAGTCTGGTGAGTTGCTCTGCGGAGAAGATGGTGGCCTAGAGGATGGTCCGGTGAAGAGCCTGTGTAACAGTCTCACTGTATTGTCACGTCACGTCACGTTGTGTCACAATTTATCACGCCTTATCCTGGACCTCTTGATCCTGGAGTTTGAACTAGGTACTGTGACAGTCGGGACTCCCTGTTGCGCCTAGGAGGTCCAGCAATCTCAGAGAGACACTGGACGACCGTCATGGGGAATTAGGCGGATCTTTTCGTCGTTGCAACCGTCCTTTCGCCCTTCCACATGTGAACAAAAGTATCCTGTATGCGACTTAGTACAATTACAATTTGATGTAGTGCAGGTATTGAACGTTTGAACATGGGGTGTCTACACGGTGTCTAAAAAGTCACACTGCCGTACATACGCCGTGAGTTTCTCTACTCAGACTGGAGGAGGCCCGCCAGACGAGCGCGGACCCTCTTCTCGGCCTGGCCGAGCTCAGTCTCTTCGGACTTCTTATATAGGACGTTGAGAGGATTCGCGTCACCCTCCTTCTCCAAGTCTTCCTCGATCTTGCTGAACTCCTGGCAGAACTTGCCGTTCAATACCTGTGGAACGACCGCGTAAGTCTCTCATCACGTCTTCTTGATGTATCCAGAACTTGCCTGGTTGTATAGGATGTTCTTGAAGTGCTCCCTAGCCGCCTTGCCGTCGAGAGCCAACGCGCCACTCAGCTGGCCATACTGGGATACAGTAGAATGGTGCTTGAGCTACAACGACGGCTGTGAGCTATGACTGCCATGTACGGAACGAGAGACGAACCTGCTGAATGAAGCCGTCCTCGGCTGCCCTCTCGAAGATCTCAGCCGGTTCTTTGGACATCCACCTGCACGAAATCAGTTCATTGAACGCTGGACACGCATATTTGTGCGCACATCTCGTAGCAGAGCGCTTCGTCAGAGCAACCCGCCTCCTTGAGCACACTGAAGGCCTCTCTGCAGCAATCATTAGCACTAGCATCTCGAGGCGAACGCAGATACCAACCTAAAGAGCATGATGATGTTCGGCCAGAGCGCCTGTTCTGCGAAGAGGTCCATAGCAGTCTCTTCACGCGCAGAGGACGCAATAGCGCCGGCCTTTGTAGCCCCAATTGCGCGGGACAGAGCAAGAGCGATCTCGAGCGCCTTGCCAGTACCATCCTGCTCTACCGAGACGAAGCAGGGGAAGCCCTTGTGCTTCGTGTATAGACTACGAACAGACGACCCGATCATGCTGCACAAAAGGCAGTCAGTCCAATATCCAGCGCACTCATACAGGCTCCTCGAACTGCTTACCGGGGAGCCACCATCACGACATCTTGTGACGGCTTGAAGTTCAGAAGCTTGTAGAAGACGTTGTACCCACTCGCGACAACAATTGCCGCATTGTCCTTCAGGTTCGGTGCGATCTCGTTGTTGAACACGCGAGGCTGTACCTGGTCGGGAATGAGGAGGAAGATGACTGCAACTATGCGTTAGTATCTATATGCAAACGAAGGTGAACCCTCTCACTGTCCGCCTCCTTCGCCGCCTTGGCAAAGTCGTGCTCGACATTGAAGCCCTTGGATTTCGCGTCCTCGGCATAGTGGTCGGGTCTGTTCGCGATGATGATTTTGTCATTGGGAATGCCAGAGTCTCGCAGGTTCTGAGCCTGAGCTGCGCCTTGGTTACCGAACCTTTGGAAGTAAAATGTAAGTTCTTCCGCATGTATATATGGAAGCGCAGGCAAACGCACCCCAGGAAGACGATGGTCTTGTCTTTCAAGACGTCGAGGTTGGCGTCGTTGTCGTAGTAGCTGCGCGCCGGATGATCAGAGCAAGCACCCCGCACGGATAACTGTACACCACCGACTTACATCTTCGCAGATGGCATGGTGCAAATCAGAGTATCCCAAGCAGATGATAATCTCTGGTGCCCAGTATTCTTCAGCTTATATACACTCAGCTTCGCGCTTCTTCATTCTAGCCCGGCCGACAGGTCGCCTTCGGACTTCCCATCCAGGTCGAATGTGCGCAAGACATGGGGCGTATGACTGCACTGTATCAGAGTATCCGTGAGTCGGGGGGGCCTCGGGGTACCGCTCGATGTCCCTGTGACACCGACCCGGCGGCATGACGGTCCGCAACCGTGCGCAGACGTCGCCTGAGCATACCAAGCAGGAGGCACCATCGCGCCTGATCAACGATAATGCTGGAAGAGGGTACAAAAGGTCGGCTCACGCAGTCCCGGAGCCCCTTCGCTCTCCGACATCCGTGTAGGTCCAGAGTGAAGATGTCACTGCTGCCCAACAAAGTAGTCTGCATCACGGGCGCTTCGCGCGGTATCGGACGGGCGTGCGCACTGGAATGTGCCAAGCATGGGGCGACGGGATTCATCTTGCACTACTTAGGGGATGAAGCGACAGAGCAAGAGATGCGCTCGTTGAAAGAGCAGATAGAAAGCTTATATGCCAATGCAAAAGTGGTAGCGGTGCCTGGCGACATCGCGCTCCGGGAAACCTCCATGAAGGTATGCGAGTCGCTTCGTGCCGTTCCCGACAAGAGTGGACTCTGACGAATAGCCTCCAGGTTGTGGAGGAAGGCGTGAAAGCCTTCCAGCGGATAGGTGACCGTCTTCAAGAGACTTACGCATCAAGCCATATTGACCTATTGCACCACAGACGTGCTCGTGAGCAACGCAGGGATATGTCCCTTCGCGGATTTCCTCACAATGCCCCCGGAAACGTGGGAGCGCACACGTCAAGTGAACCTCGACGGCTCGTTCTACATCACTCAAGGTCAGTCTATTGCCTGACAGGATGACTGAACGCGACTCACAGGAGATCATCGAACAGCCGTAGCCAACCAGATGAAGAACCAAGTGCCACAAGGCGGCTCTATCATCGGCATATCCTCAATATCTGCTCTGGTCGGTGGCGAATACCAATGGTGAGCAAACCACACCGCATGTCATAACCGGGCATGACTGAGCGGCAAACAGCCACTATACCCCAACGAAGGCCGGCATCCTCTCGCTCATGCAGAGCTGCGCCGTCGCGCTCGGAAAGTACAACATCCGCGCGAACGCCGTCCTGCCCGGGACAGTTGAGACCCACATCAATAAGGAGGACCTGTCCAACGCGGCGAAACGGGAAGGCATGGTCAAGCGGACGGCTCTGGGCCGGCTGGGAGGTGCGCTCTCGCGGTCTTCTGGCACGACGGAGCGGTGTCTAAAATTCACGCAGCTCCCGACGACATTGCTGGACCGGTCGTGTTCCTCGCGAGCGACTTGGCGAAGTATGTGACTGGTGCGCAGGTGCTGGTGGATGGAGGCTTGTTCGTGAATCTGCAGTAGTAACTCGAGAAGTACACACAGTATGTGAACACTGGCGTCCGTTAGTCAACTTGAGTTGCATCCTGAGGTATTGCACTTACGAAGCTATAGCTGACTGGTAGCCTCCAAAGCCTTGCCGTTCACGACAGCAGGCTTCGCGTCAATTACGAAGGTGATCCAGCGCGCCCAATCAGCTCCTGGGTTCCGCCACGCATGTATGGTGCCGCGCTGGACCACAAGATCTCCGGGCTTGTCCAGCAGTGTCTCCGACCCATCCTCCATGATCAGTACCAGCTTGCCGCTGACTACGGTGTCTATGATTAGTGCGCAGCCTGACTGAAAGACGATGTGCTGCTCACTGAGGACGTTGTGATCGAGCGAAGACGTTCTATGCTTCAAGCAATCATTAGCACACATACAACGACAGCTCTGCCCTGCCACTCACTGCTGCCACCGTTGCACCAGGTGCGAGGTCTGTGTACTGGAGATTCGTACCCGACTTCTTGACGATACCGAAGTCCCCGTCCGGCTTGCGCGTAGCCCCGTCGGTTCTAGTCGCATTTCGATGCTCAGAGCGCGTCACAATTGACTGGTCTCAATACTCGCTCATCGTTGTTGTCATCCACCGGTATAGAATCGGTTGCCCAGAGCGCTCCGACTCTGATGTCAGGGTGCCCCTGCTTAGCCTGTGAGGTGCATGGTCAGTTACTGCTGATGAGCGCTGCCCCGCGAACATACCTCCCGCGAAGGCATGAGCTCGTCGCTCTTCACGATCGCCAAACCGTCGTCAACCCGGTGACCGGTGACGACGCGCCGCACGCCGGGCAGGACACCCGTAGACTCCGTGCTAGACGCCATGGCAAGATGCTCTGGTCGAGTTCTTTCGGTGCGCTCCCAGGACGTGAACGGTCGATGGACGCAACATAGATTGTCGACGGACCTTCCGCTTTATCGATGGCTGGCGCGCTTCAAATCAAAGATTGCAGGGTGGTCATCTGGTTGTTTCCCGGACCGCGTATCGCAACGAATCTCGTCGGTGGTCTGAATGCGGGCACTCACATGGCATTACGGGATTGAAATGGTCATCTCCAGGTCCCGATGCTGCAGATCATCAACATACCGCGCTGATGACCGTATTGTGTTCGATCTGGAGGGGTCAAGTAGACCAAGATTACCACGGTAATATTACTGAAGGTATCCTGCACGACTAGAACTGAGACGGCACGGCTCCACCAGGTTATGTTAGCTTAGCTTTGAGGGAACTTGAACGCAGGTACGTCGCAGCACATAGCAATAGTACAAGTATATATCCGTAGGAAGACAAGAGCGGGATATCGTCGACGCGCGAACAGTAGAACTACGGAGCAGTATCTGCGCAAAAGCACTGTGAGCAAGGGCGTCGAGGGAAAGAGACGTGAGTACGAAAAAAACGCACAATAATAATACTCGTCGATCAATGGTATCCAATCCTTCACCAGGGCACCGAAGACGCCAATCAAGGGGGTGTTCGCCGTCTTGTTGGCGAAGCCCTCCAACTTCGGCCTACAACCAGAAGTCAGCGGATGTACATACGTGCGGCTAGAAGGATATGTGCATACCGAGTCCAGTTCTCCCAGATAGATCCTCTCAACAAGTACCAGATGATATCGCGGTCGCGTCTGGCGTACTCAGAGCGTTCTAGAGCAGCGGACTGGGAGGGAACCCGGCGGAGATTGAGCGCGAGAAGTTCCATAGCCAGGGCCGTCATGAGCGGCTTGTTATCTTTCCTGCCCGAGGAGAGCATGATAGCTACGCGGGAATGAGGATTTCTCAAAGTGAAACAGAAAACGTGGGATGTGCTTACCATACACAAGGGGCCGAAGGTGGTAAATGATTTCAGCGAGCCATTCCTTGGGGCTTGCGAGAGGCTTGACAAGCGAGGTCGGAGCTTTCACAGATGCAGTGGTCAAAGCTTTGGGGAGGAGATACTCCTCTACGGGAATAGGGGAGTGCGATGGCGGCGGGGGCGTCAGTAGAGGATGAACAGGGAGAGGGACGTGATTGTTCTTGAGGTGTTCCGGAGTCGACAATACAGAAGACGGCGGGGACGAGGGCGCTAGGGTAGGGGAGGAGGTGTCCGAGCCCGCAGGGATGTTCTCGGGGTCGAATTCGCGCTCAGGAATCGGAGGCGACAGCAAGGGGCGTCGTGTGATGCGGATTAAAGCAAGCCGCAGTAGCGCTCTAGAGAAATCGTTCGGTCATGCCACTTTCACACTCGAGACGGTACGCACTTGATGACCTCGAGGAGGACGATGCCCCTCCAGCGAGTCTTGCGCGAGACTTTCCTGCGGAGACCCATCTCGACGAGGAGCTCGGTGAAGCGTATGAGTTCCAGGGCTCGCGCTGCCCACTTGTATCGCGCATCCTTCTCACACCACGCTCTGGTGTATCGTGTATGCGCAGAAGATGGGATGAGTGGTTTGTACTTGGGATCTGTTTCGGCGACTCTAGCAAGAAGCGTATCATGGTACATGCTCATGACATTGAGGGTGGCCGAAACTGTATATACAGCTGTAATGAATACCCGGTCAAGGCGAGAACGGGAACGAATGACTAACGAGCTTCCGATGCGAGTTCGGCATCCTTGAATCGCCCTGGCAGAATCCACGTAATGGACCTCAAGGAGGACTCGAGACTGGAGATGGTGGAGACGTGGGCGACCAAGAAAGATTCATACCGAGCGAGAGCCGACGACATAGGAGGTAAAGACAGAAAGAAAGAGATTGAGAACCAGGAGCAGGTCGAGAGCCGACCCGCGAGGGACGAGGGGAACGAGGAGAGGGTGGTGAGGCGCGGGGCTAGCACAAGTCGTCTACTGCTCAATTGGCACGGTGGGAATTCCGGCGCCCACGCTACCCGGAGGCTACAAATGCCAAATAAGGGAGTTCTTCACATCCAGTCAGTCGAAACATGTGCTTTCGTCGTCGGGCGCAGCGCTCTGCAGTGTCCACATTATTGCACTCGTCTCCCGGGTTCCAGGTTCGCGACCCAGAATGCTCTCGGAGAACAACGTTGCTCAACATCGACTGTCACCAGCGATGGATGTGCCGCGTTGTTGTCCACGAGGCGGGGGAGGACGGGAGATAAATACGAGGGTGGGTCGTGTACAAACACGCGGCGCCTGACCTCATTCAGCCCAGGAGGCTATGGCATTGACCATGCACTATCTCCGAGTCCTGCGCAGGGGTGCTGTCCGAGAGCCTAAATCCCCGGGAGCGAGTCCCGGGACGAGGAATGCGAGATAGACATCGCTCTGTGAATTGAGAAGCGTTCGGAGGATGTGCGGGCTCTGGCAAGGAAAGGCAAGTTCAATGGCACACGGGGCGCGCGTCGCTGTCCTGAGCCGCACCTGCCTTCGTCGTCGATCTCGCATGAACGAGCGGAGGCACTGGTATGGACAGCGAGCATCTGGGCATTTATCGGGCTCGCCTGCGCCAGGCTGGACACGAGGGTCTGAAAGCGCGAGAGATGGGTGACCGCACACGCGACTGGACGGGATCAGACTCTGCTCGTGCCTCAACATCGCTTACAGCGCTTTTCACAGCGCTTGTCGCGCGGCCCATTCGCGCGAATTGCGCACACACTCCGCTCCCTCCGACCGTCATCTCAGGATGCCCATATCTCCTCAACCGCTGCACATCTTCGCTTGAAAATCACATATTCTTACTCTGGATAACGCTCCGCAGGGCATGGTACCGATTTCGAGACGATCCAAGAACTTCTCAAAATCGGCCTCGTACGGACTACACGTCAATGGAGGCGGCCGCTGGTACTCGACACGACAGCTGAACGACTTTGGAAATGGCGTAGGAGGGGATTATGGATGCTGGGTGAGGGCAGGGAAGTACTCACTAAGTATGAAATGATCTGCAGAAGCACAAGTCTGCATGATGACCCTTGGCTCTCAAGACCTGCTATCTGTCATGTATGACACCGCCCCATTGCAATCACAAACACACTTTCCAGTGAATTTACACGCTATCGTGAGGCAAGTATGATCTATTGACATGCAATCCGCGCATGAAAAACGTTTTGAGGGATGACTGGAATGATGTGGTTTGGGGTCACTGGGAGGAGTAGATGGACGACTCCTCTAACAGTTTAGAGGGACTTTTGATATGGATTATTGTACCTGAAGGGTCTCTACAACCAGCAAGACCTGATGGGAAGACTGGCCATGATTATGTCGACGTTTCATGTAGTGCAACAGTACCGGATGAGAAGGTGCATTGTCTTGACAGGCGAGAAGGGTGCTATCTACATGAATATGTATGTATAACGTACCCCATGCCCTCACCCAGCATCCATAATCCCCTCCTGTGCCATTTCCACAGTTGTTCAGCGGTCGTGTCGAGTACCAGAGGCCGCCTCCGTTGACGTGTAGTCCGTACGAGGCCGATTTTGAGAAGTTCTTGGATCGTCTCAAAATCGGTACCATGCCCTGCGGAGCGTTATCCAGAGTAAGAATATGTGATTTTCAAGCGAAGATGTGCAGCGGTTGAGGAGATATGGGCATCCTGAGATGACGGTCGGAGGGAGCGGAGTGTGTGCGCAATTCGCGCGAATGGGCCGCGCGACAAGCGCTGTGAAAAGCGCTGTATAGTTTCGCAGGCTCCCTCTTTTCCCCCTCCATCCTTTTGTCCTTTCCGCCTCTTTCTCCACCGCTCCCGCCGTCGTCTCTCGCTCTTGCATCCCTCCGGCGCGTCCACGCCTCCTCCGCCAGTCTTGGTCATGTCCGCCGCCCCTCCTACGGCTCCCAACCCCAGGCTCAACTACTATCAGCAGAGCCCGGTGCGAGGCCAGCTCGAGGTACCGGAGGGCGGGTCCAAGAACGGCTGGAGATACATACAATGCACAGACACTCCCAACGAACTCCGGGTACGAGCCTTCCTTCATATCGCCTTCTATGTGCCTCGATCGAGCCCGTTGTCCCGCCATAGGTCCTTTTGCCGCCCCGTACCGCGAACATCTACAGCCAGCTCCTCAAGGCCGAGGCCGCTGAGCTCGGCAAGGACAGGGCGACTAACTGGGAGCGCATCGTCGAGATTCGCCACCTCAAGGACCGCATGATTCGCAAGTGCACGCGTCTCGGCCGCGCTGCCGTCCCCAAGGACAAGCCCGCACCCCGCGTCATGTTCCAGACGATCCACGCCCCGCCTGACTTCAGGCTGAAGGAGATGGAACGGTGGTTCAAGATGCAGTATCCGGAGATGGAGAAGGTCGCGGGCGGGGGGCCGGCAGCCCCGTATTGCAGGGAATGCAGGGAGTGTCTCGCACACCAGGCTCAGAGCAGCACCCAAGCGGCACACGCGTACGGACCGCTGCATGCCTCAGCGCGTCGTGCCCCCTCCGCTAGCCGACCCGCACCTCCGAAAGGTGTTGCACCCGAGCGCATGGCGAGACGTCCTGCGGCACCTCCCAGTCAGACCGTCACCTACAACCATTCCTCAGTCCAACCGCCTAGGCAAGACCAACGGCCACCGCGGATTCCCCCGGTTTCGCGGGGCCATGCACGACAAGCGTCCATGCCTGGCTCTCCGGGCTTTTATCCTGCCGTCCCGCACACCTCTCAGGGACGCAGGTCCGCTGAATATCTTCGGGCAGAGCACAACGCACGCCCGAACGTACGTTCCCCTGACCCTCTGCCCATCCCTTACCGCGCACGCGGTGAGACACCCACTCCCTCCTCGGCCTCGACCCATTCCTCAGAGAAGGAGTCTCCTGCCCGGCAAGTACTCGATCTGCCCGTGTCAGCAAGCCCCGTCCCTCTATCATCGTCACCCTCGCCCGGATTGTCGTCTTCCAGCACCCCACCCAAGCTGTCGTCTCCGCCAAACGGCCTGCCAACGATACCGGAGGACCAGGAGTCAGAGCACCGTCCCATCGTGCGCCGGCGGAGCAGCCTCAAGAAGCGCGACAGCATGAGCCGGCTGAGCATCGCGAGCCAGACAAAATCTGTCGCGTGGGCGATGGATCGCGACTGGTCCGAGCAGATGTCCAAGTACGTCAAGACCGCAAACGAGGCGGAAGCCCTCAGTACGTGTTACTCGGCTGCATGTCGCCTCCGGGTCTGGTACTGAACATACCCGTATCGCAGGTGACGAGCTCGAGAAGCTGCGGCTCACGTATCAGTGCGAGATCCAGACCATGCGCGATCTGTGCATGAAGGTCGAGGAGTCGCAAGAACGCGTCCGGATCGAGACCGAGAGGCTCCACCGCGACCAGCAGGCCGTGCGCGCACAGGAGAACAGGCTTCTTGCGAACACGGAGCAAATCGAGCAGAAGCAGCAGGAGTTCCTATCCAAGGGTACGTGCCTTACCCTTACCCTCATCAATGAATACGACGATTGTATATTGACGAGCTTCGCGCCGCAGTCCTCGCTGCCCTCGAAGAGTCCCGACGCGTCGTCGCGCTTTGCGACAAGAAGCGGGACCAGCATGATTCCTCATAACGATAACGGCTACACAAGTTATGTCTGAGATGTCGCACGATTCGCATGCTCTCCGTCATGTTCTCGGTATCTATGTATCAAGGCAAGCGCAAACGTCTGCGCTATAACGATACCCGCAGCATTGCACGCGCCTTGTTCTTCGTCTGTAACATATGTAGCATAACTTACTCGTTCGGCACTTGCTTTTCCATATATAGCTTGCGGTGCGTATGCATGCGCAGGCATGTCTAGAGTTAACGAAGTAATTGTAAGCCAGATCCCAGCTCTTCCCACATGACGGCACTTTCTGAGGTCTTGCTTAACGAAGGCAGATGTCCTTTGGCAAAGCGATCTATGCGTGCACCAGAATCGTCGACCGCTCGCGGAATATTGACGTATGTTGCGATGTACTACTTGGACGCCTGCTAGGATCAATACAAGAGGATGGCTGACCACCTGCGTGGAGGGAACTGCTCGAGCTTGTCCCAATCATTCTAGTAACAGATAGTGCGGGAGGATGCTCAACAGTGACACTAACAGCATCGAACAGCAAGGTTCTGCTTTCCGCCGACGATCATTTCTACAGGCGAGACTGAGGGCAAAGCTCTCGAGCCACGGTCCGGCCAGGCGTGGTTGAGGCGTGGTTGCCTGATGAGAGTGTTCGGAACTGTTTCAATAACTAGCGATACACAAACATGAGAAAAGCAAAGTGAACGAGATCTACGGGTGTGCGAGGTATACGGATTAGGACGGTGCGTATTAGAGCGTCACATAGCATTAATCTCAAGGCCGTATCAGAGAGGCAAAGTCCATCGAAAGGATAAGTTAGAGCATCTGCAGGCGGCGACGCTTCGCCTGCAACCACCAGCGGCGCACTACGAAGCCGTAGACTGTGATGATGAACACCGCGATTGCGATAACCGTGGCGAACACATCATATCGGTGGGAACCATCGGGGTCGTGCGGTACCTCGCAATTCATGGACATGAGGCCTTATGTGCGAGAAGGGTCAGGCGTGCAGAGCATGACTGACGGGTTTCACTCACCGAGGAGAGTTTGCATGAATAGCACTCCCATTGATATAGCAGTGAGGCTAACAATCGCCTTGTCGCTACTGGACTTGGATTTACTACCAAGCAGCCTCAGCTGTGAGAGGTATGCAGGGTGCGACTGATTCAGCATCCGCTCATAATGAGCAAGAGCTTGTTGAAGTGTGATGATATGATCTGTTCAACGGTGTGAGCTCCTCTGGCAAGGACACCGATGGACATCACGGCATACCTTGGACATCGCCCATATATACGAACACGTCCAAATCGTCCTCTGTTCCGGTGCCAAGGCCCCATTCGCCTTGTATGAGAAGCCGCTTCTTGACCTGCGTGACGACCTCCGATTTGACAGCGAGATAGCGGGAGAGAGATGTGACCAATCTCCGAGTACGCGCTATGCGGTGGATGGTGCTCGGCTGGTTGCCGTCTGCGGCGTGCGTATCAATTGCCTTGAAGCGGGGTATCGAGCCAATAATCTCGCTGAAAGCACGTCTGGCTCGGCGGAATAAGAGAGGGATGTTCATGGGTGATGAGAAGCGGGGCTTAGGTGAGATCGTCTGCATGTAATCACTTGTGATGTGATCTATGGAATGTTTCTCGTCCGGCTCAACAATAGAGCCATGCCTCTCAGACGTAAGAGCAGTGTCCGTTGCAGAGGAGCCAGACTGCGAGGCGGATACACTCTCTTTCACGGGCGGGTTGGGTCCATTGTCGGTGAAGACGATGTTCTCAATCTCGAGTACTTCGCGTTCGATTACCTCGAGGAAGGGAAAGAAGGAATCGACAATGGAGTCCATGATGCCGTGGGCAATCCAGTCTGAACACTTTTCAATATTTTGTTGCGGATGAATGACGAAGAACTGACCGGATGAAGTGTTGATACTTTCACCAAGTAGCATGATCCTGGTACGCACGCGATCCACGTGTTCTGCAATATCGGCGAAATGAAACTGCGGATTGAAGATGAGCCCGCTGATTGCTGCGCATTGTCGAGTGAAAACCTACAGAACAGATACCCTCTCGGAATATAATCAGATAGACATTGACTTCACCGACAACGCCTTCGTCAGTGAAGCGCGGGTCCTCGTCGTCCGTGCTAAGGAGATTCCGGAGACGCTCCCGTGTCTTCTGACTCTCGATAGCGCGAAATGAGATGAAGTAGTACCCTAACTTCGGGAAAAGTTCCAACTTCTCTCTGGGATCTTGCGTCAAGATATCCTCAAGTGTCAATGGATGAAGATGAAGGAGCTGAGGACAACAATCAATGATGATGATTGCACGTGAAAAAGTGCAATTTACCTTCCCTATCGCGCACATATCTTCCCAAGTTGGTGACGACACATCCAACCACCATGCTTTGGGTACGCGTGAAGCGAAGCTGCCGGGCAATTGGCTCTTGATCGTAGATGCTGCGGGTAGGCTCTGGACGCTACGAGCCATGGATGCTCTTTGCTTGCCTTTCGCCTGAGCGGAACTGCGCGGAGGGAGGCCAGGTGAAGGACGAGCGACGTCCGACTCATCCGAGAGCATATAGTCATGATGGGGCGACAGAGGGCGCGAAGGGATTGGACTGGCAGGCTCTGTTCGAGGGCGACGAGCCTTGGCGCGTTCCTTCAACACTGCACTCAGACGTGTCGTGACCTCTTGGAGAGATGTCGTACGGAAGACGGGCTCGCGTGCTGGTTGCTGTCTCCTGCTCCGTTCATGAGGGGCTTTATCGACCTGGATTGCAGGTGTTGGGGTATACAGAACGAAACCTCGAGGAATGGTGCGGAGGTCCTCGCGAGCCCTGATTCGAGCCGCAACCTCACGCTCAGAGCGTGCATTGTGGACGGTGGCGAGGCTACGCGGCCTGCGCTTCC
Source organism: Trametes cinnabarina (assembly GCA_000765035.1). Taxonomy (NCBI): domain Eukaryota; kingdom Fungi; phylum Basidiomycota; class Agaricomycetes; order Polyporales; family Polyporaceae; genus Trametes; species Trametes cinnabarina. Next base: position 285,903 of record CCBP010000103.1, read on the forward strand.
GCCTCCGCGTCGTTTGAGACTTTGTCAAAGAAATCACAGACGCCGAGCTTGAAGTCGAGGAGGACAGTGTGGTCGAAGATGTCCATGCTCGAGCCCAGCGAGATATTGCATGTTCAACGCCAGCGGAGATGGCTCCCAGTCGACCGCCAAAAACTGAGCTGGAGGAGGAAGACGACGTCTGAGACGATGGCGCAGGCGAAGCTGTCCTGGTCGGCGTAGGAGGTCGTCCACGGTAGATATCATGGTCTTCTCCTTCACTGTCCGAGCCGTCCGTGAGATTTACCGGATTATGTACGTAGCCGTACAATTCCGCAGGTGGGGGGAGCTGGAAGTATGAACCGGGCTCGTCCTGGTGGGGCATGCTGGCGAGTACGTCGTTGTTCCGCCGCGCTGATTAGAGTGAGCTGTCGTCGCCAGCATCAAGGCCCGACCACCAGATGAATATGAAGGAGAGAGGGAACTACATGGAACATGGGCAAGTCGTGGTCTGGTCGCACCCACTCCGCGAAATCTGGTGTTCGCATGGAAAGAGAATAGGCGCCCGTTACGCTCGACCACTCCAGATCAGACTAACCCACAAAACGATTTTACTCACTGGCAGTACACACGCAGACACAGCCCAACAGCGATGACCGGGTACGTTCCACAGATTTTGACTAGGCAATGAGACGATGAGATGATACATGATACTGCACGGGGTGGCCATAGCCTGCAGACTCGGAAACTACGTAGATCATCGTCATGAAGTCCTCGAACGTTTCCGCGGTCCACCTTCGCCACCATGCGTACGCTTGCGAGATGGCCCAGCCTCGCGATTCATGCGCGGTGGTGGGCCCCCGACCTGGGGCCTTCTCTTCTTCTCCTTCTGACTGACCTTCTTTTGTTTCTTCTCGATGGCCTTTCGCACCGCTCCGCGGCCTCCCTCCGAAGCCAGCGCTTCGTACTTTGCACGTAGCAACAATGCTTTCTTGTCCGCTGCAGAGATGCGAAGAGTCAGCTTCCTCAACAGTTGACAGACAGACAAACAGACAGACCATCTTTCATATACCAGGCCTTCTTCCCTTGCTGGCGTTTCTCCCGTTCCTCCTTCGCCACCTTGCTGAGGGCTTCCAACTGGACCTTTTCCTGTCGATCCTTGTTCACCAAGCTCTCGGCGCGCTTGACAGCACGCTCCAGCCTCTGCACTTCGGCTTCCCGCTCCTCCCGTAGATCCCTTGGAGAGTTCGCCAGTAGCTTGCGCGCGCGCTTCAAGTTCTCCTTCAGCGTCTTCAGCTCTTGCTCATGCAGCTCGGCTAGGAAGCCATATTGCGTGTGAAAACGTTTAGGATCGAATTCCCCCGTTATGGGCAAGAATCGAGGATCACGGGGGGCCTGTAGAACTTTTTAGGATGCTGAAAACCTGAGGGCATATGTAGGGACATACGGGCTTCGGCTCCGTAGCAAGCTTCATACGAGGCACTGGCCTTTTGGATGACATTTCCGTCGGTCTGAGATACCACATCAGCACTCGCACTTACTTCACGACATGATCCGAGTACTCACGCATGTTTGTGCTTTCTCTTCGGGACCTCCTTCTTTGGCCGAGGTTCCTCGCGAGCTTTGCCCTTATCCCGGACGGACTCAGAATTGCTTCCAAATTCTGCCTCGGATTCCGATGCATAGTCAGACGCTTCTTCTTCAGAATCGTCTGCTTGCACCTTAGCCAGAGCCTTCTGAGCCTTCCGCAGGGCGCCGAATGGTAGAGCCTTGAGGTCCGCTTCCTGTGAGGACCGTCAAGCTTAGGTTAGTAGAATCGGCTGCAAATACACATACCAAACGGTCATGATCCACTTCCTCCACCTCCTCTTCTTCGTCATCACTTCCGTTTATAGATTCCTCATCTGACAAGTCTTCTAATGTGTCCTCGTCTACCCACTGGACGACGCGAGGAGCATCCGGCTCAGCGTCCATCTCATCGAGGTCTTCATCAAGGTCTGACCCAGACTGACTTCCCTCTGACCCGCCATCAACTTCTGAGGCTTGAGATCGAGAACGCGAGCTAGAGCTCTCAGACTCGGATACGTCTTGTTGAAATTGTTCCGGACTCGGTTCGCCCGAGGCTGATTTTCGACGGACAGCAGCCGCACTCGCTGACGACTTCGAAGCCGAAGTAGCTACATAGCTAGGGGCCCTTCTGGTTGCTGGACGTGGTCTCCGAGGCATTTCTTGAGAAGGCGGATTGAGTGACAGTGAAGGAGATGGAGGAGTAAGGCAGAAAAGTGCGCAGATGCAGTACCGTGACCGGAGGAGACCTTCAGCCACCGCCGCGCAGAACGTACATACGCGCCGTCTCGAGTGACTGCATCCTACTTGTACTGTACCACGACCTCCGTTGACCTCCATTACTCTGGACATTTGCTATCTGATAGTTGCTGCCTCATCTGTGTGCAATAATTCGCCCCGCATCGTTCTCACTTTGGTGTGGGAAACGTCTTGTCCCACCCAAAACTGCGAGGAACCGGTTGTATTATAATACTTACATAGCGTTCGCGAAGTGCGTAGGCGGATGGCGACATAAACCTACCCCATTGGCTCATCCTTGCTAGCGAAGCAGAGCGTTTGCTGAGCAGAGCTCCCTCTTGCTCTTGCAGCTCATCTCGCACCATGTCGAAAGTCGCTCTACTTCTGGGCAGTCTGCGGAGACCGGGCAATGGCATCGGCATTGCGTCGTGGTTACACCCAGTTCTTCGCGAAGGCCTCAACGACACGTCTTCCGGCACCGCACACACAGGAGTCGACGTGGTTTTCGTGGACCCCACGAAGCCTCCTCTACCTCTAGGACCTATCGTAGACGGCTCGCATGTGCCCGCCGACATCCGCGATCCCTCAAAACACCCCAACCCGAACGTGCGCGAGTTCGCCACCTTCGTGACCTCGTGCAATGGCATCGTCGTGCTCTCGCCCGAGTACAACCGCGGCTATCCTGGCGAGCTCAAGAATACCTTCGATCATCTGTACTGGGAGTGGCACAAGAAACCCGTTCTGCTCGTCACGTACGGCAGTAGCGGCGGGGCGAACTGTTCTGCGTTGTTGCGCTCGTTCCTAGGAGGTCCCCTGAAAATGCAAGTTGCGGAGAAGGCGGTTGCCATCAAGCTACCTAAGTCGCATTCGAACGGCTCGGATAAGGCGCCGACCCAGGGACCAGCACCGGATTGGCTTGAGCAGTACAGACCGGAGGTCCTAGCAGCCGTCGCCGAGTTCAAGGACCTGATCTCCCAACAATCTTCATCCTGACTTATTTGGTCTCTGTACGTCGCAGAACCCCCCTCATGCGGGTTCACATTTAACTTCTGGCATCTGACTCTAGGATACCCGCACATTGATTATGAATGAATGTCACTAGAGGTGTCACTATAGATCCTTCAAATCCTTCCTCTGCATAGTCTGCGATTTTTACGCACTCGGGGCGTCCTCCAACAGAACATACTTCCCGTTCTCTAGCTTCACATCCAGAGCGAGGCCTTGCGACGGTTCACCAGTCCGCCACACCGGGCGCAACCCGAACCAGACAGCTAGCCTCGACAGGAATCGTTGTCGGTGACTCCTGTGCTTCCCCGTCGTGAGCGGATCCTCCAGAATGCCTTCCCAGCGATATGCGGGTCGCGCGCGAATTGACGAGTCGTCGTGGTCAGTACCGCCCCCTGTGCCGAGCGTTGATGGACGCTGGAGAGTCTGCACATCGACCTCTTCCATGTCAAGCTCCGACGCATCGTCGCCGAGGTGGAATATGATCGCCTGTAACAGTCAGCCTCGTCGGAGTGTTCACTTTACCAAGGGAAGCTTACCTCGCCTGATCCGTGGAAGACGATATCGTTCATGCGAAGATACATCTTGTTCAAGAAGCCTGCGTGGAAGAAATCGCCATGCTTGGGATTCTTGTGGAACAGTCCGCGCTGGGCCAGGAAGCTCTCAAGTGCAGATCTGGGAAGCGGCATGTATGCGATGGAGGTCGGGTAGTGAGGGTTGAAGTCGGTCGCATATTTGCTCAACCCGCTGATAGCGTCCCAGTTTCTCCGCCATAAGTCATCCTGAGGCATTGTCAGCTCGGGCAGACAGGCTCGCATCAAGATACTCTTACCCAGAAGATGTACCACCAGGTTGCCAATTCCGTCTTGGTTACGGCGCACAATCGGTCGTACGTGATTTCGAAGACATTGACATTACTGGCCATCAGCTTGCGGACCCGTGCGTTGCGTTCCATCTCCATTGCGCTCTCGGAAAGACCGCGAGGCTCTCTTGGTTGGTCGTATACCGCCGTGAGGAAGCGGTACGACAGGGTATCCCTCTTCCACTCAGCTTCCTCCCGATAGTGGCGCCGGTAATTGTGAAGGGCGGTTTCGATGTATGCTAGTCGGCCTGGAATGAGGCGCTCGTTCATGGCCAGGAAGTGCGCAAGAGGCGGGGTGAGATCATAGTCGTCCGTAAGGCCGATAATGTCTCCTCCGACCTGGACGCCCTTGGCATATGTGAGTTCCACGTCGAACCCACTCCCCAGGTCGAGTCCTTCCCATGGCACATGACCGTGCCGTTTGAGCTGGAACACGCAGGACTGATAATGGACGGACGTTTGCGCAGCGTAGCGTTTTCCGCAGCAGCAGAGCTTCTCCCGATCGCCGATGGGCTGTGGAACTAGATGAGTATCACTGAATTCCTACGAGTAGAATCGACTTACCTCGATGTGGTCGTACGGCCAACGCACAATTTGGCCATCCATTGCACGCAAAGCCATGCGGACTTGGCGTTTGCGCAGTATGTCCTCGCTCGAGTTCTGGTGGAGATAGAATTTGAGGTCTCGAACTTCGTTCAACACCACCTCTGGGCCATCATCATACCGGATAACCTCAACCCGATCTGAGAATTGCACCGGAACGGAGAGGGATCATGACACGTACCAGCGTAGGCGGAAAGGGAATCCACCAGGCATTCCCGAAGAATTTCGTACAGTTGCGTGGCACGGTGCCATGAGGCTTCCAATAGCAGTCCGGACCGACGAAATTCTTCTGGATTGTCTCTTCCAGATATCTGAACCATTCATAATCCGCCCCAGACACGAGGGCGACAGCCTTAGTGTAGGCTCCGGCGCCTACTTCTCGGAGGATCTATGCATAGCCTGTCAGGTCAGACGCCTATGTCGCAGGAGCAGTGACTTTGAACAAACCTTCAGATTCTCTACGTGTCTCTCGCCAGGGCTTCCTGCGAAGTCTAATAGATAGGGCGGATATTCACCATCGCGAGCTTGCTTGAATCTCATTTTCTGTGTCTCCGGGATGCCACAGTTATCGTCAGTGAGCAATAGAGTCGACACGGCTTCCTGCCATATGCGTCGCTTGACATGCGGCGACGTGGACGAAAGATCCAGGCTGAAGAAGGGTCTCAGCATAGTTGCAGCATCACAACATCAAAAAGTACTTACCGAGGTGAGAAGATATCAATGCCTACGCACAATCAGCTGTGATTCCATGGCACGCATAGTAATGCACTCACTAAAGTCAATTCTGCGTGCCAGTTCTTTCAAAAGATTAGCACCTCTGGTCGGCCCTATACACGATGAGCACTTACTCTTGACGAAACGACGAGCAATAGCCATATTGATGAAGATAAAGTCTGAGAAGTAGAATTACAGTATGTATTTAGAAAGCGAAGGGACCCCTGGAACTTACAGAAACTGAGCCCATAAGTTGCGATATAGATTCTGATGGATGAAGGATTCGGTGAGCGCAATCACAGAAACACCGTACCGACCGGACACATACACATAGAGCACTGGTCCGTTGAGAATCGGTTGACCGGGTATATTAAGCGCGACAGCAAGGGAGACAGCAGATGTCAAGACATAGTTGAGGCGGGAAGTCCATTCGCTCGCATTGTTGACAGGATCCAGGAAGGGGGCGTAGACACATTGCAAGACGAAGAATACGAGCATGGCGACAAGTAGCATGATTTGACGAGCTACGGCGACCTTCTCGCGGGTCGCCGTCCGGAAGAGGCAGTTGTCGGGATCGATAACGGCCGTCAATAGAAGAGCTGTCAGTTTCGCGAATAGATAGACTGATTCATAAGTTGCCCAGCCACGTCGAAAACCTGAAGAACAGCGAATGAACTCGTGTTCGCCATAGATTCGAAACTAAAACCAACCATTGTACAAGAAATTCAGAGGGTTTTTGTCGCGGCCCAGGAGTCGCTGATATTCACGATCCATGTCACTGTTGCTTCGAGGCGCACCAAGCTCAGTGAAGCGATCCACTTTAGGCGTAACCCGGCTGATAGTGGTGTGGAGATGGATGGGAAACCATACAGTCAACTGTGGGATATCAGGACATACATTAAGTGCCGAGAAAGCAGTACTCTTACCCCGAGAAAGCACACCGTAGCAAGGATCACAATCACAGGGGCATAGTTGATCTCGTTTCGCAGCATTGTAGTTGTATAGCAGAAGTCCAATGGATCGCGATACTCATCTGCAGGACCCAAAGGCACAATTATCGGCGGAGACGTCGTCGCATTGGTGTAAGGGTTAGGAACAGCCCAAAGATCATCGGACCAGACGAGGACGTGGACGGCCATAGTGCTCAGCGGGAGGTATAAGACCGTCAAGATGAATGTGACAATCACAACAGCCCAAGAGTTTTTCAAATATTCGGTAGCCTGCAGGCCCTCAGGCACCGCAACTGAACAGCACGCGCGAGTCATTCTGCTGAAGAAGAACAAGAGAATCCCGGCGACGACCATTAAGACAACGAGCAAGATGAGTGATTTGACCAGCGATGACGCGAAGTTGAGAGCAAGCACGTTTGGGCTGTCGAAATGGTCAGTCAAATCGATTACCAGAGTATAGACACCCTTACATTGTTTGGAGAAACAAAGTTCGCCAATGCTCCTCGGGTTTGGCCCCGTGCGAAACTGCAAATAGTCATGTAGAATGCGTTGCATGAGAAGGTCATTCGCATGGACTTACAAAATGTGCTCAAAATCAATGCAAATATCTGTAAGGTATCCACGAGGCCCTGAACGCTATAGAATGATGCAATGGCACTGGAGCCCTGTTAGACAACCTCTTAGCAGCGATTCAGTTATATCGGTCAATATATCCTACTTACGGTGATTCCAAGAGCAATGCTTGATAGCGTGGAGAAGATGGTTTGCCTATTCCTCCAAGCTGGTGGTATTTGCGCATTAATTTCTAGGTTCGCCAAGCTAGTCCCAGACAAGCGCTCCATGGGAGGAAACATCGCAACATCGGATACTTTGCCCTTGCCTTTGGCTTGGCTCGTATCGAAACGGTGGATTTCAGGCAGGGAGGGCATCTTAAGGGAAGAGATATATTCGTCCAGTTTGGGTAGTGAAATAGGTGCCGAATTCCGCCCAAGTATCTGAGAGAGGGGTATCGGGGTATGTGGCCTCAGGTCATTAGAACGCGGTACGAGGGTGGCAGTGGAACCCGGGCCCGATGAGTATAGTCTGGATGTCGAAGACGTGTCAGAGGGATCCTGACGAGCGTATGGACTTGTAGCCTGGACGGTGCTCTTTGAGAAACCGGTTGATCCGGGAAGAAGAGGCTTTAGCTCGATGGCACTAGCGGAGCTGTCCTGCGCATGGAAATCATGGGGTTTCCTCCAGTCAGAATGGGGTCCCTGGGAGCTGCTGCGGTGGTAGTCGTCGTTCTGTCGTCCCGAAGCCGAGACCAGCTGGTCTGTGACGTCCGCGTCAACTACCTCTTGGAGGATGTCGCCCTCGAGTACTTCTCGGAAAGCTTGGGAGTCGTGTGTATGATCCACAGAGCCGACGGAATCTTCCAGGATTAAATCATCGTCTTGGTCCGCTGAGCTCGGCTCCCGTCGCCGCAACAGAGGATGTGCTATAGTCTTGGAGGCAGACGATAGTGGAAGATCTGGTATAGCGCGATCGGACTTTGTTGGCAGTCCCGGAGGCAAAAGAGAGCTCCTTGAGACACCCTGCGCTATTGCGCCAGGCGAAGTCGCGGCAGGATAGCTGGAAGCCATTTTTGAGCGCGTTTCGAATCGTCCTACGAGATCTCTGACCGCCATCCTTGAAGTACCCTCCTAGTACAGCAGTATGTCACACTTCAGATAACACCAGCGGCTTAGACAAGTAACTCAAGCCAAGGTCTCCGCACAAGCATTGGGAACGAACAATACTAATACTGCGTCCGAATCAGGGTGAGAGACAGAAGCAGAACATGCGAAGAGCCTCACGAAACGACAGCGCTCGACGGTCGACCATCAATCGACGCGACGCGTTGCGGGGTCGCGCACGTGCTTCCCCTCAAACACCTACTCCACCCAATTTGGCTATGTATTGGCACACCTCAGCCAGTGACAGCAAATCGTTATTGCTGTACCTGCGTAGGCCGTTCATCGACATGCTTAGTACGGCCTGCGTAACAATTCCAGATTACCGCTCGCCGGTGGCATCGTTGTCAACATTTTACTTGAACAGCTCCTCAACCAATCTGCCAATGCTACTCTCGGCAGCTACTCTACCTACCCAATTATTCACGTACTGCGCCTGGACGTCAACGTGCCCCTCGTGGTTACCTGACTTCAGATGCTCGACAGATTCGACGGCTTTGTGCATCAACGAAAACCGGTGTTCGTGGAGATGGTGCTGGGATCGGTCCTCCTGGGCACGTTCCTCTGCTTGATCGATCTTTGGTGACGGGTTCTGAGCCAGTTTGGTTTCCCAGTGCGTCTTCACACGCTCTTCCCAGACCATCAACGGCTCCACAATAGAAGGGTTACAGTTGATGATATCCTTCAGATCCGGGACTAGGTGCAGCTGTTGTAGAACAGAGGAATGGATGACTTCGTGGGTGTCGTCGTCTGTGACAGTAGGCAACTTGCGTTGGATTTCCTTCGACAATGCAAAAATACCAGTGCGAGAACTGCCATCCATAAGTGCCGCGTTCACATTGCAGAAGAATTGGCAGTCCGTACTCGTGCGGTGGTTGCGTCCCCCAGAAGGTGGTCGGGCGTGGAAGAGATATCGCATAGTTATAGTCGAAGGACAGGGCGTCACCGATGTTTGACTTGACTGACGGGTCAGCAGTGTTGTCTTCCGATTCGATCGAATGTAGGCTACGTACGATCATCCAGTTGAGGGTGATATCCGAGAGGTCGTGTTCCTCGTATCCGCCGCCAATCTGTCTCAGCGTCAGCTCTTACGAGATCTCTGAGATTCTAAGAGCGGGGCCACGCCGACTTACGTCGCAATGGGAGCCTGCACAAAAAATAGAGCAAATCTCCTCAGCCTGGGTCACGTAGCGATATGTGACACGTACCTGTAAACCAACACTAACCAGCCGACCCGTATGAGTATCAAACCTACCTAAATCCGAAGAATCGCACTTACCTGGCGGAGCACCTGTCCCTTCTTCCTTCCTTCTTCCGTTTGCTCAAATTTCGCGCAGTCCTTCGTCAAGTGAGCACACGCCTCCCCATGGACGAAGTAAGATGCTCACAAAATCGGCACGATGTTCATTCAATGCCAGCGCCTGGTATGCCCTTTCCACATGACTACCAAGCAGCCGATCCGGGAACCCGAAGAGAGACTTCATCTTCGCATTACGCAAAGTCAACTCCTCGGGCATACCGAAAGAGCCGACGGTGTCGAACACGCCCACCACTCTACATCGCAATGAATGATCAGAGGAGCATTTGCAGAACGACATAACTGTCACACTGACTTGACGGAGAAGCCATAGGGCCCGGCATCCGCACGCCGCTTTCCAGGAGCGTGAGGACCTATCCAGGGCAACAGTTGTTCATCCAACTTTTGGATTTCTGGCATCCTCTCAGTCTTCGTTATCCAAACTCGGAACTCTCACGCCGCACCATCAGGATCTGTTTCTTTGCCTCGTTTCTGGTACGTGACGAAGATTGTGGCGAAGTTGTCCATTTCCGTGCGATCAAGCACACCTATGGCGCCCTGTCGGACAGTGTAAGACATTAGATCTACAAGAACAGACCTCGAATACGCACAATGAACATGGCGACCATACGAGCAGTATACGCGCCCTTTAGAAGAGGATGTGTCACCGTGTTCAGTAGTGGACTGTGGAGAGAAGCACTTACTCTAGAAAAGCCGAAGAGAAAGATCTGAACAAGGGTTAGTTGCCCTTTTGCCTGTGTGATGCACGGTGACCTACTTCATCGCCCGAGCGGTAGTTACTTTGACCACTCAAATGTTAGAGAGCGGAGTGAACGATGAGGATATGACTCAACTGAGCAATGAATGCGTAGGCTTCCTCGACCTTGCTCCCTGTAACCAGGATAGTTAGTGAGCTCCGAGATGACCACGGGGGCATGCCCGTCGCACCTAGACTAGCACCAGTGACCCCTGCAAGTGGGTTAGCGTTACTTCAAGAGGCATCAACAAGTGATCCAGCACCATCAATTATTTCGTCATATATGTTCTCTGTCCCGATCCCAGACTGGTAAAATACGACCTGATGCACAGGGGGCCGGCTGTATCATCATGTCACGTCAGGTCGACCGCAGCGAGCTCTTCGTAGCCATATCAGTGGTGGACTTACGACCTATCGTCAACGTGATTGATCGCGCGGGCAAGACGCTGACAGTGAATGACAGTGAAAGGCGATTTTAAACGGTCGGTCAGTGTGCGATGTCCACTTGAGAAAGAATCAATACATGCCAGGACATTGGTATACTTCCACCTTTGGCTGACGACGATCCCGTCTTGCCACGTTCTGCGATCGCCCAATGGATTAGTGATTCGAGCTCCTGGTAGATAAGTACGCAAAACGAACCCATCGCAACAGACAACAATCCTCTTATGTCCGCGACTCAGCTCCTCAGCAGGAGCATCAAGGGACTGCGACATGGGGATGGAGTGACAGTGAGAGGACGCGTAGAAGGGACACCGAGCGTATGATGTCGAACTTACGCACAGGTACTACTCACTATATATACCGAAAGACCAGTGACCCGCCCGCGCCCGCGCCCGTCAGTGCACTCAGATTGGTAACATTGGTTATGCGAGAAGATAGCCAAGACAAGTTCATCAGATGCGAGGGACCCGGGAAACCACCACCGCGACGGCGCGCGCTTCTATAGCTCAGGGTAGACTGCCAGCAGAGAGAAGTGTTGCCGGATGGAAATGTACCGATCAATCTCGCCACTGATCCAGTGCGCAGACGTCTCACAGTAAGCTATGATGACTGTCTCAGAAAGCATAGGCCTCTGTGCACGGTTCCTCGGGGTGTTCAAGAAGTGCGTTTGCATCCACATGGGCTTCATTAGGTCCCGGCCTTGTACGGGTTTCGAAGACACATCGCGCGATCCGTAAGATGGTTGCATGGCGATACCACTTGCCCATGGCCTGAGGCGACTATTACTCAGTGGTATGAACATCAAAGCGAGTTCCAAATCCGGTCCATCCACGCTGTACACGTACAAGAAGGGCCTACTTTCCAAGACGCATCTCAGCGTCTGCGAACTCGTCCAATGCTCTCCTAAATTCCATCTCGTCGATGGATTGGCTGCTCTCGCGCGTAGGTTTCCGCCACGCAGAAGGGTATGCGCTCAAGCTGCCAACTGGTCAATATTCTCATTCGGTCAAAGGTTACGCCGACACATACTATATCTCCGTCAATCTGGATTGCCATGGAGGGAAACCGTCTAGTTCCACTGGAGGCCGTAGTTGCGTAACGGGCGGTTTCCTGTGTACGATCATTAATTCCGGTGAAGGAAAACCACTGTCACCTGAGCATCATATTCGCAAGTGGGTCAGAAGAAGGCCGCTTCGAGAGCAAGCGCTGCGCACCTTCTAATATGGCATCAAGCTCTTGCAGTGACGGCAATGAGATATCGCCAGGAGAGGCTCTATGGCCGATGTTCTGCCGGACCTCCCTTAGAAGTACACTGGCAGTAGAGGCAATGGCAGGTTTGCCAGATTGGTAGGATATGATGTGCAAAGTCAGCGGCGCTTCCCCCGACTTGTCATCGTTGTCTATATAGAAATGCACCTTTAGAGTCAGCACGCGAACAATTCAATTAAGCACTGACGAGAAATGCGACGGCGTTTCATAACGCTTCTGCTGACGCTGCCTCGACGTTTTGCCTTGGACAGATTGAGTGGGAAGCGCAGCGTAGTGACACTTAGTCGCGGTGCAACCGAGCCAGAACGCGGCGATAGAGGTCTGGATTCCGCGTCGTCGGAGGGAGGAGGAGTGAGCGGATATTGTATGTCGCATTCTACAGGTGATTCTTCGTCTCCCTTTTGAGGCGGCGGAGCTAACCGCTCTCTGAGCTCAAGATAGCTCCTGGCCAGTATTCCTGGACGGATATTCATGAGAAGACGTGAATGAAAGGACACATATAGAGTTCATACCTTCGCGATCATAAACAGTGAGCCTGTGGATTCCAGCGGTCCGACACCAAGCAGCGACCTTCTCTACGCTCGAGAGCATGTACTGCTCGTTCGCCTCATGGTCCGCCTCTGGATTGGGCACCAATGACAAAGCGAGGTGCGAGGGTAATTTTGATCGCTCCGCTTGAATAGGCCGTGGCTCCTTTTCCGAGAAGAAGAAAGAATTGTATACAAGGACTAGCCGATACAATGCATGCAGGAGAGAGAGGGCGATTGATGCCAGCCAGGACATCGTGGCTTCAACTAAAGCACGTTTCTTAACGCACTCTGGACACTCTCAGTGGAGTCTCCGTCGAATGTCGAGATTGGAAGTGGGGGATTGAGGGGTCGCAGAGTTGTGGGAGGAAGGTAACGAGTTTGCCAACGATGCGTCCTCGCAAGCCTGCTGCGAACGTTGCAATCACGTGCACGTGCACACAGCTTCCACTGTTCCAGAGTCCAGATGTACACCCACCGATGGCAACCGACGTGTCATTTACGCTCAACTACGTGTGCATAGGTCAGCTTGAGCGATTAGAAGGATAGGTCAAGCGTAAGCTGCTGTATGTACCCGCCTAAAGATCACGAGCCAGGTGATGCAAAATCCGTACCCGAAATTGACCTCCAAACTACTAGCGTACACAGGCGTCTCGTCCGAGTCATCATACTGATCACAAAATACCGGGCTCTTGGTCAAGACCACGCTTTACTTTCAGCAGTATACTCGTCTTCCAATTGTCCAGCTTCGTGACCTGGTCAAATTCCACAACTGCCCCAGTGAAAGCTTCGAGGTCCCCAGCTTCGAGGGCGTCTATGAGTGCGTTGACGAACTTCGCTTCCCGCGTCGACGTGAATGTCGTGTCAAGGGAGCCGTACTTCGTCAGGTTCCGTTTCGCCGTCACGGCGTCCTATAGAAACCTGGTGTGTGAGAAAGTGTTCAGCCTCGACAATCAGCGGCCACTTACCCCCATTGCAAGGGCGCACAAGCTGGATCGAAGCCAGTACTCCTTTACGCTGTATTTGGTGAGAGGAGACGACAGAGAGCCGTTTGCTACCTGCTCATATAGGGCGATGGCTTGAGGGTATTCCTCCAGCTCAGCATGGAGGTCGGCAGCGTCTTTGTAGCACGCATTTGCAGTTCTGATGGCAGTTGTTCAGCGCATCGTCAGAGCTTGACCTTTTGCAGCACTCACGCAGTAGCGTCTTCCTGGGAGTACCACTCCGCAGCACGCTCAAAGCTCTCGCAAGCCTTGCGCAAGTCATTCAGCTCCTGAAGGTATATTTGACCAATTTCCTTCTCCCGATCAGCAGCTTGCCGGAACCGGCCAGCCTTGGTAAGGTGGGAGATGGTATGATCGAGGGCCTGTACGGCGACTGAATGCTCCCTCAATAGATGGGTCTGCTATGTGGAGAGTGGCACCTACGACCGGGATCAACTCTCTTGTACGCCTTCGCGGCATTCCACCATGCATTAGCGGCTTCATTATTCTCCTGACATTTCTCCCTGCACTCGGCTTCCCTGGCGTGAGCATCCCCGGCTTCCTTGAATAGCTTGTCGATTTTGAACTGGTTCGCAGCTTGCTGGTAGAGATCGCCGGCCTCCTCGAACTTCGTCGAGGCAGATGAGAACCAGCCAGTGGAAGAATTGGCCTTCTTGTCGGCCTTCTCAAGTAGCGTCTGAGCAGGGGACTTGGCTGGCATCGATGTGGGTCAGAGAAGTGATTGAACAGGTTATGAGATGTGCGTGCGTAGGAGGTTGCGGTGGCTGGAGAGTGATAAGCGCGATGACTGGAAGCCGAGCGCCGAAGGACCTGCATCGCGTCGCACGTGGTCACACAGCGTCGCGATCGAGATTCATCATTCGAGACGTTACGCGCTTCTGGCCTCCGAGTCCATCCTTATCCTCGAGGTATAAAGCATTTCGACCATCGGTCCTGGGCTCCGTCTTCTTCTCCCTACGCCCACCATGGCATCCTCACTGCCTGTCGATGCGATCAGAGAGCTATCCCAGAAACATGAAAAGCCAGCAAATGTGCACTTTCAATACGGAACCGCGGGGTTCAGGACTTTGTACGTTCCCATTGTGGTTGCTCCCCAAGATGTGCTAATTGTCGCGCAAGGGGAAACCTCCTAGACTCTGTTATGTTTCGAGTGGGCATTCTTGCCGCCTTGAGGAGCAAGAGGCTGGATGGCAAAACCATCGGCGTCATGATTACCGCATCCCACAATCCCGAACCTGTACGCGGCTCAGCCACAATTCAAGCTTATATATGCCGTGCAATGTCTAACGTAACCGTAGGACAATGGCGTCAAGCTAGTTGACCCTCGCGGGGAGATGCTCGAGGCAGCTTGGGAGACTCATGCCACCAATCTAGCCAATGCACCTACTACGGACGCGTTCATCGATGCCCTCGATGCCTTCGTCAAGATCTTGCGGATCGACCTGTCCAAGCCGGCTCGTGTCGTCTATGCCAGGGCACCGGCCTCCGGTCCTTCGCTGATACGCTGCTCTTGAGGATGGTTTCAAAGCTATCGGTGCGGAGGCTCGGAATGCTGGGGTTACTACCACGCCCGTTTTGCATTACCTCGTCAAGGCGATCAACACCAAGGGAACGAAGGATGCGTACGGTGACGATTCAGAAGAGGGTTACCTCCGGAAGCTCAGCACTGCATTCAAGAAGCTTGTGGTACGTCCCCTCATGTCGCTCTTCGCGAAGATCACTGAGAGTGCCCTTTAGGCTGGTAAGCCAGCGATACCCCCTCTTGTTGTTGACTGCGCCAACGGCGTTGGTGCCATCGTTGGGGAGAAGCTTTCTGAGAAGCTGGGCGATACACTCAAGCTCATCCTCCACAACACAGCTATCAACACGGCCGGTGCTCTGAACAACGCGTGCGGCGCCGATTTCGTTAAGACATCCCAGCGCCTTCCGCCCTCCTTGGCCTCGGTCCTCAAACCTGGCCAGCGAGCGTGCAGTCTCGACGGCGACGCCGATCGCTTGATTTACTACTATCTGGATGACCGTGGTCAGTTCCACATGCTGGACGGTGACAAGATCGCTACGCTGGTGTCTACTTTCATTGTCGACCTGACGAAGTCTGCCGGTCTGGAGGGCGAGATCCAAGTTGGCATTGTGCAGACTGCTTATGCCAATGGAGGTTCAACAAAATACTTATCCGAGGTAGGCCACATCGACATCATCGTCTATATTGTCTAATGGCCCCCTTCTAGCGCCTTCCGGTCAAATGCGTCCCGACGGGTGTCAAGCACCTTCACCATGCAGCGGAACACTATGACATTGGTGTTTATTTCGAGGCTAATGGCCACGGCACTGTGTTGTTCTCCCCTGAGACGCTCGAGAAGCTCTCTTCCTACCAGCCCTCGACGCCTGCGCAGTCGACCGCGCTTAACCACTTGATCAACCTTACTCAGGTGATCAACCAGACCGTCGGCGACGCCCTTTCCGACATGTTGCTCGTCGAGGTCGTCCTTGCGCACAAGTCGTACAGCGGCGTAGAGTGGGACTCGCTCTACGTTGACCTGCCCAATCGTCTAGTCAAGGTCGTGGTCCCTGACAGGAGCATCTTCAAAACCGAGGACGCCGAACGCCGTCTCGTCAGTCCGCCCGGTCTGCAGGCGAAGATTGATGAACTGGTCCGCCGGTATGATGGTGGGCGAGCGTTCGTGCGCCCAAGTGGTACTGAAGACGTTGTTCGCGTATACGCCGAGGCGAGCGTGCGGAGTCAGGCTGACGGTGAGCTCTTCGATACATTCCCTTCGCTTCCCCGCTGATTGGACGCGCTCACGGACAGAACTCGCTTTCCGCGTTGCGGGATTGGTCTATGACGAGGTCGGCGGTGACCCCGCGAAGCGCCCTGCTGAATTCTTGTAGATACCGGCTACAGGCAATTGGTGGCCTGGATGGACATGCAGAGGAGAAGTGTATACCTGACTGTACTTTACGTGACGAATACAGAGCGTATGGGCTGAACTGTGAGAATGCACGCGCAATGGTTGGGTGAATTTGAGACATCGGCCTTTGCCGGCGCAAGCAGAGTGTCGTTCGGACGAATTCCTGTTGGACGCGGCTGAGCCAGACGGAGCAAGCATGTCGCCATGCCTGTGCAGTCTTTCCCCGCACCTTGCTTTTCGCCGTTCATATCTCGCTAGCAGTACTTATCTTTACGACCGCTCGGACCTCTGACGCGACCCCTCGTTCGTCTCTCCCGCCACCACCACTACGCAGAATGTGCCGGTTCGTGATCTACAAGGGCACTGCGCCCGTCCAGCTCTCGCACCTCCTCACACGGCCTTGCCATTCTATCATAAACCAAGCCTTCGACTCTCGTCTGCGTTTGGACCACCGGAGACCCATCAACGGAGACGGATTCGGCGTCGGTGGGTGGGATTCTTGGCGCGCCACCGACATCCAGACTCACGCGCCGCATCCTTCCCAGGCTGGTATGACTCTGTATACGACGAGGAGCTGGGTAGTCAGCCTTGCATCTTCACTTCTGTTACACCGGTACGTGAAGCAGTCTCGTCGCGTGTATGGCAGACGTATCTTAACTCTGAGCAAGGCATGGAATAACGTGAATCTTACTCGACTCGCAGAGAAGATCAAGTCGCCTCTGGTCTTGTGAGCTTACCTCATCTGAATGTGCAGAAGAAGCAGTATCTTATGGAATTGGCATCACATCACAGTGCCCATGTTCGTGCGACCACTGCTGGCACACTTAGCTTGGATAACTGCCATCCTTGGTCATACGGAAAGTTGATGGTATGTGTCCATGCTCCAAGGAACACCTTCAGGCCTGAATTGGTTGATCTAGTTCATGCACAACGGAGGCATCGCGGAGTTCCCCAAGATCAAGCGCAAGCTCCAAATGGCATTGCCCGACGAGCTCTTCAACATGGTCACCGGGAACACCGGTAAGTGTTATTGCAGTTGCACCCTCCCAAACCCTGTGACCTGACGGCACACGCCAGATTCACAATGGGCATTCGCTCTCCTACTCTCCAAGGTTGGTGTTCAAACATGTCAATGGGAATATGCGCAACTGGTGCTCACGGCCGTTTAGCTTCCCGATCCCAAAGCAAGGAGCTTCACGCCTGCAGTGCTTCAGAAGGCTATGCTTGACACCATTGCCCATATCAATGCGCTGCTAGAGGAGCACGACATCACTGAGGTAGGTTTGGCTTGTATGGTGCAAGCGAGCACTATTGATACCCGGACAGCCCAGTCTCATGAACTTCTGCGTCACCGACGGGGAGACTGTTGTTGCTACTCGATATATTTCCTCCAGGACTGAGGAAGCAGCATCCTTAGTTAGTCCGGTCGCTCCGCTTTTACTACTTCTACTTATCCTTCCTTCAGTGGTTCTCGTCAGGAAGCACATTCAGCGAGTACGCACCTGGTGGTCATTACAAAATGTCCAAGACCGACAAGCGGGAAAACATCATAATGGTGAGATATGGCGACACGTTCTGTACTGCCTTGGATTCTCATCACCGCGCTTAGATTGCTAGCGAGCCTCTCACTTTCGAGAAAGGTTTGTTTATCTGTTGTTCTGCCTTGAATATGCATGCTCATCTCGCGCCGGGCGAATAGCGGACTGGATGGAGATTCGGACGAACCACATGGTGGTTATTACGCCGAAAATGAACCTGCTCCAAGTCCCTATCGTAGACAAGTTCTATGTCCCACAATCGGACCCCGCAGCCCTCAATAGAGGCACCGACTTCGCTGCAGCCAAGGGTTTCCTGAGCCCGCGCCGAGACGTGTCTCGGCCGCTGGAGGCAATAGAGAACCGCGTGTAGTTTCTCTGCCTTGCATGACTGCCTTGCTATGTATGTTCTGGGACATTTATCTTGGATGTAATATACGTGTAGATGTATGGTTTGCTACAGTAGTACAGTACAATACTGCCTCGTATGTGTATGGGCTCATGGTTCACGATTCCAGCTGCCTGCATGCTGGTCGGCTTGGTACATCCGTCAAAGCGGCGCAACTCCGCCAAAGCCATGGCGCGCTGCACGTGTTGAGTCGTTGACTTGTCGCGCGCGCACGCGGAGGGCTTGTTTTTCTCCTTCACGCTGTCGTCGGCGGTGGCCAACTGTCGCCGTTTCCTGTCCTCGCGTAGTAGATACTAGTCGCCCAGTCCAAGAACCCAGGCTTGGTCGTAGACATCTGCCAGGACATCCGCAACATCAACGAGCTGTCGCGAAAATCAAAGAAGGCTGGGATGATCATCCTGGGTGGTGGTGTATGCAAACACCAAATTGCCAACGCGATGTTGATTGTGAGTGCCCTTGGCCGTATTTGCGTGATTGACATCATTGACCCGTTTCGCGGCTGTAGCGCAATGGCGCCGATTACTCGGTTTATATCGTAAGTGCCCGATCGAGTGTCCCCTGCGTGCACAACTCACAGCAATGGCAAAATACCGGTCAGGAGTTTGATGGGTCCGACTCTGGTGCGCGACCGGACGAAGCTGTTTCCTGGGGGAAGATCCAAGCTGGTTCAGAATCGGTCAAGGTATGTAATGCGTACTACGACGACAGATGTATCTCGTTAGACCTGACCCAACTAACCTAGGTCTTCGCCGACGCGACGCTGGTATTCCCGCTGCTGGTAGCTGGCACTTTCGTGCAGGCCTAGAGAGAATGATGGGATTGAGTAGACGCGCAATTGTAGCATATGCATCCTGTACCGGAGCTTACCAAAACGAGCCGGTGCGCAACTCTGCTTCTGCCTTGTTAACTTGTAACGGCGCAAAGGCCAATTGTCCCCGACTCCGACTCTGCGACGAAACCGTACTACTTACGTTTACTCCATCGCGAACATCCAAGAGTCTCTCGACATAGTTCGAAGGAGAGTAGATTTGTAACTCATCATGTATTGAGAAAGTCGGGGCTGGGGGCGCGCATCGGGCGGGCTGCCGCCCGCTTGTCCTTCCGCATACTGAGAGGACACCAATACGTACCTGGCATATCAACAGACTGCTCCGTACAAGGTGATGACATCCGGGCCCGTCATAAGTGCATACAGATAGAAGTTGAAATCTGGTTACGTGCAACAAGGATCTAAGCATACTCAGGATGAATACACGCAATGCATGGTACCGGGGCGCAGTGGAGATACAGGAAATAGCGAGATAGAGAGAAAGGGAAAGGGAAAGGGAAAGGAAGACACTGGAACAATGAATATACGTTGGCACTGAAGGAATGAGTGCAAGAGGGAAGAGGATCCGAAGTGGCACTGCCGCGCTGCGCTCGCGACCGCTGCCAGTCGCTGGCACACTAGTACTGTCAGTCGTGTTCTCTCATTGCGTGCGCCTGCACGCCCGTTTGCATAGTACCTACTACCTTGAGCACTGCACCATAGGGCGCAGAACCTTCTCAGGCGCGTTGTCGCAGGTCGGCCGGTCTGCGCGGTTGCTTCGGGACAGGTGCGTCGCAGCTGAGGTTTGGCCGGTCCTCAGGTAAATGATAAGACTCGTTCGACGACCATCTGCGTGTACTGCTTTCAGCGCAGCTCCTGCACACGGACTAGTTACGGCGCGCGCGACCGTCAGCATTCCAGATAAGCCTGCTTCCTATTCGGCGCGCTCATCAGCAGATGTGTCTGTAGATCGGTATCTGAGAGGCAGTTATGCGTGCTGGACCGCCCAATATATCCCTTCGCTTCCTATGCATACACTGATGTCAGTATACAGTATGTGCAAATCGCTCTGTACAATTGAGCTGCGAGTCGAGCTCAGAGGGTAACCTTTGAACTTACATCTCTGAGCAGCTGGCTATCATGATGCATTCATGGATAGGTCAATTTCCTCCTGTTACGTACTCAGTGACTGTCAGGAAGTCCCAGGGGAATCCACGTGGCACCAGAGGCGCGTCGAGCGCTTAATACAGTTAGCGTCTGAGCTCCTCTCTTGCGCGCTGATATGCTTGGCCTTGCTTGTATCGTGGCGTGGGAGATCCCTGGAGTGCGGTGAGGGGTACTCGCGATCGGGTGTATCAACAGTGGCAACACGACAAAACCCGCCTCTTCGGAGTGGGGGACCCCGTGCTGCCTGGTGACCTGGTCGACTTCCTCCCACTCTTTGATTTGTCTTCCAGTCCTCCCTCTTCGCAAACGACTGCTCATGCGATACTTTTCGCACTCGACGCCCTTCCGCACCACTCTCTCCCCTTTGCGATCTGCACGTCCTTGCTCATCCATCTCCATCTCCGCTCAAACCTCTCGACAGCTGCCACGTCGTACGCTCTCGAGCATGTCAGGCAGCGGGCATGATTTCTTCCACTATACGTCAGGGCGCTGGCTGTAAGTCTTATACATGTTGCTCCCCTCGCATGAGCCCATGTCCCTGATGCGCCGATTCTCGCACGTTATAGCGTTAACGAAAATGTTCGCCTCGCGGAGCGCACGCGCGAGTTCGACGACAACGAGCTGCGTCGTCTTGCGGCACAGTCGGTCGGTCGGACCCTTCAGGACGTAGACAGCATGATGAAGCTCGACGAGGGCGGCTTTAACCGCATCTTTCTTATCACCATGCGCGATGGTTTCCGGATGATCGCTCGCATCCCGTACCCCGTCACGGTCCCCAAGTACTACGCCGTCGCCAGCGAGGTTGCCACGATGCGCTTCCTCCGTGCGCAGGGCCTGCCCGTGCCCCAGGTTTACGACTACTCTCCTACGCCGGACAACGCTGCTAAGACAGAGTACATATTCATGGAGTTTGTCACCGGTACCAAGCTCAGCAACGTATGGATGGAGCTGCAGGGGGCGGAAGTCGCCTCGGTCGTACGTCAGATGGTCCAGCTCGAGGCTCGATTCATGTCAATCCCCTTCCCGGCAGGCGGAAGCCTCTATTATGCCCACGACCTGCAGAAGGCAGCGGGGAAGACGACGGGCGTTCCGATACCTCTTGACGACGAGCGCTTCTGTATCGGTCCAGACGTGAGGTTGCCGATGTGGTACGGGAGGAGGTCGCAGCTCGATGTGGACCGAGGACCTTTTACGTCTCGCTCTCTCTGTTTATTGGAAGTCACGGAACTAATGGAGCTTTATATATAGACAAAAACGTAGACTCGGTGCTCGTAGCCGCCGCATGCAAAGAAGCAGCCTACCTGGAACGCTTCGGCCGACCGCTACTTCCCTTCCAGCGCGAGCGAAGGGAGGCCTATAGGTACGAGGAGCAATCGCCTTTGGACCACATCAAGAATCTAGAGCTCTACCGTCGCATAGCCCCCTTGCTCGTGCCGAAGAAGGCATCCCTCCTCGCGTTCTGTATGCGCCATCCTGACTTCCAACCCAGCAACGTCATGGTGTCGCCCTCGCCAGACTCGACAGGCTCTGACCGCTGGAGGATTGTTAGCCTGCTCGACTGGCAACACGCTGCGATCCTACCCCGCTTCCTCCTCGCCGGTATACCGGGTCGTCTGCAGAACTATGGCGACCCGGGCTCGCAGGCTCTCACCCCCCGTCACCGCCGGAGAACGCGGATGAGCTGCAGGAATCCGACTACGAGGAGGTCTACGGGCGCTACCACGCTCGTCTTGTTCACTTCCACTACGTCAAGAGCACGATGGAGCTCAATGAGCTCCACTACGACGCCCTATCGGACCCGGTGTCTATCTTCATTCGCCGCCTTTTCGACCGAGCAGGTGCTCCCTGGGAGGGCGAGACCCACGACTTGAAGGCTCTGCTGGTCGAGGCTACGGAGAAGTGGGCCGAGCTTGCAGGGCCTGATGTGCCGTGTCCGATCGAGTTCGAACCTGACGACGTGAGCAAGACGAAAGCGTTCAGCGAACGGCTGCGGCTGTCAGACGAGAACTTTGCCGGCTGTCAAGCCATTGTCGGCTTCGAAACGGAGACATGGGTGCCGAACGAGCACTTCGAGAGGGCCAAGGCCCTCGCCGAGCTTCTGAAGCTGACGGTGTTGAAGGAGATCCCGGCAGGAGAAGCCCGAGACAAGGCTGAGGCGAATTGGTTCCTGGACGATATGGATGAGGACGATTACATGTAATACGTAGTCCGTTTCTGGAATATCCCATGCTGTCGTTTATACTCAGTCCGAGTGAGAATCCCCCTGTCAGAACGGAGTGGGGCGTGCGCGTGAAGCTTCGAAGCGCCGTCTGTACAAGGCTCGGGGTCTCGAAAGAACTTTAAGAAGTGTTCGGCGGCTATCTTCCTGCTTTCGTCGTTTGCTTTCGGACGACGACGTGTCGAATTATAGGACTCAACATGTCAAGCTCTCGAGACGGTCGACATGTCTCGTGCCCCGGGTTCTGGTGGTCGTGTATGCTACGCGTCGCAGCCTGTCGACCACTGCTGGCACACTTAGCTTGGACAACTGCCATCCTTGGTCATACGGAAAGTTGATGGTACGTGTCCATGCTCCAAGGAACACCTTCAGGCCTGAATTGGTTGATCTAGTTCATGCACAACGGAGGCATCGCGGAGTTCCCCAAGATCAAGCGCAAGCTCCAAATGGCATTGCCCGACGAGCTCTTCAACATGGTCACCGGGAACACCGGTAAGTGTTATTGCAGTTGCACCCTCCCGAACCCTGTGACCTGACGGCACACGCCAGATTCACAATGGGCATTCGCTCTCCTACTCTCCAAGGTTGGTGTTCAAACATGTCAATGGGAATATGCGCAACTGGTGCTCACGGCCGTTTAGCTTCCCGATCCCAAAGCAAGGAGCTTCACGCCTGCAGTGCTTCAGAAGGCTATGCTTGACACCATTGCCCATATCAATGCGCTGCTAGAGGAGCACGACATCACTGAGGTAGGTTTGGCTTGTATGGTGCAAGCGAGCACTATTGATACCCGGACAGCCCAGTCTCATGAACTTCTGCGTCACCGACGGGGAGACTGTTGTTGCTACTCGATATATTTCCTCCAGGACTGAGGAAGCAGCATCCTTAGTTAGTCCGGTCGCTCCGCTTTTACTACTTCTACTTATCCTTCCTTCAGTGGTTCTCGTCAGGAAGCACATTCAGCGAGTACGCACCTGGTGGTCATTACAAAATGTCCAAGACCGACAAGCGGGAAAACATCATAATGGTGAGATATGGCGACACGTTCTGTACTGCCTTGGATTCTCATCACCGCGCTTAGATTGCTAGCGAGCCTCTCACTTTCGAGAAAGGTTTGTTTATCTGTTGTTCTGCCTTGAATATGCATGCTCATCTCGCGCCGGGCGAATAGCGGACTGGATGGAGATTCGGACGAACCACATGGTGGTTATTACGCCGAAAATGAACCTGCTCCAAGTCCCTATCGTAGACAAGTTCTATGTCCCACAATCGGACCCCGCAGCCCTCAATAGAGGCACCGACTTCGCTGCAGCCAAGGGTTTCCTGAGCCCGCGCCGAGACGTGTCTCGGCCGCTGGAGGCAATAGAGAACCGCGTGTAGTTTCTCTGCCTTGCATGACTGCCTTGCTATGTATGTTCTGGGACATTTATCTTGGATGTAATATACGTGTAGATGTATGGTTTGCTACAGTAGTACAGTACAATACTGCCTCGTATGTGTATGGGCTCATGGTTCACGATTCCAGCTGCCTGCATGCTGGTCGGCTTGGTGCATCCGTCAAAGCGGCGCAACTCCGCCAAAGCCATGGCGCGCTGCACGTGTTGAGTCGTTGACTTGTCGCGCGCGCGCGCGAAGGGCTTATTTTTCTCCTTCACGCTGTCGTCGGCGGTGGCCAACTGTCGCCGTTTCCTGTCCTCGCGTAGTAGATACTAGTCGGCCATGGCACCTTGGTTTGTTTGGCACGCGCTATCGAGCACAGCGAGGTGAGTGAGAATAACATCGGGCAGTGCGGTAGCGTGACCACCCGACTAACGAACGCGGTCTCGGACACACAGGCTCTCGACCGTCCTCCAGATTTTGATATTCCTTCCCCTCACGCTCTCGACGCTCTCCAAGTCCGCTTTTCTCCTCCTCTCTCTGCTCCTCTTCCTGCACTCGCTCATTCATGGCACACTCGTTCTCTTCTGGGGCTCGCCAGCCCTGAGCATCATGCAGGTGCCTATGCACCCGTTCCTCCTGCTCGTGTGCTTCAACGCGTTCTCCGAGGGCGTGCACCCGTGGCTCACGATGGCCGCGTCGTGGTGGGGGGAGGTCTTGAAGTGGTCCAGCCCTGGGTTTATTGTCATGGAGGGTATGTCGAGCTTGTTGGTGGCGCAACGTTTGGGGCAAGTCGGGAAGAAGCTTGTCGGCGAAGGAGAGGGGTACCAGTTCGGAATGTTGGTTGCCGCTGCCGCTGCGTATGTCGCCTCTGCCTGGTGGATCGTCGTGGTGAGTGGTGTCAAGTAATCATCGTTCGTGAATTGCCTGCTCAAGCTGAACCTGTGCGCGGTCTAGTCCTATCCCTTCGCGGCTGCGTCTCCTCTATCGTCCACCCTCCTCGGGGTGGCTCTGACCACCTTGATCTTCTTGACATTTATTGGATTCGCTCTGCGGAGGACGAATGTCATCGAGTCGAGTTGCCTGGCGCTCATTGTAGCGTACAACGTATGGCTATGCGGCGTCGACGACGCTCTGGTCATTGACCCCGCTCTCTCCTAGTACGTTTGAAGGTCACTCGCACCCTCGGCATCGTGTCGCTAATGCTAGGTAGTACCCCGCTATTGTCCAATATTCTCCCCCACCTCCAAACACTGGTCAACTTCGTGTCCAACACGCTCCCCAAGCCTGTTCTCTTTGCGCTTGTCTACCGTCTGGTCGTGATGCACTTCGCTTCTCGCATACTGCCCACCATCGGCGCGGACAGTTGGGAGGGAGAATCAGGCGTAGACGATGGATGGGAGGGCAGACCGGTACGTCCCGTACCTATCTGCCAATTCAACTCGCTGAGCCTTCGTGTCAGACGTCTAAGTTGACGCATCTGCTCCTGACATATCGACAATCTATCTTTGTGACTGTGTATTCACATCTTCTGCGTATGTGTCTGACGCTCTGCCTTGTACAAGATTTCCGCTCTGACCGCTCTTATACGTTCTCATGCAGTCCTCGACCACTCTTCCCAAGTGTGGTGGAGGTGGATGAATATCTTCTTCACTCTGGCGATATGGTCTGTAGAGCTCCTCGTGAGCAACGACGACGATGTGGTCCCGAAGGAATGGAAAGTGGATTAACCTATTACGAAGACTCGCTACGAACACACGCACGACTTGGATGACCTTCGCATGTGTGAGTGCTAATGTCTATCCTCATTTCAGAGTGTTCAAGCAAATGACAGACACGCTATCTTCCAAACTTACCGTTGTCATACACACATTGTCAATGACCCGCATTCACTTTCCACTCTGCCTCCTCCTCCCTCTCATTCTCGTAAAATTCCCGCTTCCATATTTGCGCCTTCATCTTGACTTCTTCCAGGATCAGCTCGCAAGCCATGAACGCCTCCTTCCGGTGAGGCGAGGACACTGCGATGACGATCGAGGGCTCGCCGACTGGGACTGTTCCGAGTCTATGGTGTACGGCAGAACGGATGAGTGAGGAGGCTTGGGCATCGCTCTGTGCGGTCTGATGGTCCGAGCGACTGTATCTGCTGTGTGCATCGCGAAGGATGTCTGCCATAGTTTTGATGGCCATCTTGCTGTACGCCTGATAGTCCAGCCGAGTGACCACCTTGCCTGCATGGAGCATCGTCGTAGGTTGAGCAATGATTATGTGCTCTTCAAAAGCCTCACCTCTGAATGAGTTGCGTGTGGTGCCGATGAATACAGCTGTTGCTCCCGCGCCATCGTCCGTTACTGACTGGATGATCGATTGTACATCGAGGGGCTCATACGTCAATGCACATGTTCCCTCTGGTATGTCGAGGCGCGCGGCGACCGATGCAGACGGCTTGGATGACGCCATGGGCGATTGGAGAGCTTGTCTCGACGTTGTCGACGAACTAGTCCACAGGCCGAGGACAGTCGGGACACCGCGGCGCCGACGTTCCGAACAGGACGGTGACGCGGGGAACGAGCGCGTTGCAGCCACCGCGGCGTGAGTCGGCCTCAAGCGCCACCAAGAGCGCAAGCGAGCTGCTTGTCTTCCACCACCACAAGTGCTCATACAGTTCTGCAGCTGCAGCGCGTAGGGTCTGATGTCTTTCCTTCGACGTCGCGCTGCACTTCTTCTAAGGCCATCCACCGCGTCGCTGAGATGCACGCGACAGGCCTCCTCTCTCGCGGCCGCGCTCAAGGAGCACGCGCCCATCGACGTCCATCCAGAAGTACAGGAGGCTCTGGCACACGGCCAGCCTGTTGTCGCCCTTGAAACGACGATCATCACACATGGCATGCCTTACCCTGCGAACCTGGAGACCGCACGCTCGGTAGAGAGCAACGTGCGCAAGGTGGGGGCGATCCCCGCCACCATCGGACTCATAGAGGGTCGCGTGAAGATTGGGTTGGAACCGCATGAGCTCGAACGCCTTGCAGACGTCCGCAAGAACACGTCCGTGGTCAAGTTATCTAGGCGGGACATTGGCCCTGCCATCGCACTCAAGAGGGATGGGGTATGTGTGGCGTGCACTGTGATGAACGTACCATACAGAACATATACATATGATCCAGGGAACTACTTGCAGCGCAACTCTGATATTCTCTGCCCTCGCTGGTATCAAGGTGCATGAGATGCATATACTGGTCGCGGTGTGGCTACTGACACCGATTGCAGGTATTCTCTACGGGAGGGTAAGGCGTCCTTGCTCGCTGTCCCAGATGTTGTTTCAACTTTCCTCAGTCTCGGCGGAGTGCACCGAGGTGCAGAGACCAGTAAGCTGCGTCGCGGGATAGAGTTCTATAACTGTGCTGATCAATCCTCGTCGCCAGCGATGGACATATCTGCGGATCTGCATGAACTGACTCGCTGTCCCGTCGGTTTGGTGTCTGCCGGCGTGAAGTCCATTCTGGACATTGGACGGTCAGTACCTCCTTCTTCCATAGTAGCGTGCTCCCCCTGATGAGTATGTGCCTCTCGCAGGACCCTCGAGTACTTGGTATGGACACTGCGCAAGACATACATCAGCTTCTGCTGAACTTGACGGCATAGGAAACTCTCGGTGTGCCTGTGGTATCATACGGTCCAACGGATGACTTCCCCGCCTTCTATAGTAGACACAGTGGGTTCAAGGTTTTTATCGCATTTCACAGATGTTTATTGCGCAGACTGATTATCGTCCACAGAGTCCGTGGCGGATCGAGGACCCAGTCTCTGCTGCTCGGATCCTTCGTGAGTATATCCTCAAATTGCGTGAGCCACAGCGTGGTTCTCATAATTCCTCCTAGATGCACAGAAGCAGTTCGGCCTGTCGAATGGCGCGCTCTTTGCCGTGCCTATCCCGGAGGCATACGAAGCAGTGGGCCAAGAGTTGCAGCGGGCTGTCGAACAGGCTGTCCTAGAGTCTGAAGCCAATGGGATGAGCCGACGCGGAAAGGAAGCCACTCCCTGGCTGCTTAGACGTGTCGGCGAGCTCACAGCGGGCAAATCTTTGGCGAGCAGTGAGTCTACGGCTCTGATGCGAGAGACACGGTGAACCTCATGCTCACTCAACAACGCCTTTGGCAGATATCGCGCTGATTGAGAACACTGCACTTGTTGGTAAGCATATCGTTTGTGTGGAACCACTGATAGTCTGACATCCAGCCAGGGGGGCAAATCGCTGTGGCATACTCTCAGCTCGCCAAAGAGCGGCAACCAGTAGCCTCTCATCCCCATATTGTGCACAAGTCCCCGGCATCTGTCACGGATCACAAGTCCAGTGAACCCGTACATCTGGCGAGTACATGCTATGGTATCGATCGGATGTCGGATACGTAGCTTACGTAGGCATGTGCCGTGTAGCCTCCCGCCAAGCTGGTCATTGTCGGTTCCGCTGCGGTGGACATCACTGCTCGTGCAGATCCCATCGCAGGGGCTGTCCGCGCGAACAGCAACCTGCACACGACTGCTCCCGGTGTCGTCGCCCTCACGGCAGGAGGAGTGGGTCGGAACGTCGCAGAAGCGGCCCACCGGATCTTGACTTCGTACTCGTCGGATTTCTCTACCGCTACCGCGCTCATATCTCCTATTGGCGAAGATGCGTTCGGACAACTGCTAGTTTCTGAGACCCAGCAAGTCGGGTTGCGGACTGACGGTCTCATCAGCGTTCCGAAGGCCCGGACAGCAGTGTGCAATATGGTTTTGGACAGCGCAGGCGGTCTCGTTGGCGGTGTCGCTGACATGGACGTCATCCGGACTCTCGAGGCGAGCAAGGTCTGGCTCACGTCTTCCAGCATCCAAACTGCACGAGTGGAGCTCATGCTGATGTTCAATAGGTTACTGACATTCTGGAGAAGCATCGACCTTCTATTCTGGCTATGGACGCAAATATGTCCCATGAGACTCTGAAGTCGCTCTTCATGTACGCAAAGGAGCGAAAGATCAATAGTGAGTCCTGTTCGATCTTCGCTATGCTGAGCCATACTGACAACTTTGAAGCCTTCTTGTCAGTGTTTGGTGCACAAAGTCACAAGTACTCGAGGAAACGGCGCTAATCAGATATGACAGTGAGCCTACCTCAGTGCCCAAGTCCACGGTGATCTTCCCCGCCATAGCAGCCGCCTTGAATTCCTCGTCCATCTCCCGAGCGCCCGTAACGTTCGCTACACCCAACTTGCTCGAACTTGCACACATGTATCAAGAAGCCTGTGCCAGCCCGCTTGAGCTGACCGCGCACAAATACTGGTGGCAAGTCATCGACGAGATGGGTCTCGGGCCCGACTTCCGCATGGAGCTGGACCAGTTGGCACGCCGGAGTGCCTTCGACGGCGCCGACGCCCCGCGGGTCAACCTGTCCTTCCTTGTCGACAATGGTATAGCACAGATGGCGATCAACCTCCTCCCCTTCTTCCAGCACCTCGTCATCAAATGCGGCGACCGCGGCCTTATCGCCGCCTTCCGTATCTCTGGCGAGGAAGCGTCCTCGTTCGCCTGGGCTACCCACAGCAGCAACATCTTCGCCCGGCAGGTCGTGGCGAGAAGCCCCTCCGGACGTAGCGTCGTCGTCCTGAAGCACTTCCCGCCTATCCCGGTCCCCGAGGAGAAGATCGTCAACGTAACTGGGGCTGGCGACTCCCTCGTAGGATCTATGCTCGCAAGCCTCACTGAAGATCCTGCCGCATTTGAAGAGCCTGCTGCTTTGGATCGCCTTGTCGCCCAGGCCCAACTTGCGGCTGTGTACACCCTCCAGAGCGAGCATGCAGTATCTCCCAGACTCTCTACATTGGCCGACCTCTAGGGATTACGATGATACAGTAAGTTGGGATATATGATATATACAGTAGCAGACACATCAATGTGCTGTCGATAAGAGTCCAACCTTTACCTCCTCGCGAGCGCGTCGTTTGGCCTCCTTCTCGACTACTAGAGCTGCCCTCTCCTGCTCCTTGCGTCGCTTCTCATGACGCGACTGTAGGGGACATTAGCTCTGATGCTAACTAATGTGATTTGACTCCCACCCACCTGGGCCCCATGCTTCAAGCGGGTGATAATGTTGGCCGCCTCGCCCTTCTTGAGGTTCTGTAGGCCGTCCTCCGTAGCTACAAGTGCCTTGCTTTGACCATCAGCGGCCGTAGGAACTTTGCGAGCTTTCCACCGCTTCATAATGAACTGTTTCTGAGAATCTGTGGCTGGCTCCCATCGCCACTTGGCTCCGCGTAGAAGCCTGACCATTCAAGGAAGTCAGACGAATGTCGTTGCGATGAGTGTGAGAAGCTGACCCGAGAGCTACGCTGCCCGAGAGTACCTTGGTTTGCGCATATGTATCGCAACCTCGGATCGCTTCGGCCAACGTCCCTGCGGAGAGGATCTTCTTGCTTTTCCGAAAGGGCGAAATTTTGAGGATATATGCGGTGCTTTTCGGCATAGTCGGTGGCGTGTAGTGCGCTTGGAACTTAACCTCTGTAGGAAAGCGGTGACATAAGCTACGAAGCTTCAGGCAATGAAGCAGACATACCTGCGTTGTTCTCATCCTGTGCGGGCTCTACGCGGATGTGGCCATGGCCGAGACATTCCAAGATATATATGCCGTCTCCACAGCACACCCAAGCATTGCGGCTGAGCTGGCGGATATTCGGGTCGCCCGAGGCTTGGTCCGCAAGTACGAAGGGATCGTCGTGATCGATATACGTGACGGACTTCGGCGCTGGGATAGGACTGGTAGTGTCGGACTTGCTCAATTTGTCCAACATCTCGTCTGCATCCATTGCAGCAAGCCGTTCCTCAATGGTTTCAAGGGTCTCATCTGCGACGGAAACAAACATGAGTGTCCAGCGCAAGACATGCCACAAGGACCTTACCATCCGCTACTTCTGAGGGATCAAGACCAAACAGCGTGGGCGAGGAGATAACTCCCGCAACCCGCTCTTGGGAATCAACGAAGTCTATGATGCGGCAGTCCTGCTTGCCAGTCTCAGGAGACAACCTCATACCGCGTCCAATCTGGGGAGAGGGGGTCAGTAACAAGTATGTTTCATCCCACAAGTGCCCTTACCATCTGCGCGAAGATATTTCGCGACCTTGTAGGCCGTGCGACCATCACACAATCAATGTTAGGTATATCGGCACCTTCGGTCAGAACGGCTGCCGCAGGTCATTAGCATGGCAGCCTGAGGAAAGAAGGTGGATGGAGGCATACCGCAGTTGATCAACACAGGGAACCGTCCAGCCCGGAATGCCTCTACGAGTGCTTTCCGTTCAGCGGCAGGGGTATTAGCGTGAAGGTAGCGTGCGTCAACGCCCGCTGCTCGAAAAGCAGCAGTCAACTTGGCGACGTGAGCTAGGTTCACACAGAACACCAGGGTGGACTTGCGGTCCCCTACTCAGTCTACATGAATACGCTGCCTTTGCGCGCTGAACCACATATCTCACCTGCTTTGTCCAACCAAGTCCGCACGACAAGGTCATTGACCGTATCGGTGTTGACAACATGCGCCAAACTCGTCGGGTTGAACTCTCCAGTGCGTGCATTCACAGTGACTTCAGAAAGATCAATATTAGCGCGGACTGTAGTGAATCGCACGTTGCAGAGCCTATCCGGACAAAGAAAGTCAATCCATTCCGTTGCAGTCTGGGTGCGCTTCGGCTTCGGGATAACGTACCACTGCTCCTTAATCATCTCCAAAAAGTCTCTATGGTAGACAATCCGCTCAAACACCGATCCCAGCGCCAGGCCATCGTGGCGGCTGAATGTTGCCGAAAACCCAAGAACGGGGACACGGTGCTTGAGCTTCGGAGGCTCGAAGTCACCATCCGGGTTTTTGATATCGGGATGGAAGTGGGACAAGATTCGGCGATAGCTAGACAGTCGGTGTCAGTGGCTTCGCGCAATAGGTGCATGATGGAGGAACTCACGAGGGTGCAGCGGCGTGGTGTGCCTCGTCTATAATGAGGGCCTTCATATGCTCTGCTCGAAATTTTTTCAACCGCTGAGAACGCAACAGCGTCTGAAATGTGGCTACAGTACTGAAATGTGGGACGGGAAGTCAACCGACGTTTTCGAGCGTAAGATGAGAGATAGGATGCATACAGATCCGCGAGACCAGATGCATGGTGCTTTCCCTGCTCAATCTCCACACTCCATTGGGGAAACAATCTCTTCGCTTGGTCTGCAGTTTGCTGCGCGAGTTCTACGCTGTTCACAATCACCAAGGACCTCGTTCCGTCAGGGCAATGAGGCGGAGCTGCCAGGCGCGAGAGCAGAGATATAAAGACCGTCGTTTTGCCCGAACCTGTGGGTAGGGAGACACCAATTCGCGTCGAACCCTCCTTCAGAGCATCGATGCAAGCTTCTAAACAGGACTCCTGGTAAGGCCTGAGGACAACGGCAGCCTCCTTGAATGCACTATAGTATCGCAGGGTACTAGCAGGCGACCATACAGACCGCCAGAGCCATAGCATGGAATGAAAGCACGTTCAAGGGTTCAAGGAAGTGAGACATGCACAAACTGCATCATGCGGCGACAGTAACATCACACAAGCGCCTATAGGCAGAGCGGAAGATGGTATAAGAAATCTCTTGGATTCCGTGGACTACTACGTGTACTGAGATAATAACATTTCCGACGCCAGATGCACAGGAAACCAGCAGAGGAAAAACGGTCAGGTCTATTGCGAGAGCTCGTAGCGGGTGCAAGGTAAACGATAGTACTATGAGGCTGATACAATGTATGTTGTCCGCAAAGACGTGTACGTTTAGCCAGAGCCTGGAAAAGCGCAATGAGCAACTTATCAATGAACCAAAGGTGAGTGTACACATACCGCCGGAGTAGACCTTGCCGAACATGACCTCCTGGAACTTGTCGTAGAGCGACAAGACACCAGCACCAGCAACACCACGGAGGATGTTGGCACCAGCACCCTTGAACAGGGACTTGACGCCCTCCTTGGCGATGATCTGAGAGCCAGCATCGAACATGGACTTGTAGTGAACACCAGCACCAGACGTCATCATCATGCGACGACTGAATATACTCTCAGAATAGTGACCTCGCAGAAGACCCATGGAGACTTACCGGATAGTGTCGAGGGGGTACGAAGCAAGACCAGCACCAATGGTAACACCCCAGCCAAGCATGAACGACGCCAAGAAGGAGCCCTGAAGAGCACCGACAAGGACAACGGGCTCTGCATTAAAGTCAGTACTGGATTGCTCAGAATTCGGACATGATACGTACTGAGAGAGTCGTAGACACCGAAGTAGAGACCGCGGTATACGATGATACCCACGACCGACGGAACGAAGCCACGGTAGAGACCGACAATACCGTCAGACGCAAGGGTCTTCTTGTAAACGTCGATGAGACCGTTGAACTGGCGTGTGCCGCCAGCCTTCGCCGACTTCGCGTCGTTGGCGAGACGGGTACGCGCGTAATCAAGCGAGTACACGAAAAGCAGAGAAGCAGCACCGGCACCAGCACCAGAGGCGACGTTACCAGCGAACCACTTCCAGTAGCCCTCGTCCTTCTTGAAGCCAAACAGGGACTTGAAATAGTCCTCTGTTGTGACAGTCAGAAACGCTATTTCCATATTGGGACAGGAGAGGTCACGTACTGAACGCGAAGTTCAGGGCCTGCGTGGGGAAGTACCGGATGACGTTGGCAGTGTTACCCCGCCAGAGGGAGAGGAGACCCTCGTCACGGTACGTACGCGCGAAGCAGTCGACGATACCCTTGTAGGGCTCGCTCAGACGGCCCTGCTTGATCTGTATAGGAGACCAGCGTCAGGACGACAGGTACTAGGAAGACCAATCAGGCACCACCGACCATCTCATCCTGGTTTTGAATCAGGAGCTTGATACG
This sequence comes from Trametes cinnabarina, assembly GCA_000765035.1. Taxonomy (NCBI): domain Eukaryota; kingdom Fungi; phylum Basidiomycota; class Agaricomycetes; order Polyporales; family Polyporaceae; genus Trametes; species Trametes cinnabarina. The sequence goes on from CCBP010000103.1 coordinate 319,682, forward strand.
CTCGATGGGGGCAGCGGAGGTCTTCGCAACAGCCTATAGAGCACCAGACACAGTTAAGCGACACACCTAGAGGCTTTGCAACGTCGTTACATACCGCAGACACACCTCCCATCATGAAGTCGACTGATTACAAGTGCCAGGTCAGCAATCACATCTTCGCACCAACGACGGCACACGACTCCTCGCTGTGCCAAGAGACGTGCGTACGCACCAAAGAACTCCTTGGGAGTCTTGCCCTTCTTGACGTCGGCCATTTTGACGGAGGGAAACCGGAGGAGGGAGGGGGAAGGACTGAGTGGAGGGGGAGGAGAAGTTGGAGGAGAAAAAGTCTCGCGTGCGAAGTCTGAAGTACGTTTTCGGAGCCTGCCGGGAATTGGAACTCCGTGTCCGGCCGACCACACCGGCCTGTGCAATTTTTCGCTGGCCAATCAGGTGGAGCGCCGAAAGAGCCAGAAACCAGTCCGAGGCGCTCGGCGGCACACCCGGCGACTGGCCGACTGTGACGGAATCCGGGGTGGGCCAATCATCATAAGGCCTCTTCACCATCACCATCGCCAGCGCATTGAGCACGCCAGGTCGAACGTTGAGGCTCATCTCCCATCACTGTTCCGACGCACACGAGTCTTGTACGCGGTGACAGGTACAACCAGCTTTCCAACAACCGATGCGATGAATATTACAGCGACGAGCGACATTACACTGACAGTACGAGGAAATAGGCTGATACTCTACGCTACCGAATACGTACAAACTGGGATGGGATGAAACGCAAACCGCAAAAGACCCGCAAGAAATGAACGTTGAACGTCACCAACCGTCAGCGCCAGTTATCCGGTGACGACGACCCAGCACTGCTTCCCCGAGGCGCATATGAGCTCGTCGAGAACGTGTTGCGGAAGTTGTCGTGTGTCCAAGTCGGCGGTCGTCGAGGGATAGATGGCGGAGTAGGCAGACCTCCTGGAGCCCCGTATGGAGAGGGCAGTCCTCGGCTTGATGACTGCGGGGATACGACATACCGGGATTGCGAGGATGATGGGAGTGCTGCCATCGGAGCAGCCGCAAAGTCTGTAGCGCGCGCACTCAACCTGTCATGTACAATGGACGATGAAAGCAGGCCGTCGGTGCGAGATTTCTTCCAGATCTGCTCAGTAGGAGAGGGCAAGTCGTCCATCTGCTTCCTCTTCTGAGAGGCAGCGACATCTGACCGCGAGGGTGGGGGAGGCTGCTCGTCGTCGGAGTCCAGGGTAAGATCGATGATGTCGGCGGCTTGTGAACGGGACGTTTGCGAGCGAGGTGGCTGAGAACCACCTATGCTGATGGACTGACTCGAGCGAGGGAACCGTACCGAATCTGCAGACGGAGAAAGCTCGCGCTTCACGCGTCCTTCATCCTCATCTTCCTCGTCAGAGTCCAGGATGACGATTTCAGCATTGCTCGGTCGGTGCTTGTCCTTGCCGTCGACACCGTTCGTGAGAGGCTTGGTCGGCGAGGGTGCTCGCTTCACGGGTGCAGGAGGCTTGGTAGCGGGAGGATGGGCGGCTAACCACTGCGCGGAGCCGTACTTGTTGTCTTCTGTATGCCACTGACCATCGGATTCCACGATAACGTCTTCCACACTGTCTGGCGTGTTCTTCAAAATGTCGTCAAAGTATCTAGGTCCGGTCGATAAGCGCCAGTAAAGGACTGCATTCGCTAAGCTTAACTCACCCGTCGACGATGAGTTCCTCTGTGTTGAGAACCTTCTCGCATACAGGGCACAACCATGTCGTCGTCTGCTCCATGACGGAGAACCATGACAAGGCGTCGAAACATTGCGGGTGCACGCACGACGAAGATCGGCATGGTGTCGCAATGCGCATATAACTTAGCTACATATCCGCTCGTCAGATTAAGTCCTGAGTTCGACATGGAAGCACTTACGGGGCACTTCAAGGACATCTTCTGGGCACCGGCGATGATATCGTCGTCCTCGGCAACCGCCTTTCTCACTAACAACCATGTGAGCAAAGGGCAGCCGGAGGACAAGCAAGAAGGTACTCACTGTTCGCCAAGATCTCCTCCTTCGGTTTGTACTTGCCCTTCCGCAATCGATCGATGAGCTGTTCTACACTGGTGACTTCGACCAACATTACTGCAAGGTAGTATTTCTATGGCGCAGAGTGAGGGATAAGGAGATGGAAGGGAACAAAGAGACAATGACCTTTGGCGCCGTCGGCTGCTGACTGTTCACATATATCATCTCAATCCGAACGGTATTGCCGTACACAAGGCGGACCGATTTGCTCAAGTCCGGCGGAGGTGCGGTACCTGGCTTCTTCTTCAGCCCCTTTAAGTTCGCCTGTAGTTGTACACCATTGACTCGCACTTCGCAAGTGGGTGGAAATTCAATGGGACAGGGTGCGGATGGTGAGGTGCGAAAGGGGCCCGGAGGGGTATAGAAAGTAGACGATGTGCAGTATAGCCGCAACTGATATTTCGGTCTAGCGAACATAGGTTGATAACTGCCGGAGACATGTAGCAGAAGGAGAAAATGACATACGAAGGAGAGTTGAGTTTGGCAATAATGTCATTTGTTATTGTGAATGACAACGTTTGCGATCGGCGGTCCATAGAGCTCGTCGATTCTGTGCAACCAAGTCAACACTTTTCACAACACAAGCTGGTGAGACCAACCTGGACACTCCACAATCGGTGAAACTAGCCGTTCCACCCGGAAAAAAGGTGAGTACTTGAATCGGATGGTGGGGGCGGGCGCCGGCGCGGGGACCGCTGGGGAGGAGGCTGCAGGAGTGGTTGCGGCAGCGGGCCTCCGAGGGGGTGCGTAGGGATCATAGCGAGGTATTACACCGGCTGAAGATGAGCTACCCGTTGGGTAAGCGACGGCTGGCGGTGGCGGCGCAGCATAGTGGTGAGTTTGTGTGGAATAGGAGGGCTCGCCGTTTTGGCGCGGTGCATAGTATCTGTAAACAGAACGGGCATAAGTTATCCGAGCTCGCCGCATGGTGGTAAAAGTAGAGAGCGATGCAGCGATGAGATGGGAGGATGGGAGGGAGGCTCACCCTGTCTGCCGCACACGCTGCATAATGGCTTTTGCTTTCCGCCACTGTTCCACACTGTCGCTCCGTCGCCAGTTATCTAGCTCTCGGGTGATCTTGTCTATGAGGTCTTGCTTTTTGCCGGCCTTCGTGAGATTCGTGGAGCACTCGTCGTTAAAACCGGTGAGGATCTGCTTGAGCTGCTCGACCTTGTTCGACTTCAGGTTGTGCCGGAGCGTCTGTAAGCGCGGAGTCAGCCACAGTCGGTCTCATGCTGGTGGGCTGGATGAGACAACGAGGAAACGCACTTCGAAGTCTGACCAAACGTCCTGGTTGGCCATGTGTAAGGAAGACGCACCGGATGCGATGGGCAGGAGGGCAGACGACGCGCTGTGGACGAGTAGGAGAACGGGCTCACCGTCTGGGCCGTGGGAAACCGCCGGTCCTGTCCTTGGCTCACGTGGTCATGACGTGCTGATTGCCGCCCATAACTCGCACCTTCCAAAGCCGCCTTGAAGTTTCAAAAGCTCTTGTGCTTCAAAGCCTTCCATAGGTTCCGGAATCAACAGCGCTCTGCTCGTCTTCTCACTCAATCAACAGACACCATGTCCTCTGGCGACGATTATGACAAACTCTCAAAGGAAGAGCGGGAGGCACGCGACAAGGCCGATCGCGAACGTGAAGCAGCAGAGCAGGCTGGTGCGGCCCTCTGATCGCCCATTGGAGCATGCATCGTACCGACCGGTCTTTGCACAACAGCATTGCCATACACCTGGACGCAGCAGCTTGTCGACGTTGATGTTACGGTGCCAGTTCCTAAAGGCACTCGCGCGCGCGATCTGAACGTCGTGATCAAGAAGAAGCATCTTACCGTCGGGCTCAAGGGCAAGGAGCCCATTTTGGACGGCGAGCTTTGCAAGGAGATCAAGGTGGAGGAGAGTACTTGGACTCTTGGTAAGCAGTGGACTGCGGTGTACATGGCGAATCTCTCATATCGCGGTTTAGAGGACCAACAGTCTGTTCTCATCCATCTTGAGAAGGTCAACAAACAACAGTGGTGGGAGAATGTCTTGACGCATCATCCCAAGATCGACACCACCAAGATCCAGCCAGAGAACAGCAAGCTAAGCGATCTCGATGGGGAGACTAGGTGCGTCTACCTAGGACGCGTATAGCAGCAGCGATCCCGGTCATTGACTGAGTTGGACAGAGGGATGGTAGAGAAAATGATGGTAAGTGCACTGGCTCAAATCAATGCAGGCAGTCATGTTGACGCCATCTTAGTTCGACAACCAACAGAAGGTCAGTCTGCCTCGATCACGTTGAGGGCACTGCGGCTTACAGGGTTTACGCAGCAAATGGGCAAACCTACGTCTGACGAACTCAAGAAGATGGAGGTCGGTATTCTCCCTGACGGTAAAACCTCACGCTCCCTCACACCGTCCTCACAGGCTTTGAAGAAGTTCCAAGAGGCCCATCCTGAGCTAGACTTCTCGCAAGCGAAGATCTCATAGACGTCAGCGTGAAAGTGAAGCAGTGCACGCAGAATATACAATCCATGTAACATCATCGCTGTCGAGTATATCGCAAACAAATCACAATACTCACGTCCTTCTGCTCTGCGCACACCCAGTGCGAGTTTGAGTTACACCAGCCTTGGTCTTCCCAGTCTCGAACCAGTCATGGATTCCGAAACGAACGTAAGGCCTTCGCACGCGAAGGGACTGGCGGTAGTCAGGATACAAATGACGCAAATCAAATTAACCATCCAACACCTCCAGCACGATGTCCATATCCAGAAACTGCGCCGCGATCGGTTCAGTGGCCGATGCTCGATGCGACGGCTGCATGTGCACATCAGCCTTCGGAAACAGCTATAATCACAGACACAGACACGAAAATCTGCAACCCACCTCAGTTGTGGTTGTTAGAGAACTCCACGACGTCCCCATTCCGTGACATCGTGGGAAATTCAGCAGGGATGGTGTTGATATCGACACGCTTGTGGTGGTTCTTGAACTCGACCACGTCACCGTTGCTCGACGTAGTAGGGACTTCAGCAGGAATCGTGTTGAGCTCGACCCGCTTGTGGTGGTTCTTGAACTCGACCACGTCACCGTTGTTCGACATAGTAGGGAATTCAGCAGGGACGGTGTTGATGTCTAGGCGCCTATATGCCTGGATCGTCTCAAAAGAGCTGGGCTCGCGCCGTTCAACTTGACGCTGTCGGTAATTCTTATTAGAATCCATCCCATCGCACCGACGGTAAAGACCGTCTACTTACGCGCAGCGGCATAGGCATGGGGCTAGCCGCAACCTGACCGACGAAGACAACAGCGACCACTGCGCCGAGAAACTTGGAGACGAACATGTTGTCGAGAAATTGGACTGTGCTGAGGAAAGTGAGGTGTTTTGGCTAAGCTCGGCTCAACCGATGAAATGCGTCGTCCTGCGGCCTAGCGCGAGGTGGAATCTACGCAGGATCAGCATGAGCGATACGGAAGATAGGTCTGCGAGGGGAGACTCACACGAAGGGAACGAGAAAGGGGGATGGAGAAAGAGAGCAAGGTGAGCGTATATAAGCGAGCTGGGAGACGCTGTGCCTGCCATCGCTGTCCGTCGACGCCTGCCGTATCATTTCTGATCATCCGGTGCTCGTCGACCGTCGCCAGGCAACCCGACCTCCGTCTATTTACGACATACCTTTCATGGGAGATTTTGTCACACTCCCCCACCGTGTCACGCTCACCAGAATTTGCCGCTTCTTAGTCCTGATTGGCTCCCGCACTGCACCTGCTCTCTGCCACCGTCCACCATGTCTGATCCTCGCTTTGCTCGTCTCAAGACCGATCCACGCTTCCGGCGCATCAAGAAGGATAAGAACAAGGTTGTCGTAGATGAGCGCTTTAAGGAAATATTCGACGACAAGGGCAAAAAGAAAGGCAAGAAGAGCCAAGGTACACGCGCTCAGATCTCCGTTCGCACAGTTGCTCACCCACGGACACCATCAGCGCGGGTCGACAAATATGGTCGGCCGCTTGCGGAAGATCACGAACAAGAGAATCTACGTCGTTTTTATCGCCTCGAAAACGAAGAGGAGGCTGCCCTCGAGGTCAAAACCGGTCCAGACTATGCTCGCGGAGAGGTGCTCCTCGAATCCTCGGACGAGGAAGGAGACAGACGGGAAAGTGACGACGAGAGTGACGACGGCGGTATTGTTACGCTCGGGCGCGACGTCACTCAACCTATTCCTGTGCTTGATGATACCGCGGAGGTAGATCTTGACGAAGACAGCTATGCGGACCTGGACGCACAGGCTGCAGCCTACGCCAAAGCCAATCCCGAGGTCGATCAGGGGGCTTCCGAGGTCCAACGAACTCGTCGCATCGCAGTCGTCAATCTTGACTGGGATCATGTACGCGCCATCCACCTATACAAGATTTTCTCTTCCCTGGTGTCTCCCACTGGCTCCGCCGTCGCATCCGGCTCGAGCGGCAAGGCAGCGAAGCCTTCTGTGCCGGTCGTGCGGGGGAAGGTCATGAGCGTCCGAGTATACCCCAGCGAGTTCGGTAAACAGCGCATGGCAAGGGAAGAGAAGGAAGGGCCGCCGCTCGAGATCTTCAAGAAGCGCGACCTCAACCCCGATGATATCAACGAGCGCACTGTCTACGAAACCGGTGACGGCGAGGACTACGATGAGGAGGCCCTCCGGAAATACCAACTCGAACGACTGCGGTACGCCCGACCACTTCGGTGGCAATTCTGTGTCTCTGAACCTTTCGCAGGTACTATTATGCCATTGTCGAGTGCGACACTGTCGAGGCAGCCTCGCACATATTCAATGAGCTTGAGGGCACAGAGCTTGAACGCTCAGCAAATGTTTTTGATCTCAGCTTTGTTCCGGATGACATGACATTCGACGACGATTTCCGGTATGGGTCGCTCAGTAGCATCCGTGCGTTTTCCAACTTACCTTAGAACCTAGCGACGAAGCGACGGACGACCTGAGTGCGCCATACAAGCCGGTGGACTTCGTTACGGACGTGAGTGATGCGGGTCTGGTGCAGTTATTATGAACTGACATCCACTCCTGAAGGCGTTGCGTCATTCCAAGGTGAAGCTGACTTGGGACGAAGACGAGCCAGAGCGCACGCAAATCACGCGCCGCGTGCTCAGCAAGAAGGAGATCGAAGAGAACGACTTCCGCGCTTACATCGCCTCGTCCTCAGAGTCTGAGGACGAAGACGGCGGTGGCGGGTCGAAGGGCAAGAACAAAGCTGCCGAGCGGGACAAGCTGCGCGCGTTGCTCCTTGGCGGTGGAGAGGACCAAATGCCAGAGGGATGGGGCAAGGGCAAGGGTTTTGATGACGACAAAGCCGACGTCGACATGGAGATCACGTTCACGCCCGGCCTCAGTAACGGAATGGATAGCGGGAAGGACGAGACAACTCTTGAGAAGTACCAGCGGAAGATGAAGGAGAAGAAGAAGAAGCGCAAGGAGGAGTTGCGCGAGAAGGCAAAGGAGCATAGAGAGGCCAAGGAGGAGGAGAAGGCGAAGAAAGGCCTGGATGATGACTTCTTTGGCGGCGACAGCGAGGAGGAAAGCGAGGAAGAGGAGGTGCCGAAAAACAGGAAGGGCAAGGACAAGAATGGCAAGCGGAAGGGCCAAGCCTTTGATAGCGAGGATCGGCCTTCTCGAGTCGAGTCTACTGCCGAGGAACTCGCGCTGGTCGCTGCGTCCGAGAACCCTGACGCGGAAGTCAAACACTTCGACATGAAGGCAGTGATCCGTGCAGAGAAGCGCTCGGGCAAGAAGAAGAAAGGGAAGAAGAGCAAGAAGGGCGGTGACGAAGGCGAGGCGGACTTGCAGCAGGACTTCACGATCAACGTCAAAGACGAACGCTTCCAAGCTGTCTTGGAGGATCACACCTTTGCCATCGATCCTAGCAATCCTCAGTAAGCCCTTCGGCCTCGTGTGGCTAGCGTCGATACTAACGAATCTGTCCAGCTTCAAGAAGACGAAGAACATGGCTGCTCTTCTGGAGGAGCGCTCCCGCAGACAACAAGAGAAGGCTTCGCAGAACCGCGAGACGACATCATCTGCCCGCGGCGAAACTGATGCCCACCAGCCAAGTCTGCAGAGCTTGGTAGAGAGCGTCAAGCGTAAAACTGCCGCTTTAGAGGAGTCTGGTGCTGGAAAGCGGCGGAAGCTGTCGTGACGTACAAAAGTATTGATATACGCCGTGTAATCCTATATATCCCTCGTAAATGACCGCATCTAATCCTCAAGTCGCCAGATGTACAGATTACCTCCTCCGACACCAACGACAACGCGGCCCTCGCATCCTACTTCACATGATGCAATATCAGGCATTGTGTCAGACCCTCGAAGTTGCTCCGCGACACGAATATCCCATCCAGGAACAGCCTCGAACAGAACCGCAAGTGGAGCAAGAGGGGGATACAGAGGTAACCGTGTCTCTGCCCGCTGCGCCTCAGTGGACTGTTCACTGCGGTTGCCATCATCTCCAGAGCGATCAGATTCGTCCTGTACCGTGGCATCTTTCCCCAAGACTGAAGGCTCGGGAAAAGTCTCGTTGCGACCCGGCAGTCTTGGTTCTGCGATACGCATCTGGTCTGTAAGGGATACGAGATCATCTGCTGGGAAGCTTGGCGGTGGGCGTGGTCCAAAGCGAGATATGTTGAAAGCGCGGATGACCTTCCCACCGGGGATCAGAAGTATTGGGTCATGATTAGTTGAACGGTACACGTGGAAATGCTCCGTGACCATAGGTAGATGGTATGCGGATAGTATTTTGAACGATTCTAAAAGGGGAGGATGGGATCAGACGCAACATCACTCGCAGAACTGGCAGTTACTCACCACTGTTGCGATAGTCCTATGGTAACAAGTTTCAGGTGAGTGATCCAAACGTATGCAGGAAGTACGTACGCTCGCTGTCCCTCTCATGATCTTCTGCGGAGTCTTGCCAGGTGGGAAAAACCGGTGCAAGCTCAACCATTGCCATATGACGACTGTGAATTGTCCGTAAGATGTGACATCACTTTCCAGCGTAATTGCAAAGTTCCATACCTGTACCCTGTTCATAGTATACATCCTCGACGACCTCAGGATTGCGACGCATTAAAGCTGCTGCGCTGCGAGATACCAAGATATTATCGGCCAACCTATGCAAGACGTTACTGAATGGTCCAATAAGCCCCACTACTCGTCACGTACCAAGAGATCGAATGGACCCCAGCTTTATGTATGAGGTCAGTGCTGAATAGCGGCTTGTCTTCTCTTGCGATTCTTGGTTGTGCGGGAGGAGAGAATACCGATGGTGGCATGCGCCAGATCTTGACTGCACGATCAATCTATGTGACAAACAGCAGGCATGAGTGTTTCGCGTTCCACCACCTAAACCCATTCTCACCCCGCACGTCGCAATCAGAGGCAAACTCGGGTGAAATGCCTGATGGTCGGCATACTGATCAGCAACGATGCTCGCCGATACTTAACGACAGCCTTACAGAACATAGCACTGCAGCTTTGTGGCCGCCAGAACGCCCTCCGACGAGTACAGCAACGCACTGGCCGATACCTTCGCCTTCCGACTCGCACATATGAAGGCCATGTGCTGGCCCTGCGAGACTGGGCTCCAACCGAGGCAGCCAATGCGGGTTATTGGGAACTCGTACTGGGTCTAGCGAGAGATCATAGATCCTTGCCGTGAAATCGCGCGACGTAGTGCACAACAGTTGAGGCTGGGTGGGGTGAACACACAAGGATGTGATAGGCTGCGTTGTAGCTCAGTACAGTTGCACATCTCGAGGTATAGATACTCACACCACCATGACCTCGAAGCTTGCCCACAATCGAGCAAGAGGCAACGTCAAATATCAAGATGACGCTGGACACTGCGAACACTATCAACGGCTCCAAAGGGCGGTTGGAGTTGAAGGCCCAGGCGACATTGTCCACCTGCATTTCGGCCTGAGATGGGAGTTAGGGCTTGGGACGCCAAGAAGCTGGGTGCTTTACCACAGAGTCCTCACGTCTGTCAGCTTCACCACAATCGGTTTCGCGGTCGCTAGCTTGGTTAAGACCAGTAGTCGGCCTGTCGCCGCGACAGCGATAGCACCCATCCATTTCTTTGCGACGGCATGCCACTGTGATGCTAATTGCGGCTCCTGGGCGGCGTGACCATACCACAACGACTGCAAGGAGTCGGGGGTCCAAGGAAACACGCTGTGCGATGGAACTGGGTATAGTCGGACTGCTCACAATGTTAGCTATTGATACGAAACAGAGATTTTCTACGGACAGTCAAGACTGTTGAAAGAAGGTAAGGTTGGCCATCAGTAGACTTTCTGTACCAAGGCACGTAAGGAGCTTCAATGTTATCTGTGTCCATAGGCATTCGAGCACCAAGAGGAGAGAACATGAGACGGCACAGCACAGGCAGTTGGTCGTCGCCGTGCAAGACGTCGCTGAGGAAATGTGGGGAGGCGATTGGCCGAGTGAGCCACGGGCCGCATCAGCCACCGCCGCGAGTGACGCCGGTGAGGCAACCGCGGCCAACGTCTCTCTCACTTGAACACACGACTTTACCCGGCCGCCCCTCCGTCATGGCCGACGCTTTCGACACCACTACATCTGCTGCAACGCCTGACAAGGCCGTCTACGAGCCCAAGACGACTCTGCAGTACGCGTCTGCTGTCGGCATACAGGCAGCTGGCGTCGGTGCCCTGGTCAGCGCCGTTCAAAATGCTCTCGGAACACACTCCAGCGGTGCGGCCGGGATTTTCACCAGGACGGGTGGGACCATCGGTTTCTTTGGTTCGTACGCCTTCAGAACGACTCGCGAAAGCGTCCATTGAATACGCTCCTATTGCTCAGCTGCCATGGGCGCAACCTTTGCCCTGACTGAGTCTATCGTGGCCAACCAACGCCAGGTAGATGACCCTCTAAACGGCGCCGCGGGAGCGTGTGCTGCGGGATTCTTGGCTGGCATTCGCGGTATGTGCTTCTCTATTGAGCGCCCCAAGTGTGCTTGCTCATGCGGCCGCGAACAGCTCGTTCGCTGCCTATGGCGATCGGCGCCTGCGCGGTACTAGGGACTGCGATGGGCACTTTGGACTACAACGGGCAGAACTTGGCGCCCTCCAAGTTGGAGTCTATAGAGGAGAGGAGGAAACGCTTCTTCAAGCAGCCCCGACCAACAACCTCCCCGGAGCCTGTGCCGGATGCGGAATAGATGCTCACTCCTGTAGAGAATCAATGCTCGCATCAGGCTTGCTAATGTTGCTCAACCGCTTTCCTGGCCATTGGCAATCTCAAAGTTCTGCCCCCGAGAAGATGACGGTATATGAGCGCAATAGCGGCCGTACAAGGCACCGCTCCTTCTCAGATTCAGGTCAAACCAACCAGACTAGCTACACAACAGGAAGAAGCAGCGATACAAATGCTTTCATCTTACAAGCTGATATGTGCTACTGTACAAACGCAAAATCATAGTGTGTACAGTTATCACTCTGGCTCGGTCTTGACGGCGCCCTGTCCATCGCCGGTTTGCGTTGGCGCGTTTGTTCCCCCCTCCGGGTCCCCTTGCACGCCGCTCAACTCTGCCACAGCGACAGAAATGGCTTCGTTGTGCTTGATCCAGTACGCCTCCCAGGCTTCTGCTGACATCTCCGGATGCTAGAAGGTCGAGGACAGCCGTGAGGGCGATATCAGACGGCGTAACGGTGTGATTGAACGTACCTGCTGGCTCAATACTCTCCAGACCTCTGCATCAGCCAAATTGTCCGCGCCGCCTCCAGCGAAAAACTTTGCTAGGATGGTGAACGGATCATAATCTTCTGGCGCGACATGCGTGGGTGGGTTCTGATTAGCCGGGCCTGCGTGCGGCACGGCAGTGGGGTCGATCCTTTGCGAGGTTTCTTGTCCACTCGCGCTCGCCTTGCGACGGGCTATCTGTGCTTGTCGTCTCATCTTCTCGACTTTCTCTCGCCGAGTCGCGTGCGAAATGAATGTCGACCACGATTTCGGGGTGTGGTGGGGCATCTGGCGAGCAAAAGTGAGCAGAATGCACAAGGATGACGACCACCACATCCGGACCTTGGCGTGGAGTTTCTCTGAAACCGCATGCAGGGTCATTTCCGGGTCGCGGAAGAACAGTATTGGGACGTATTCATCGACGTAATCGAGATCCTCCTTGGTGTACAAGTTCTTGCCGCGGTAGTGCTCTACAACGCGAGTGGGTGGGGGTGGGGATGGTCGCCAGAACGCTTTCGACGAAGCCGTGCGCTGTTGCACAGGGCCCCGGGACGACCCCTCGTTCTGTGATGCAGCGGCCCTGGACTTTTCCGCCTTCTTCTTGTTCTTCGTCTTCGGAGCTTTATTGGTGGTCCCCTTTGCCTTTTCCTTTGCCTTGACCTGCGACTTAGTCTTCGGAGACCCGGAAGCCCCCTCCTCCTCCTCCTCCTCCTCCTCCTCCTCCTCGTCGCTCTCATCGTCATCGTCGTCCATCACATAGTCTTCATCCTGCAGGAAAAAACCGTCGCTCTTGCCCGCATTAGGCTTCGGCGCACCAGGACCCGTCACAATCAACCGCTTGCCCGTCGCGCCGGGCCGCCCGCGCTTCTTCTCAACCTTCATGCCCTCGAAGGCGAAGTCATCGAGATCCACGATTGTGTTCTGCTCGACGCACTCGAACACCCACTGAGGCCGAACAGCCTGCTTGTCGTAGCTTATGGCCTGCTTCAGCCGCTCCTCAAATGTCCTCGTCGACGGTGCACCGAGGATCACGTAGTCAGCATCCGCAATGTCGGGCACAAGTCTACCTCCGTTTTTCTAGGAGATTAACCATCAAACAGGTGTCAACGACGCACATAATGTCGCAAGGGGGCTTCAGCAACGCACCTTGATAGCATCGGCAATCTTGGTCCTCGGCCTGATATCGATCTGCACGAAGAATTTGCAGGGTTCCCCGTCTTGTTTAGTAAAGAGCTGCTTGCTATGAGCTCTGGAAACGTCACGACGTGTTTGATTCGAAATGGGCGACGTATCAGCATATGGAAGCGGGGGCTCGTCGGGTGGATAAGAGGTACGGCGGTATTTCGCAAAACGTTCGTTCTCGGTGCGAGCCAAGCTGGGATACCTGGCGGAGCTACTCGACAGTGGGCGATCCACTGAGGCTGACTTTCGCTTTGAAGATGGCGACCTCAAGCCTTCCATAGGGGAACCCCCCATCGCATCTGTAAAGGTGTGAGCTGGGGTGGGCAGACATGAAGCTTACCCACCTGACATGCCACTCTGTCCTCGCATCTGGGAGATACTGGCATTCGTATCCGGGGTTGCGAATGTAGGATGCTGATATTGGATGGGAGGCGGATTCATCATCTGCGGTTGCCCAGAGTATGACGGAGCTTGTTGAGACATTGGGAAGGGTTGTTGAGCGAACATGCTGGGCTGCGACATGAATGGCATGCCCTGTTGAGAGTAGCCTTGCGACATGGCCGGGCCTTGCATCATGTTCATCGGCATCTGTGAACCCATCTGCCCAATCCCAAGACTTGCAGGGTTCAGCCCCTGCTGACTGACGAGTCCAACCAATTGTGCAACGAGGTGCGCAGGCAGTGTGACCTGGGCGTTGGGATTGGCTTGCATAGAGGCCATGGGGACATGCACGCCGTTGGGGAGACCGCCAGGCAGCTGGGGAATAACATGAGGTTGTGGATATGGGAAGGCGTTAGGTATGTTGCCGGAGGAAAATTGAGAACCATCTGGCAGATGATACGGTTGCTGATTCTGCATGCCGGCGTGTGCTTGATTCGTTGGTGCGTCTGGCGGCGTTTCTCGAGGGGTAGGTAATGGGCTTCTTGACGAGGTCAGTCACTTCGATCCTCGAGCGGAAGACAATGCTCACTTCTGCAGCGACGCCGACTCGTTTGGCGTGTGGGTGCAGTATCCTCCCCAGTTTTCGTCTCCGAGTAGTGCTTTTCTCCGTTCGACAGACTTCTGCACCCAAGCAACGTCCAAGACGACCTTTCCAGGCTCAGAGCCCCAATCCTGAGTGAACTGCGCCCCAGATGGGGTTTCCGGATCGACAATGATCACGGAGGCCTCCTGTGGCGAGTGCCTTATTTGCGCGCCGTTGTTCTGCAACAACGGTGAGGTATGACACGGTACCGGGGGGAAAGGAGCATACCTTCAAGGTTCGAATGACTGTAGGGCGATACTCAAGTTCCGCGGCTTCAACGAAGACACGCAGTGGATGTCCCGCCGAATCGACGAATACGCGACCAGACGCCTGTGGCTCTGACATGCTTGCGCTTCAGTGAAACAGTACTTGTTAATTTGGCAGAAATATGTCCAGGAGAGCGTTCAGGGCAGAGCGTTCAGGGCAGTATGACACTCGAGCTCTTAGCACAGGTGTTGACAGTTCATAGCGAGTACTCGAGTTCGTTGTAGAGTTGGTGCAAGAACACTCGCGTGAGTCGGCGCGCGATAGTGGACACGCGTACGTTGCGCGAGGTTCGCTACTGGGCTCAAGCACAGGTGATCCATATTCACCATTGAATATTGAATTGCATGAGACAAGTTCTCTTCCTGCTGCACCCCCAAATGACCTGATCACGGGTATGACACTGGTTCTTGCAACCTCCGCAGAATATCCATCTGTCCTGTCTAAGAGCATTAAGCCGAGCACCACAGTTTGTCCAATGTCCGGCATCATTCATCAAGTACGCTGGTTGCATGAGCGCCCATAGATTTTACTAGCCCTTTGCAAGGCAGCATACAACGAGTGTTGGGCGAGAGTACCGGCAAATTTGGATCAATTGCATACCAACACATACGCCTGCGCCGTTGTTGTCAATAGCAAACGGCTTCAGGACAGGCTGACGCAAGGATATTGTACAAGGAACATGAATTGCACCTGCGCACATATGCCCGTCACAGAATCTGCATGTTGCCATGGCATAGCGTATGGAAAAGGTAATAGAACATGACAACGCAAGGATGAGAGGACCGGACAGCGTCGTTCACCGGTAGCTGGGAAGCACATCATTTCAATACCATACGCCTTCGCAAGTGGAAGACACTTCACGCACGATTTCTGCCTGCGGGCACGAGCACCGTGACCACCGAACTTCTTCGGCTCCGCTCTCCTGGGGTCCGCGATCAGGAGCGTTCTGTCGTAGGCAACAAGCTTCTTCTTGAGCTCGAGTGCGCTCGCGGCGTCGAAGTACTTGGCGTAGTACGCAACGACGGCCTTGGCGATCGCCTGACGGATAGCGTAGACCTGGGAGGTGTGTCCACCACCCTTCACGCGGAGACGGATGTCGATCGCCGAGAAGGCATCCTCACCGGCAACAAGGACGGGCTCGTAGACCTTGAAACGCAGGATCTCAGGCCTGAGGAGGGTGATGGGCGAGCCGTTGATGTGAATCAAGCCACGGCCCTCCTTGGCGTGCGCAACGGCAGTTGCGGTCTGGAGTTTGGGTCAGCGGACGGTCTAGCACTGACGGGCAGCTTGCTCCCTCTGCTGGGGGCTAAAGACACACCTTCTTTTTGCCGAATGTCTGGACGGCCTGCGTTGCGGGAGCCATTTTGTCGGATGTAAGGCAAGCCGGTTCGTGGGCTGTTCAGATGCTAGAGGAAGCAGAGAGAGAGTTGAGCTTGAAGTTCTGAGAAGGTATCGCCGAAGCCAGGTGCGCAGAAGGGTCATCCAAGGTCCTCGAGTGCCATCCAGCCAGAAATCTCGCGTCTGTTCAGATAATTCCCTTCCAGCATGAATCGTGTAGACCCGTATAACCCTCCTATAGCATCAGAACAGCAAAGGGACATAGACTCACCCCTCCGAGGTTTGAAATTTGCTGGACGACGGTGCGATGGCGGGACTGGACGTTTTGCCTTCAGACGTCTCACGCGAGGCCGTGTCACGGATTTCCAAACGTAGACATGCTATTGTCACATCTCGTCACGCTGCCATGGCGCAGGACATCTTGAAGACGCCCGAGAGTCTGTCAAACGAATTTAGCGACCGTCATGCTGGCCACTATGAGGCGTGCACTGGGGCAGGTAGGTATCACGTCCTGTAACATATCTGGCATGCTCTGACCATTTGTAATATAGAGCACTCACGCTGCTTGCCGCCGCCGGCTTTCTACGGTCGTCTCAACAATTTCCGAGCCCGCTCTCGGTGAACATCTATCAGCTCAGACACTTCAAGGGGTCTCTCAGTCGTCTTCGCTCCATATTCCTCATGGCGGTGTCCCAGGACTGTCGATACCCGAAAGTGGTGCGTAACCTTGGCCGCTTAGGCAGCGAATTGCATTTGAAGTAGCGCATAGGTGTCCGACCGGTGTATCTGGAGATGTCGTCCCTCATTCGTCCCGAAGAGAACGTCGACCCCAGAGAAGAACTCGTAGAACTTGATCCACATGTCTTCGACCATCCCATCCGCAGAGACATTCTCCACTTATGCGTAGTGCACTACCTGGATTGCCAACGACAGGGCAGCGCAAGTACGAAAACTCGCGGCGAAGTCCGTGGTTCCGGACGGAAAATCCGACCGCAGAAGGGCTCTGGTCGTGCTCGTCTGGGTGACGCTCAAAGTCCCATGCTACGTGGCGGTGGTGTTGCCTTTGGTCCGAAGCCTCGAGATTTCACGACGAAGCTCAACCGCAAGGTCATACAAATGGGCATGCGGGTCGCGTTGAGCGCTAGGGTGAAGGAGCAGGCACTGGGTGTAGTCAGGAGTTTGGAGTGGACCGAACCGAAGACGAAGACGTTGAAGGAGCGCATCGAGGAGCTGGGGTGGTGGAAGACGCTCTTCGTGACTGGCCTCGACCAAGTTCCCGACGGGCTCGCACGAGCAAGCAACAATCTTCCGATGGTCGACACGGTGACCGCCGCGGACCTGAACGTCTACAATACGTTGAAATGGCCCCGAATTGTCCTCGACCTGGCCGCGGTGGAATGGTTTGAGCGTAATCTGGGGAAGCCGCAGGTTCCGCCTCGGGAATACAAGTTGTGATTATCTTTAACCTACTGTTTATCATGTTGTTAAATTCGCCATGGTCTAATCGTTGTCAACACTCCTGCCGCCGCCGTCAATGCGAGGCGTATGCCAGCTTGAATGTCCCGGTTCTCAAGGGCCATTGGCTTCCGTTACTCGCCGTTGGTAGACTTTGTCCGAATCTTCTATGTCCAAGACTTCTTGTCTGCTTCTCCTCCGCAGGAACCCTGCACTTTACCTACCCATGCTGCGATGAGTCTCCTCAAGCATATGTCAGATGATGATTCAAACAGGTCACTCGTTGCTTCTGCTAGAGATTCTGGCAGGTTAGGTGTTGAACCTGGCGCGAGCCAACGTGCCCCGGCCCAATGGAGAACACGCGTTCACGTGACAATAACGCGTGGGCAATCAAACGCGCCTCCGAGCCACGCTGACTACGTTTTCTCCCTCTCCATCGTCTCCGTCGGTGCCCTCTGAGCCTGTGCTCTCTGGTTCTCACCCTTCATCAACTTTGACTCAAACCACAAGTGCCATGGAATCCCCATCTCAGACGTCACAACCCGAAGATGAGCAGGAGAACCAAGTCTCCGGACCGCTCCTTGTAGACAAGCTCGCGGAGGCCGGCATTACCCCCCAGGATATCAAGAAACTGACAGAGGCTGGACTGCATACCGTCGAAGCGGTAGCATATACCCCCAAGAAGAATCTGATGACAATCAAGGGCATATCGGAGCAAAAGGCGGACAAGATTCTAGCCGAAGGTATGTTCAATTGTAGACCAAAGGCATTGAGGAGCACTATTGACCGTCATATTTTGCAAAGCGCTCAAGATTATACCCCTTGGGTTTCAAAGTGCGACAGAAGTTCATGCTCGCCGTGCAGAGCTTGTGCATATAACGACTGGGTCCAAGAACCTCGACGCCCTTCTTGGCGGAGGTATCGAGACGGGCGCGATCACGGAGCTCTTCGGGGAGTTCAGGACAGGAAAGTCGCAAATCTGCCACACACTCGCCGTAACATGTCAACTTCCTGTCGATATGGGGGGCGGAGAAGGCAAATGCCTTTACATCGACACTGAAGGGACGTTCCGTCCTGTTCGACTGTTGGCGGTAGCAGAGAGACTCGGCCTGAGTGGAGAGGAAGTTCTTGACAACGTTGCTTATGCGCGCGCATACAACCATGACCACCAGCTTCAACTGCTGACCGCTGCAAGCGCACTAATGTCGGAGTCGAGGTGGGTGAATCACTTCCTTGATGCGCCGCAGTTTAATTCCGACCTCGTGCAGATTCTGCCTGCTTATCGTCGATTCGGCGACCGCCCTCTATCGTACCGACTTCAGCGGACGTGGAGAGTTGTCTGCGCGACAAGCACATCTCGGCAAGTTCCTTCGCACATTGCAGAGACTGGCGGACGAGGTGCGTGGATCAGCTGCAAATCGACTGCACTAACTAATCAATGTGTGTAGTTTGGCATAGCTGTAGTCATAACCAACCA
Organism: Trametes cinnabarina; assembly: GCA_000765035.1. Lineage (NCBI taxonomy): Eukaryota > Fungi > Basidiomycota > Agaricomycetes > Polyporales > Polyporaceae > Trametes > Trametes cinnabarina. Next base: position 338,242 of record CCBP010000103.1, read on the forward strand.
GGTTATGTCGAATCCTGATGCCTCGGCAGGTCCATATATGGCCAACGAGAAGAAGCCCGTCGGTGGTAACATCTTGGCACATGCATCGACCACTCGGTATGTCAGCATGTCCATTCTACGTGTATGCGATCACTGACGAGGCTCCCCACGTGCAGTATCCAACTGAAGAAAGGAAGGGGTGCCAATCGCCAAGCGAAGGTCTATGACTCGCCGTGCCTACCGGAGTCAGAGACACAGTTCGCCATCCTTAGCAGCGGTATCGGAGATCCCGAGGAAGAATAATTGCAACCTCTTTCGCTTCAATGGCTTCTCTGCTCTGTATCACTTCGCAGTCCTGTACTTTTATACCATATATATTCGGACATCCAACTGTATACAAGTTCTCTTGCGGCTTGCTGGTCTATCAGGATGTCCTGTGCGATGGTCAGTGGTACAATCCTTCTATTGCCTCCCAATAGTACTACATGTATATCGCACAGCAGGAACCTAGTCTACAGTGATTGAACGATCGACAGCATTTTGAGTAGCGTAGGGCTGGACCAGTTGAGTGATCCTGTCCTGCAGTTGCGACCGAAGGGGAGGGCCGTCCTCTAAAAACAGACGCAACCATCCAAGGGCGGCCTTTTGAAGAATGGGTGAAATGCGCGGCAAGAGCGGAGGAGATGGCTCAAGCGAGCATACGCGTGAGGATGTTCGCGCTCGTGATGTTTAGCTGCTCGCGAAGCGAGTTGACGTCCCTGGGGCTAACGTCTGCAATGTCGGCCATGAGGTACGCGATCTCGCCCTTGGAGTCCGAGTACTGCTTCTCGACGTTGTACGGTGAGAGGACCTCGTTGACCTGGCGCAGAACACCGGGGATGTTCTTGTGCACGTAGCAGACGCGGATGTGGTTGGGCTCCTCGAGTGTGATCGCACGAAGGTCGACCTCGGGGAAGTTGACGGCGCCGACGGTAGATCCGTTGTTGAGGTAGCGGATCAGCGCAGAGGACACCTCCTCACCGATCATACGCTGCGCCTCTTCGGTCGACCCACCGATGTGCGGGGTGAGGATGACGTTCGGGATAGAACGGAGAGCGCTCGACCAAGGGTTCAGTTGATCATCGAAGGGTGATCCATTCGAGCCAGGTTCCGAGGGGTACACGTCGAGTGCTGCACCGGCGAGGTGGCCGGACTTCAGCGCATCGATGAGCGCGGGGATATCCACGACCTTTCCGCGGGCGTTGTTGATGAGGTATGCACCCTTCTTCATCTGGGCGAGCTCCTCAGTCGAGATCATATTCGTTGTCTCCGGAAGCTCGGGGACGTGGAGGGTCACAAAGTCCGATTCCGACAGGAGCGTGGCGAGTGTGTCGACTTGACGTGCCGAGCCGAGCGGCATGATGTTCACGACGTCGTAGAAGAGGACACGCATGCCAAACGCCTCCGCGAGGACGGACAGCTGAGAGCCGATATGCCCGTAGCCAACGATACCGAGGGTCTTGCCGCGGACCTCCCAACAGCCCTTCGACTGCTTGTTCCAAATGCCGTTACGCATCTCGAACGCGCGCTCAAAGTACTGACGCGAGAGCGCTACAATCTCGGACATGACCAGTTCCGCGACCGATCGGGAGTTAGAGAAGGGGGAGTTGAACACAGGAATACCGGCTTTCGCTGCGTTGTCCAGGTCGACCTGGTTGGTGCCAATGCAGAAGCATCCAATGACTAGCAACTGAAAGAGGATGTGGATTTAGAAACTACTTGGCAATATGACTTAGAGCTCATACCTTGCTGGCAGCCTTGAGCACGCGCTCAGTGATCTTCGTTTTGCTACGGATACCAATGGCATGGTATTGACCGATTTTTTGAACGAGCTCGTCCTCGGACATGGCCTTCGTGGAGTGGTCGACATGGAAGCCCTGAGAGCGGAACGCCTTCACCGCCTCCTGGCTGATGTTTTCAAGGATAAGGAGCTTCAGGTCCTCGTTCTCCACAGGGTGAAGGACCTTAGGTTGACGGATAGCGAAGGAAGTCGACTCCTTGCGGAACAGCATGCGGTCATGGATGGTCGTGGTCGTGGGCGAAGCGGAGGCAGCGACGACGCGCGCGCTGCTGCCGGGGATGGAGATGGCGCTCGACATGGTGGGCAGATAGTGGTCGTACGAAGGGGGCGAGAGGAGGGAGGGAGATTATGACTCTGTCCGCCCTTGGCAGAGGAGGAGGGGTACTTATACCGGGACTGCTATGATTCGGAATTTAAGCAATGGCGAGGTGATGGTGCGACAATGCTAGATAAGATTAGATTAGATTTACTTTTCATCGCGTCCGTTTGACTCGACATCCCGCTCAAAGCTCTGCCAAAGCATGTCCTCCTCCGCTCATCGCCCTTTTCTCCGTGCACGACGCTACGCCGCCCACCATGGTTCTCTACCTCCTTGATTACGGGGCGGGAAACGTACAGAGCCTGGCGAACACCCTAAAAAAGCTGGGCCACGAGTTCGAGTGGATTTCCTCGCCTGCGGATTTCCACAAGGCAACAGTCAGTCGTTTACGTCCGGCGCTGACAATCTGTCCGTCTCGCTCACTCGACCGTACCCTATCCAGAGCCTCATATTCCCTGGTGTCGGTGCATTTGGCAGCGCCATCGATGGCCTCATATCACGCGGTCTCTACGAACCTCTGCGCGAGTACATCGCTTCGGGCAAGCCGTATTTCGGCATCTGCATAGGCATGCAGGTCCTCTTCCGATCCTCCCTCGAGTCGTCCTCGTCCAAGGGGCTCGGGATCATACCCAGTGACATCGGCCTCTTTAGCAATGCGGACAAGTCGGTGCCCCACATGGGCTGGAACTCAGTCGAGTTCCTCGATCCGGAGGAAAAGGCGCACGAAGGCCTGCGCCCGGACGCGAGCTACTACTTCGTCCACTCCTTCCGCGCGGCGTACGAGTGGGACCGCCCCGAGGTGGCTCAGTGGGCGCACTCCACCACGCAGTACGGCCGGGAAATTTTCCTGGCCACCGTTCGGAAGGGCAACGTGTTTGCATGCCAGTTCCACCCGGAGAAATCGGGGCAGGCAGGCCTGCGCGTTCTCGACGCGTGGTTGAGGGAATCGGAGTCCGAACGAGCGAGCAGCCCACCCAGCCCCCGAGTCGCGCGTCTGCCGAAACCGAATGATGGCTTCACAAAACGTGTCATCGCGTGCATGGACGTCCGCTCGAACGACGATGGGGACCTCGTGGTGACCAAGGGCGACCAGTACGACGTGCGAGAACGGACGACCGCGAACGGCGTGCAGGCAGAAGCCGCGGGCGCCGTGCGCAACCTCGGGAAGCCCGTCGCGCTCGCGGCGCGGTACTACGAAGAGGGCGCGGACGAGATCTGCCTCATGAACATCACCTCCTTCCGCCACTCGCCCCTGCTCGACCAGC
>CCBP010000103.1:355078-365373 GCA_000765035.1 Trametes cinnabarina
CGCGCGCGTCGTCGTCGTCGTCGTCGTCGTCGTACGTACGTACGTACGACGTCGTCTCTACTACTCCTACCCCTACCCCCTCCCCCNCCCCCCACCCCCCACCCTACGAAACGCACACGCTTTCTTTCGCTAGTGCCGTCCGTTTCCTTACCCTACCTTCGCCGCCTCGTCCGCCACCGTCGTTCGTCCGCGCGCGTGCCTCTGTCGTCTCCGCGGGGGCCGCGAGTGGCAAGGTCGCGTTTGCGTGCTGCCGACTTCCGGAAGTTGTTGTCTTTGCTGCTGCTGTTGTTCTTCAAGCCTTCGCCCGCCAGGCCCTTGTTCTGCCCTTTCGCCCGAGGCCTGGCGGCTTCGGCCGCTCCGCGTCTTTATTCGTTTGTCGTGCCCTTCTCCAACCAATCGATCAACGACCTTCGTCATCGTCTCCGTCTGCGGGCCCCGCCCGTCTCCCCCACACCGCTGCGCCGTTCCAGATGCCGCTGTAGAAGATGAGCGCGAGGCCACGTACGTACGACGCGCGCGTCCTGTATACGTAGCACAACGTCGACGCGTCTCCTGTCGTCCGTCTCCCTCTGAGTGCTCTCGCTCACCTGATCAGAGGCCGAGGCCCGGCTTTTCCGTCCGTCGGATGTGCACGGTGCAGCAGATACGACATATTGATAGTACGGAAGAGTAAGCGGCTGGGGTCGTGAGCGTACTAGAAAGAACAGCAGCGGGCGAGGGGCGTCGTGGGTTATACAGGGACACGGACAGGTATGTATGTATGTATAGTGGTGGCGCAGCGCGCAGCGCCCACAAGGGGGCAGCTGCGCAGTCAGGGCCATATAATAACACGCGGGACGAAGACGGCCGCGACGAACGGCGATGGCAATGGCGATGGCGATGGGGTCGGGGTCGGGGACGATAGAATACATTAGCAATAACGCGTGGCGTGAAGACTTCCCGGCTCGCTTTCCTCCTTCTCCCCCATTAATGCACTCGTATTCACCGTCCTTCTCTAGCGGGATGTATAGGCAATGATGACCTGAGGGCCCTGAGCTGTCAAGCGGCAGTTGCACCAGGCTATAGTTCTGGCTGCATGCCTGCGAACAACCCTCCTGCGGTCTGCCGTGGAGAAGAGGCGGAGGCGGGGTTAGGAATGGGCATCGGAATGGGCGCGGGCACGGGCACAGGCTCCGTCGGGGGTGGGCCGCTCGCCGGAGTGGGGAACGACGGTGCATATGCAGAGGGAACGGCGTTCGCACCGTTGGTAGTAGTAGCCGTCGTCGTCGTCGCGTTCGATGCAGACGCAGCCTCAGACTCGGCCAAGCCGGTGCGCGCAAATGCGGAGATCATGGCGTCCTGGTCCTTGCGCCGCTTGTGACGCCGACGGCGGTCGTCCTTGATCACGCGTGCAATCCTCCGGCGGATGGCGCTGTGCAGCGCAGGGTCGGCCATCGCCTGCTTGCATGCGTATGCGGCGAGCTCGATGCTCGCGAGGAGTCGTACGGTCTCGGAGTGGTTCAAAGCCTGTGCATGGTGATTAATGTGCAGCGGCAGGTTGACAGACGCATATGCGGTGCATGCGTTAGGGGTGCAAGCGCCGACGACAAGGTCGGAAAGATGGGCACGGGAAACGTCAGTAATGCGGCTCTGAAGGGAGCAACGAGGGGGAAGAGGTTGCGTACGTTCAGAGACCAGGAGACAACACGATTACCCTCGACGCAGCCAATGACCACGAAGTTTCCGCGTCTCTCAGCTTGGAGAGCGGCGCCCTAGCAGTTTGCCGTTAGTCAGGCACACGACAAGAACAAGGGCTTCCTACCTCTCCGAAGACAGTAAGGATCTTATGCGACGTTGCCGACCTCACGACTAGCGAGTCAAATTGAGAAACGCGTGTCGTCAGGGGGCTTATGCAGAGGCACGCACCGACTCTGGACGATTGTCCCGTAATCTCCTGGGAAACGACTCCGCGGCCCATGTACGCCCAAGAATCCTTGTCGGGTTTCCGGACGTGGACCTTGACAGGGATATCGCGGATAGGTTCGCGGGGCTGGGCAGCAGTTGCAACGACTGAACGCATTTGTTCGTACAGGCGGTCCATCTCGGTCAGAACTGCCACCGTACTCATGAAGGCAAAAGTGCGTCGGACGCGGACCACAACTCACCGGTGGTGTTGCTGGGATTGTTAACAATGTGGGCGTCGTAGCGTTCATGCATGGCTTGAGAGAAGTGCTGGTTCGAGGGGTTGTAGTCCATGGTGGCATCCATGACGTCCTCCATGTTGTGGTCTTCCGTTTGCTGCGAATGGATGGTCAACGACGGCGCGTCTGTGAAAAGAGAGCAGGATTACCATGTCCATTGTGTGTGCTCAGGAAGAGCGTAAACGACGAAGGGAGACGGAGCGTGGTCCTCGCTGGAGGTGGTGGTGGTGAGTGCGAGTGCCGCTGCAGAGCGAGACCCGAGGCGAGCTGAACACGACCCTTCAGTGGGCGTCTCCACACCCCACGTGACCTCATTAAGGGCGCGTCGCGTCTCGAGGCGCGTATATCCCCCCTCGAGCCAGCCACTGCCACCCGCCACCACCACCAACAATTGGGCCGCGTGCGTAAAGTTGTAGTACATCTGCCTTTGCGCTCCTTATCCAGACACCGCCAATGCCTTCTGTAACATGTGGACACAATAGGCCGCTTAGTTCAAACACACCTCATCCAAAGGATGGCAACGTATTGTCGCGGTGAGGGAAACCACGGCAAAGAATCTGGCATCTAGTTACCAGGATTCGCTCGGTATATAAGGAGCACGACGAGGCCTCACCCTACCCAATCAACAACTCGCTTCTCCTACGCTCTCACTACAATACCTGTACATATTGTATCATGCCCACAGAGTACACGGCAGAGGATCTTGCCAACCCCGATGAGGCCGCCTACGTCGAGAACGCGCTCGTAGTGGACGACGCGCACATCAGCGCTGCTGAATTGAAGGTGAGTCACACTCCATCTTGAAGAGGTCTCCGGTTTGACTGATCTGCTTCGCTGTGCAGAGGGACCAGGCCGACGAGGACTTCACCGCTTCGCAGTCGCAAGCCTCAACGGAACCCGATTCCCAAGCCTGGGAGGAACTGTTCCCGAGCTCACAGGGATCCCAGTTTCACTTCTCCCAAGCCCAGTCCCAGGACGACTGCTCCTTTTCAGACGATGGCATGGACGAGAACGCGCGCAGCGCCACCGTGGTCATGGACAACGCAGAGGATGACGGCGACGAACCATCGTCTCAACGGCCCGCTCACGACACCAAAGGCGGCCTCGCGGGCGGAAAGCTAAACGGCGAGACGCTCTGGAACATCGCCATTGTCTGGAAGGACTGGAAGGTCGAGAACGGCTTCAAGTACACCATGAATATGACCAATATTATTTGGGTCATCCGGGTCCTCTTGAAGCTGACCACCCTCGACGCCGAGAAGGCCATGGCGTTTGTCAGGCGCCATTACACTAGCAAGAAAGGCCTCCTCAGGTCGGAATTACTGGATCACCCGACCCAGCGCGCGTATGCGGCAGTGGAGGCAGCTGCCTTGGAGGAATGGGATGACCTACCGTAGTATCAATACGCTTAGTTCTCTTCCTCAAGCACACAGGTATCTTGAAGCACATCATCTGGTTTGGATCGTATGTCATGTACCTTCATCGTCAATGTGGAATCGTTTTCATCGTGTCTCTGGAGACAAGTACGGGCCAGCTACTAAGCACAGGTTCCGGGGCGTAAACTGCACATTGATGATCGGCGTCCGTTTCGTCGGGAACGTCGCCAGCAAGTCCGTCCTGGGAGGAACGCGCAGCATCAGCACTGAATAACAACAGGACACAAAGGGGACAGAACGACGCACGTCTCATTGCTGCTGCTCTCGCTCTCGTCCTTCTCTGGCGGGTGCTCTTCGGTCGCCCCGTTAGTCAAGGTCGTCCCGTTCTCACGGGCCTTCGTGCGGGGCCCGCCGGCACTCTTCACGTCCCAGCAACGGACGGTCCAGTCTGCACTTCCGGAAACCAACACGCTGGACTCAGCGCTGAACGCCATGGAGTAGATCGAAGCCGTGTGGCCCGTCATCTTCTTGACGCATTTACCCGACCCGAGGTCCCAGAGGCGTATCGCAAGGTCCTCGCCTGTGATACCTGTATCAGCGCTGTCAGGGTTGCGAAGACCTGACTAGGACACTCACCGGCCGTTGCGAGGTAGCGACCGTCGGGGCTGAATGTGAGAGTGGAGACAATGTCATCGTGCCTGTAGAAGACGCGAACACACGAGCCACGCTGCACATCCCACAGTCTCGCAGTACAATCGCTGGAAGCCGTGCCAAGATATAGCGAGTTGGGGTGGAAAGCTACGGCCTGGAACAATGATCACTAGTTCAGTGCTTAATAGAGGCCCAAACGCCGTGTCAACGCACGTTCACATCGCTGAGATGTCCTGCGAATATCCGCAACGCCGATGTGCGGTCCGTGGACCACAACCTCGCCGTGCGGTCACGACTCGCAGTGGCGAAATAGATGCCCATGGGGCTCCACTTGACGTCCCACACCGGATTCTGGTGTCCGCGGTAGGCAACAACGTTCGTCATGGTATCAAGCGACCACAGGCGCGTTGTCGCGTCTGCGGAGGCGGAGAGGAGGTATCTTGGCGGCGTCGCAGAGCCACCGACGGGGTCAAAGGAGACGGAATAAACGGGGCCACTGTGACCGATCAGCTTGCGCGTGGTCGACCCGCCCTTTTCTCGGATCTTGCTCAACGATGAAGCTGAGGTCGATTCGTCAGGAGATGCGAGGCTACAGGAGGCGAAACTGCTCACAGTCTCGTATTGAGCTGCTGTCGAAGTCACTGCGGAGGCCCTTCAGCTTCTCGCCCTTGAGGCTCCACAACCTGATATAGCTCTCAGAAAAGCCAGCTGCAAGCAGAGAAGTATCCGGAGAAAATTCGCAGCACGGTATCCTATGCAAGCATCAGTGGACTGCCGAGTAAAGACAGCACGCCAGAGCATACCCTTCTCCCACATCATGAAAAGTATATGCACAGATACTGGGCAACGCGCGAGCTCGGGCTGCAGCACCTTGTGGTGTGTTCGCATTCGCGTTGTTGAGCATCGACGGGTCCAGGCGGATACGTTTCCGCATGTCCCGCACTTTCTCCACCTCGCGCTTGACATCGACACTCTGGAACATGGGTGGACGCGGTGGCAGGTCGGATAGACTGGGCATAACCAACCCAGGTGGCGGAGCCTGTCGCGCAAAGTGGAGGTCATACCGGGCACCGGGGTCGTGGTCGACCATAGCCTGGTCCTGGAGTGTACGCTCTGTCTCGGTGCGCAGGTCTTCCGGTATAGGCGCAGGGCCTAGCTTCAGTTCGCCTTTCGACTGATTGAAGGCACTGGCGTCTGCAGTACTGCCATTCGTTTGCGGCACTACCGCCGACAGGAACCCGGTAGACTCTTCCCATGTGCGAGCGTTCACAGATGATGTTGGAGACGATGTCACTGTGATTTCAGTGTGAGTAAGATATCTGGCACTGACTCATGAGCGCAATACCGTCGAAACGCAAGTGATTGTTAACCACGCGCATCACTGCAGCTCGTCCTCGCTTGCCCTTGTCGCCCGCAAAGCCTTCCCCTGACCCAGCGGGTTCGCCTCCAAACCCTTCCGTCAACCAGCCCACCAACAGACTGAAACCAGAGCGGCTCATCCGCACGGTGTACTTCTCGGTCCTGAATCGCTGTGCAACTTCATCCGTTTGGACGTGGTACGGCAGCGTGATTGTCGAAAGGTGGTTCAATGTCGAGTAGTGCACGGATGATATGGAGTGCGAGAAGGTCGAGTAAAAGTCTTGTGCTGTATGGCCATATGTCCCGTGAGACATCATCAAAGGTCACATAGCGTGAAGAACCGTACCAGCTTCGCGAAGGCCCTGTTGTACAAGGTCTAGGTAAAAGTGACAAAAGATAGGGAACAAAATGGGTCGGAATTCCGGCTGCGGACGGTGTGAGGTCACGATACAAAGAGCCTAATTCACCATCGACGTACACGGTACATGTCAAGCGAGCCGTCCACCCACGCCTCCAGCTCTCTGAATCCTTCGTGCTTGTCCGTCGGGTCAAGAGAAAGAATATCTTCCGCCCCGACCTGGCCTATGCTGGAAATGAGATTCTGGATATTCTGTGGGGTACCCGTGGAAGACAACTCTTGAAGAACGTTCGAACTGTCCTTCAGCGCATTCTGATGTGGATCAGCAGGCTTTTGCGCGAAGATAGCGAGCTGCTTCACGAGCTCCTCTTGAGAGATTGTGGTCGTGACCGCGGTCTCGGGCTGCTTGCTCTTGTCATCTGTGGACGACGCTTTGCGCTCTAGCTCTTCCAGAAAGCACTTTTCGGCTTCTTTCAACCCTCTCGCACGTAAATACTCCAGTATAAGCTGGTCTGCACTGGACGATATGTCTTTCGACGAGTCCGTGGATGGAACATTGGTTGCAGGTGGTGAGACTCTGTCCGGAGTGGAGGCAGCGGGGGTAGCGGCAGACATAGTTATATAATGATACAACAAGCAGAAAGCTTAGCGGTTTTCAAGGGTTGCCGCGTGTCATAAGCAGAGCAAAATTCGAGAGACCGGCAGCAGGGTTGCAGAGGGACGAGAAAACGATGGTGCACGGAGGTGTGCAGCAGCCACAACGGAGTTCACGCGTCGTTCGAACGCGCGCGCGTCACGTCACGCATTCGCGCCCTCGCCGCTAACTGACTTCGCGCCAGAGTCACGATCCTTGAAGGAGGTCACTGCTGGAGTTGATCTGAGGCACACGGGCTGGATATGAACAACCTGGAAAGCCCAACCTTCATTCTAGCCTATACATCGACAGTAGGATATACAAGCTCACAAACTCAACAGGCTATATGGTCACAATACAAGAAGGTAGTTTACCATCAGCAAAAGTGCACGGCATAATTCATATGTATGCAAGGTCTTGTATACTGCAAATGACCTTGCAATTGTAGTAGATTCGGATAATTATATACAAGAGGAATGTAATGAATGCCTGATTACATGCATACATCATCTGCCCTTGCATAAGTTGACCTCGCACGTGCGTTCATTGGCAGAGCATACCCTGCCAGTCTAATGACGTGAAGCGCGAGCCCCGGAGGGCACTCGTTGCAATCGCTCGTCTTGCGTGGTAAGGACTACATGAGTATACGTACGTCGAGCTGCTTCAGGGCACAATGGGGACCTCCTTTGACTGATGGCACAATACCCCGCCGGTTCTGCGCTTCAACAAAACAATGACTCGGAATCTGCATTGTTATCATATCATACAAACATACACGAGAAGGCATTGCGAACAAATTCAGAGACCGTACAAGAACGAGGGACGAAGATGCAGCAAGACCAGCGTACTCAGTCAGAGGGGCAGGCGAACCAGAAAGCAGTGTGAGGCAGGATATGAGACACAGAACAAGGGAGACAGCAATGACAGAGCAAGGCGACGTGCTTGAGGATGGCAGTATATCACGAAGACGCCGGCGCCGACGCCGGCGTCCCCGACGTAGCGCTGCCAAGCTTGTATCAGTATGTCGAGATGTCAGAGAGATAATAGCAGACGGAACTCACGGAGGCGACGAGCCCTTCTGTGCGGCACGACGGGACGCCCTTACGCTTGGCTCGGATCCTATCGGCGGTTGTCTTCTCCTTTGGTGCCATGGAGATAGATGATGCCTGCATATTTCCGAAGACGCGTCTGAAGAGATTTGGCAAAGCAGGTCAGCAAGATGATTGTTCGGCATCGCCATGGCGAGGATGGAGATGGCGTACTGATTCCACCAACGCAAGGTATCATTGCGCCAGTCATCAACGGGGTCCGCAAAGAGCTGGATGATGGTATCGTAGAGGTTGGTCCCATCGAAGCCTGCGATGTCTGTTGTGCTCCATTCGCTCAAGCTGGAGAGCTCGCAGCGCACCTATCAGTCACGAGTCAGAGCAATGCACATGGCCAGCGCATCTTAAAACCACTTACCAAGACAGCCGTGTATGCAATCATACGCGGGCTCACCTTATATAGCTTGTACTTGCATGCAATAGGAGGCTTGCCAGCCGTACGGTGATGGCGGCCATTCTCGAGATGAACCGAGGAGGGTCCGGTCCATAGAGCCTTGAAACACTGTCCAAATGTGAGTAAGATCACATTGGGATTGGTAATCTCTTACCATGAGGAAATACGGGCTTCGGAGCAGCCCGGCATCGTCGTCATTGGGGTTGGCGAGGTCCTGGTCATATAAGAATGAAGCAAAGTCACCACCCTTGATGGGTCGTTTGTTGGTCAAGACCCTGTCGACAAAGCTGGGCGAGAATGGGTCAGAAATGTCCAATGCGAGGCGATCAAGCTAGCGGCATCACCTTTGCCAGTCCGCATCAAAATCGCTTAGCAGACGCTGCGGGCACAGCAACCGTGCGGTATGCTTGTTCTGCCAGCCACGCTCATGCTTCGCAAGTAGGGATGGAACACCACAGCCCCGTTGGGGCGCTGGAATCTTGGCAATCATGTATGTGATCACCAAGTCCCGGATGCGGCCGGAGTCGTCGCATCGTGCTGCATTCATTCTGGTACGGACCTGCAAAACGGCATCAGAGTGAGCTCCACAGGACAAGCGAACACTCACAAAGTCGGTGAGCGTAATAAGCTCATCTTCATCGAAGTACTTGGCATCGGTTCGCAGATCTGGAAGGACGTCGAGGATACCGTTGTACTGGAATATGAGTTCGCGCGTGCGCGCTCGTGCTGCATTCCTGGAAGCATTCGTGACCTTCATTATCCATGAATGCTCAGTGATTGTCAGAGGCCCTGACCTTTGTGCGCGCTCCTGTTTCTCAAGGCTATACTCCGAGTCCGAGTCTGTATGCGTATCCGATTCCGACTCTGAATCTGAATACAGGTGGTCCATGTCGGGGTTGTTGTCCAAGTCATATGTGAGGCCAAACTCGAGGACTTCAAATGGGTTCATGAAAGGACTGATGACGCGCGGCAGGAGGCGTGATTGATGATGGTAATGGTCAAGTCCATGTACCTTAGCACTCCTGCGATGCATGAATGATGGATTCAAATAGCTCCATATATGCGTCAGTTACGTACTGTTGAGCCGCATTGGCAGCCTCCATGCCTGCAAGGACTTTCGCAATTTTCTTTTTGCGTCTTCTGCTGCCCTCCTGGTCGCTGTCCTCTTCTCTTGAATGCTTGGTGCTGGCTACTACAGTAGTCGATTCTTCATCCGGAGATTGGTCCCGCATGTCTGTGGGGACCGTGGTAAAGCGTAAGTCGGAACCCAAAGGGCTAGATGAGCGGCTTACCTTCAGGGTCGGGTACAGGCACAGGCACAGGCACATCGGAAGAGGTGCGCCCTTGAGCGTCTGCCCCACTCGCAATGACCTCGCGCTCAGTTACGTCGAGCTTGCGCGAAGGCATCCTCGGCAGCCTCTCAGACCTTTTCTTATCCTTATGCTTCTGGTGCTTGTCTTTCTTGCTCATTGTAGGCACGTCAGGAAAAAATGTGAGCGGGTTTAAGGGCATTGAGTGCGAGGGGACGTGTTTTGTGTAAATGTCACGTGGTCGTGTCGATGCACCCCCTGGTACTGTACAGTCCCCCAATGCATCGTGATTCAGATCTTGATTCTCTTTGACCCTGACCCTAGGGAATGGTTGTCATGGCTTGGGTGTGCCTAGGGTGGTGGCAAGACGTTCAAGACCAACCGGTCTCATAGTCTGCACATCAAAGCATGCACGCAATCGGGCAGAGCACTCGGATCAACTCTACAGAAGAGGCATGCGGAGGGCCATGAGGAAAGGGAGGCAAAACGGCTACGGATGGCCGAGGCAGACGCGATGGTTGCAATTGATGACATTGTGGTCAGTCCAAAAGTCCAGAGAGGTTACAGAGTTATGTTATTGATTGCATGCTATTAGGTCGACATCCCAGAGGTCCCAGAACCTCCAGATCCCGCGACACTCAGTCGTTCCGGACGCGTGCGTAAGGTCCCCGCAAAATTGAAGGAATTCCTGCCATCTTCGTTGACTGGCCTTCCTACTCACCTCCGCCCTGAGCCTGTCATGGTGCGACGGCCACCACCGCCAAGCTGTGAAGATGCTCTGGAGGAAGACGAGGCCCCCCCGGCGATGAGGGCCTCCCCGTAGTCCCACTCATATATCAAACACAGCCTGACAGATTTGGCCTCTACCGGGTCTACACGGTCAAACCGCAACGCGACCCATGCGGTGTCCTCTCATGGGAAGACAAT
>CCBP010000104.1:0-20009 GCA_000765035.1 Trametes cinnabarina
TTGAAGTCGTCTTGGTAGAGGCAGCCGAGCGCGTTGCGGTGGCTAAACCACACGGCGTGTATGACCTGTTGTATGATAGGATGTTGGAAGCGTCCTTCTTGTGTTTCAGGGCTCTACCACACAATGATTAGGACATGTTATGGTGCGCAGATTCAACAGAACATGTCTACCTCATAATGGAACGCACTGTCCTTGAGAAGAGCACTGACACGTTCCTTGTTGCGGAGTACCTGAGATGGCGATGGTGCCGGATCAAGGCCATAGACAGTTGCTATGCGAGCATTCACTTCGCGCTGAACGCGGGAGCGTATACTCCCATCCTCCTGTTGCAGCTCCAATGGAAATCAGCCAACGTGTCAGCATAGAGGGTCACGAGGTACACACCATCTTCATGTCTTCAATGGATAGATTGTAGAAGTCATCGGCGAAGCCAAACGTGTCCAGGGCTTTCTCAAAAGCGAGTTTGATTTCATCATCGCGTGCCTCGTCAGAAGGAAAAGGGAGCGAGGTAGAAAATAGGACTTGAAGTAAATAACCAGCCTTGCGTATGACCTTGTATAAGGAAGCGTCCTCATGGTAGTGCTTGTAACGCTTCCGGCGAGAGTTGTACATGGCCTTCTTGGCCTTGCGTGCCTCTTGCCGTGCAGCACCATCAGTGTTCGATTCTCCACCCTCAAAGCTGCATGCATGGCTACCGGAGAACTCGAGACTGCCTCTATGAGATGTCGGCGCTGACGAAGATGCGGGAGATGGGCTATGCTGGGGTTGACTGATGGATGAGGGAGGCGGTGTTTCAGCAAGGACACTAGCCGCACGAAGAGCTGACCAGCATGAAGACATTGAACAAGGGATTGTGATGAACTAGCTTGTTAGTACACACCTTCAGCCCTAGCTGCCGCGGTTACCAACGACGATGACGAAAGAGGTACGGTGGAATTTACGAGACTGCGGATTGGCAGCGACTGTACAGGTGTTTCCGCTTGCAAAATGGCATGGTCTTGGCCTCTTCTAAGAGCAGATATGCGGTCTGAATATTGTGAAATGGGGTGTACTAGCGGGTCCGCTGCAGCGTGAATCGTTGCGCTGAACTGCACAAATAGAGTTCAGATTGGACAGCTGGCTGGAGCGGAGATTGGAACAAACTGTTTGGGTTTGCCTTGTACTTGAGGCAGGAGCGGAAGTTGCTGTATTGCGGGAGCCAACAATACTTGAGTGCACCTCATCGTCCGCATCATGGCGGCGCCTATGGTGAGGACGTTCCAGTTCCTCGTAATCTTCATCGTCCGAGCCCAAACCTTGCTCCATCCTGATGTCTTGAATGTTGGCCTCTTCATACTCATCCTCGTTGCTCTCTCGATGGCTGACGCTGGCCCTGGTGGCTGCAAGAGGCGGGATACGAAGAGTCACATTGCCAGGTCGGAGGTTGAGCGCGACCTCTGAATATGTACATGTAGGTCAGCTCCCCATGTGAGCAGTGTGAGTGTTAATAAAGACAAGTGCGCACCGGGATCAATATGGGAAGTCGCCTGGACGTGTCGTGTAGAACGACGAGGCTCCGGTACGTCTTGCATTTCCCGGGTGTTGTTGCCAGTGTGGGGTACCACTGTCAATCTTTCGGCAGGGAAGCGGTTCTCCTTGTTGTGCTGCCCTACTGCAGGAGCGGTAGTAGAACACCTTGCTGCCCCTTGCTGGGAAGAGCCACGCCTTGCCCCGTTTCCACTTGGTCTCTTCCTCTTGCCACGCCCGCCACCCGTCATGGCCTGTGTAGACAAGTAAGCAAATCAAATCACCTAGGTGCAGATTGAGCACCAAACTCACGCCTTGGATGTGGTTGTGGTTCACGTGCAGGCTCGGTGGATCGACAAAGTAAAGAACAGTGAGCTTGGTGGGTTTCAGGCCGTAACCCACAGCGGGAAAGCAAGCTAAGGCCCAGTGTTATGGTTACATAAGCTGCACTTGGACGCGGCCGGATTTGCTTACTGTCAAGATCTCATCTTAATCGATTCACGGACGATCCTTCCCTGTGTTGTTCACACTGAGCGCACCACCACCAGGTCTGGCCATCTCGCCTGCCCCAGCTGCTTGACTCGACTCGATGCGGCCGATGCTGAAGCCCTCGAAGCACACCTGCGTGTAACTGGAGCTGCCTGTCAACAAAACATGAAGAGGAACAAGAGGCCACGTACGCAGCGGTCACCTTCTCCTGGATCTCCGACTGGACGTGTACCTATAAGACAGAGAGCTTGCCGGGAGCCCGGGACTACACCTGGTGCCGAGGCTCAGGCTCAGCATCCTATTCCTTCCGGGGGCGTTCCAACAGATCCAGTCTCCACTGTACATCCCTTTCCCCTTGCGGGAAAACCACTACGAGCCCATCCCACAGTGTTCGAGGTTGAGAAGGTTGCCCGAGACAAGCTCCATCTTCCTCCGTATGCGCCTTTCCAGGGTCCTGAAGAGTGGGAGCTCGCAGAGCTGGTTATCGAAAGTGACTTGTCACAGCGAGACACGGAACACTTAGTTCAGACCCGGATGGTGAGCAAGCTTGCTTTTGTGCGGAAACAAGAACTTACCAACGGTTACCGTGTTTGTTTCCTAGTATAAGCACTGTTGCCGCACTGCCCCCGCCAAGTATGGCTCGTTCACCAATAACCGGAGCTTCCTCCAAAAAGTCGACTCCCTCCCGGGCCCGAAGGCGTCTTGGAAGCTGATTGAGATCACTGTGACGGGGAATCAGAAAGACGCTGACGGACAGTTCATGAAAGAGAGACTTGACTGCTGGGCTCGGAATCCGGTCGAGGTCATCGGTGATCTCCTCGGGAACCCGGAGTTCAAGAACGACATCACATTTGCCCCCTACATCCAGGAACTTGAGGAGCTTCAACGGCAGCTCGAGAATGCGACAGATGCAGAGAAAGAACGCATCTTTGAGGAGATGGCCTCCGCTGAGTGGTGGAGAAAGATTCAGGTGCATGCATACAGATCATTTGATCTACTCACTGGGCGAGGAGCTGATCTTCATCGGCATAGGAGGCCCTTTCCGCACAGGTTCCCCATGCTACGGTAGCCCCAGTTATACTCGCTACGGACAAAACCCAATTGTCTACCTTCAGCGGTGACAAGCAGGCATGGCCTGTGTATCTGACAATCGGGAACATCAACAAGGACGTGCGCCGTCAGCCGTCTCGCCGGGCAGTCTCTTTGCTGGGATACTTACCGGTATCCAAGCTGCTCTGCTTCCGTGAGAGCGACCGGTCCGTCGAAGGCTACCGTCTATTCCATTTCGCGATGTCGCAGATCTTGGCTCCGCTTGTTGAGGCTGGGAAATCCGGCGTGGAGATGAACTGTGCTGATGGTTCTGTGCGACTTGTCTTCCCTCTGCTGGCCGCCTACATCGCCGACCACCCAGAACAATGCTTGATCTGTTGCAACAAGGAGAACCGGTGTCCGACATGTCTAGTTGACCGCGATCGGCGAGGAGAGCTCTTGGAAACTTGCTATTTGCGAGATCCGCTCAAGACACTAGCGGCGCTGCAGGATCCCTCCTCGGACGCCTTCAGCGCGCAAGGCCTGCGTGACATTCCCACGCCTTTCTGGGCTGAACTCCCGTACGCCAACATCTTCAACTGCATCGCACCAGACCTGCTACACCAACTGCACAAGGGGGTCTTTATGAACCATCTGGTGAAGTGGGTGTCACACGGGCGCGAACAAGAGCTTGACGCGCGCTTCATGCGCGCTGTACCACCTTACCCAAACCTTCGCATATTCCAGAAGGGCATCTCTACAATCTCCCAATGGACCGGGAACGAGTTCCGCCAGATGGAGAAGGTCTTCATTGCCCTCATTGACGGCTTGCATGAAGATCCTCGCGTCATGGTTGCATCGCGCGCTATCCTTGACTTCATATACCTTGCCCACTACCCCTCTCATACTACCTCCACTCTCGAGCAGATGGCCGCCGCGCTCGAGACGTTCCATGCCAACAAGGATGTGTTCATTGAGATGGGGATACGCCAACACTTTAACATCCCCAAGGTGCACTGGCTGAATCACTACATCGCCTCTATCATAGATTTCGGCTCCTGCGACGGTCTCAGTACCGAGATCTCTGAGCGTCTCCATATCGACTTCGCGAAGATGGCATACCGTGCATCCAACCGCAAGGAGTACATCCGCCAGATGGTCGTCTGGTTCTCCCGCCGCGAGAAGGTCAGATGGTTCCAAGGGTTTCTAGGTTGGTGCCTCGGTCCTGAGACTTCAGGCCTACGTCCATCGACTTGGCCATCCCCCTTCCCCGACGATTCGCCCGCACATACATTCCCCCTCGAAGATTCTACAGGAAGTACAAACCCAGATGACCATTTGAGCGGAAACCATGATGCCGACTCGCCACCTAGCCCTATCTCGCGGAGCATGGTTGCCTCTGCTAGCGTGCGCAGCGGGAATCTGTCAGCTCAGGCAAGCGGTGTAATGTCACTATCAGCATGCGAGTATCTACTCCCGCCTTGTGACGATATCGCAGCGACGGATTCAGGAGCCTGTGGTCTCGTTCAGAGTGAGGTGGCAGATGAAGACGGCCACTTCGACGTGGAGGTGGGCGCACAGGTACTTCCCACATAGTGTCAGTTATGTTGCTGTCATTACTGACCTACTTGCAGAGCTTAGTTTTCGGTCCTTACAGGATCTCACGCTATCCTGGCCTCGGAACGTTGTCGGCCGCTGCGATCTCAGCCACATGCCATGCCCCGGGGTTCACAGCTGCTCTCCGCCTCTTTTTGCAAGAAGACGGCATCCCTGCCTCCCATCTACGACAAGACCAGTTCAGCACGCTCTCTTTCCCTGTCTACAAGAAATTCACACGCGTCCTACCATCTCTGCGTGGGGTCAAGTCAGAGATCTTTCGTGATACAGTTTTCTCCACCCCCGCCGCGCACGGCAAGCCAGCTCGACACAGCTGTATTCTTTACCTCGAAGATGAGCAGATCGCCGAAACAATCGGTGTGTCCGGCAAGTCTGACGTCTTCAGTACCCTTGATGATTCAGTCTAACCACTCTCGGATTGCAGGATATCGTGTTGCGCAAGTACGCGCGCTGTTCGCGCTTCCGCCGAGCATACAACGACTTCGCCCGGATGCCACCGATCTTCATTCCCATCTAGCATACGTCGAGCTCTACACGCGCTTCGATGCTGCTCCCGATGCACACAGCAAGCTGTACCCCGTCGCGCGCGTCTATGAGCGAATGGCTCGCAAAGGCCTCGTCATACCGGTGAACAGGATCTTCCGAAGCTGCCACTTGATACCAAATATAGGTCGCGAGGTATCGCATGCTTGGACGTCAGACAATGTCATTGAGGAATGCGATCTCATGTATCTTAACTCGTTCTCCGACCACCATATGTTTCTTTTTGTCTGAATAACGTTGCAGCACCTACAAATTTACATCATAAAGCTATGGTATGGACACGTCCTTACAGTGGTATTCATGAGGTAACCTTTACCAGGAGACGGGCCAACCGCTCGAGGCGGGCAAGAGACTCACAACACCGCCGCGTGCGCAATGGAGATATCTGACATCTGCGATGCGCACCATGGAGAACGCGCAACCGTCCGGAGACACCT
Source organism: Trametes cinnabarina (assembly GCA_000765035.1). Taxonomy (NCBI): domain Eukaryota; kingdom Fungi; phylum Basidiomycota; class Agaricomycetes; order Polyporales; family Polyporaceae; genus Trametes; species Trametes cinnabarina. The sequence goes on from CCBP010000104.1 coordinate 5,622, forward strand.
CCCTCTGCTGGTTGCCTGAGGAGAAATGCTGATCCACTCGGTCGCGCAAGAAGGCACGGTCTCGACCAAGAGACGTCATACTCCATCAACCCCGCCCCGGAAAGGCAGCTTTCCGGATCGACACCCCTGGGCGCCCGGATAAAGCTCTCTCCAGGTGGAGGATTTGCGCGTTCCTGATGTGCGACGATCGCCCAGAGGTATGCAGAATATATGACTAGAATATGGAACCAATTTTAAGGACATGACGGCGATAGCTTTTTCGTCTATCGACTCCATCACGGTACGCATCCTGGGATTCCTGGCATTGCAAGGCAGTTTGTCGCTGATCGGATGATCCACCTTCCACCAGCTAGACGCAGTTTGACATTGACCATTACTGCTGTAGGTGAAAGGCTCTTCTCGCGCACCTCTCACTCACTAGTTCCTCGAGAAGGTCATAATCATGTTCGTGCAACTAGGTGAGACATGTTCACACCGATGGTGCTGATGATGCTGAGCTGAGACTGCCACAGTGATCGCCATCTGTCAGTGAACAGCCATTTGATACCGATACTGGCAAATAAATGCTGATAATCATATACGACGGGGCAAAGACACTGCGGCGCAGACGTGAGTCGGTTGTCGTATGAGCGACCCACTGTCAATTTTTGACCGTCCGATCCCACCATAGCTTCAAGGACGCCTACGTGAATGTGATGTTGTTACAGAGCCTCGATGTTGTGAGTCAGCTTTGAGGGTTTGGGCCTGCCTAAACCACTGCGCTAACTTCTCGTGCGCTATCACAGTGGGCGATGGTCATGATGTTCGTCATGTCAGGTGGGATCAACCTCGTCCTCGTTGTGTGCGGGTACATATGGCTCCAGAAGCCGTACGATTTTAGGAAGTGCGTACAAACGAAGTGGCCTTTTCGTGCAATCTCTGATACCCTGCAGGAATGGCCGGGTGACCCTCATAGGTGATGTGGAATACTGGACATTCAAGAGCCTCTTCGTCTGCTGGTGAGGGCTCTGCTCTCGCGCGGTTCGCGTCAATTCCCGCTACTTACCGATTGGGTAGCCTGTTGTCGGTGTACAACGCGATCGCGGTCGGGATCTATAGGCTCAACCTGAGCTGGCTGGCTGTTACCTTCAGTCTTGGGAACCGTAAGCAACATCCTCTTCTTGCCAGCTATGATGGCAAAACTAAGATGCTTTGGGTGTGCAGTGTACACCCTGAGCGTGATCCTCAAGTGAGGACGCATCCCTTCCTGCCGTGAGATGAGCTGCCTCAATTACCGTCCCACAGCCTGACTGAAAGCCACCGTTCCTCAATGTCAAATGTCAATATGGTGAACGCGAACCGCGGCCCCGCTTCGGAGGCCGACTCCATTCGCCCGCCGTCTACAGCCACTTTGACCAACGACGACGCACTTTGGGACGACATTGTCAAGAAACAGAAGATCATGGCACTACAGCAGTCCACCGCGATGGTTGTCGAGAAGGTTTGTCCTGTTCAGCCGCTCTTTAAATGTACTTCGCATGCTGAGGGCCGTCGAACCAGGCTCCGGAGCACGCGGATAACTCCGTGCCTGGCTACCACGCCGAGAACTCTGTTGCAAGTGTCGTTCATCCATTGTTGTTGAGACTATCGCTAAGTCCTGTTACCAGATCTGAGCAGTAACACACCCAACTGGCGAGATACGGCAATACGCACCCGGCCACCGTTGATTGACAGTAAGAAGAGACCGCGCAGGATTCGAGTCTGTCTGTTGCGATCGAGGATTGAAGATGTCCGTTACGTTGCTCCTCGGATATTCATATTGTTTGGCCCTCACCAGACCTCGCGGTCCGCGCTCATCCTGTGCGGTGGGCGAGTAGTGTTATGTTTACGAATAGCTTGAGGCTTGGACCAGTAGCTGCATGAGAATGTACGCCTTGAAGTCGAGTTCCTCCCAACCTCACAGAGAACGGCCAGAACCGTTAATGAAGCTGTAATTCAATATCCTAAGAGCCCGAAGAGGACGCGAACGTGCGAAGTTGAGCTGCTGGGTTCAGGTGGTATTCAGGGAGTGGCGCAGCCAGAGCGCACAGAACCATATTTGGATGTCTCAGAAGGTGCTTGCGCGACGGAAAGCGTTGAACTAGCAAGGCACGAATGCTGAGGGTCGATGTGGCTGTCAGCAATAAAGCACGGAGGGCGAAGGGAGTGAGCGTCGAGAGCAGAGCAGACTCGCTGCTGAAGATCAGCGACGCGCAGGGAATGCAGATGGAAACGAGGACCCAGCGTGGACGCGGACGGTTGCTTGTGCGAGTGACGCCGGTGCGTTGCCTGTCTCTTCTCTCTTCACCTTCACCTTCGTCGCTGTCCTCGCCGTCTGCGACGACGACGGCTCCCGCTTTTCGTCCTTCCTTCCGCACTCCTCTCGTTTTCTGATGACCTTCTGTCTCTCTAGCTTCGTCCGATGACCCCCCGCCCTGTGCTGGCTCCCAAGTCTCGTCCTTTGTCGGCAATTTTCATCGGGTCTGCTGGTTCAACACCCCCATCTCTTCCAGATCTACCTGAACCACCGAGCCCCATCTCCTCTCCAGACGCTTCTGCATCAGGCCTGCCCTCTCCTCCTGCAACCAATTCCACGGGCAGCGGAAGCGTTGGTGAAGGCAGTTCTACCGCCGGCAGTCTCCGTCACCGAACGCCCAGCTCTAAAGTATCGTCAGACATGACTGGCGGTGCCGGTGATAGATCTTATGGCTACAACAAGAAGAGGTCATCTACCATGGACGACGAGGACGAACCAGAAGAGAACGAGAACGACGAGGATAACACCGCGCGGTTGTCTGACGATCGGCGGCGTTCGTTCCCAAAGGTTGCTGATGATAACCAGTCCGCCTTGCAGCGGGTGAAGAATCTGACCCAGAGGAACCGCATGGTAAGCATATATGGCCTCGAGAACACGCATATACTCACCTTTTGAATGCGATCGTCTTGATTACACTTGAACTGGCCTTGGGGATATGTGCTGCGCAACGTTGTCACGCTCTTCCCCTGCCCTCATCTTGGATTGTGCTACGACTGTGTACGATATAGGTCCTGGACAAACTTTCTCGACTTGGTTCTCCGGTGCCTTCCAACCATTCCCGTTCTCCTATGTCTCCGCCCACAGCTGGATCCTCTTCCTCTTCTGCCACTTCATCCTCACGTGTGCCATCAGGGCAGTATCGCTCGCCTTCTGTTGCGAATGGCTCGAACTATGCCCGCCGTCGGGACATCCAGCTGTCCGGCTCAGAGACTGAACGCGAAAGCTTGCACAACTCAAACCACTCGATTTCGTCGGATGATAGGTCCTGCTCGCCACCTCCTTCCGCCTATCCAGACATTCGTGCGCCTGCGTCAGTGAGGCAGCGGCGCACCTCAGCGCCAGCATCCCCTGCGAAAGCTGACCGATCTACCCGCGACAATCATCGCGGTTCGTCGCCTGGACCGTCTAGAAAACGAGTTTCGACTGCGCTCTCAGTTGACGAAGGATACAGCCATTATCGTTCGGACGATGAAGACGTGACCGCAGCCGCGTTGGCTGCGGTGGCATCTTCCAGAAGGAGTCCCGGTAGTAGTGGCAAGAAAGGAAGGCAGCCTTTACCCAGAGAGTTCAGAGACAGGAAGGACTCGGATGAGAAGGTATGTATTCACTAGCGTTGGCTGCTCTGGTTGCCAATCTTCGTGTGTAGCGGAATATCGAGCCTGCAACTCCCCACCGGAATTCAAGTCGCAACGATCTCGGACGAGCGTCTCCGTCTCCGCGGAAGAATCGCGTGTCTGCATCAGACCCGCCAGCATCACCACGTCGGCTTGGACTGTCAAAGTATTCTACAGTGCGCGAGCTCACGCGCAAGCACCAGACCCGATGGATGTCAGAGGACCTTTCATCTCCCTCTAGAGAAAATGCGGACGAGTCATTCGACCCCCTCCCCAGTGGGATGGGTAGACGACAAGGTCACCGAACCGGTAGCTCCGAAGGTCTGTTAGGGACCGCTGGAGGGCGGAGCTTGATCGGTGAGGGATTGCGGGCTGCAGGCCTCACGCGCAGGAGAGACGAAGATGTGTTTAGTTCGTCGAATGGCGATCCTCAGGCGGTAGTGCCACGGCGGACTCGATCCACGGGCAACTCATCCATCCTTGCCGACACACAAGTTGAAACCCCGGATCAACGGAGGGAAGGCAGGAGCATCCGGATAGATGAAGGGGCGGGGCCGCCGTACGATCCCAAGACGCCTTTGAACAGGTTAGCAGACCGTCGGCCTCAAAGCGGACTAGCGGCTCGCCCTGGCACATCAATGGCGGCGTTGCACCATGAATCGTATGAACAGGCGCCCCCAAGAACGGCTCCGCCAGCACTCCGAACGTACAGGTCGACATATGCCTTGCAAGATCGGGTGGTTGAAGATCTGCAGCAACAGTCACACCATGACCAGCCGGGATCCTCGTCCCCTTTCGTCAACCTCCGATCGTTCACCGCTCAAAGCGGCGCACGGGATAGCAACGCAGAGCATCGACGATTGATGTTCGAGTCCCTGTCAGTATTCGAGTCTCATCTATCCCGCCTGCCTCCTATGGGACAGACTACCACGACGACTATCCCAGAGGTCTTCCAGAGCGCTCAACATCTCGTACATGCCTTGGACAAACTGAACGGCATGCTCAAAGACGGAACGAACAAGGCGCTCGAAGCACAGATTGACGCGGAGCTTGCGGACAACAGAGAGGGCGTCGACTTGGTGGAGCTATGGCGAGAGGTAGGCTCAGAGCACCGCGAGAGCCTACGCGTCAGCGACGAAGTCGTGCGCAACATGACCGGCTTCCTCATCGGAGTAGGCAAAATTCTGAGAGAAGCTACTTCTGGCGTTCACCAGCATCATCGAGCCGTCAGCCTGGACGAAGATGTCGTACGCAGGATGACCCCGGAAATGCAACCAACCGCTTTGCGAGATCCGGAAGGGAGGCGTAGTAGGGAGAGTAGGCGGAGTTGGGAGCCAGGCCACGGCACGACAAGACTCATGGCCAGGCTATCGAGCCTGGAAAGGAGCGGTGCCAGATCTCGTCCAGGTACCTCGTTGAACATGACACGCAGCTCGGCGACGTCTAGCAGCGAGGGGAGGAGTACGAGCGATGCCGCGAACGACGGTACCCCAGCTACTCTGCGGCAATCCGGCCCCATTGGGAGTTCGTCATCTGTTGCGCGACGCTTGTACACCCCCAGAGATCGCGGAGAGGTCGGCGGCCCGCTGGTCACGTCCTTCAGCACTGAAGATCTCAACGGTAACTACGAACCATCCCCTACCCCCGGCTCAAGACAAGCGCACGTCTCATTGCCCGATCGTCGCGCTTTGCCACCGCTAGCCGTCCCGCCATCTCTTCCGACGTTACCTTCGGAATCGCTGCTCACGCGTAGCAACACAACTAGTACGGACCGGGACAAGTCAAGCAGGCGGAAGATCTCCACAAGCTCTATCCTTACCGTCAGAGCGGAGCCATCTTCCTCGTTTGTGCCGGTGATCAAGCCTTCAAACCCGACGACAGCAGTCACCACACATACGGTGTCTGTCTCGCCCGAGACAGATCGCGCGTCGTTCCCTATGCTCCGAAGCGAGTCCGGCAGCTCATCACGCACCAATGGCGTGACGTTCTCTCGTCCGACGACCACCTCAGTGTCTACTGCTCTGAGCGGCTTGCAGCAACAACACGAAAGGGGTGCGAGAAGCCGCACCATCTCCAGCGCTTCCGTCGTAGCTGACCCTCCTCTGCCTGCAGTGCTCGCACCCCCAGCACCCATCTCGTCCTCGACGTCTGGGTCCGAGTCAGAACGGGAGTCGCGATGGAAGACGCTCAGCGGGCGACCCCGCGTTTCCCTCGACAGCAACCGCAGCAGGGAGAGTCCGATCGACCCTGCCGACCGCAGTCTGGCGTCGACTGTGTCGTACTCCGCCGCTCGCAAGGAGCGTCGACGAACCATCACCGAGATCTTTCAGAGATAGGCGGAGTTTCATGCCATTGACAGGTGAGTAGGGTGTCTTCGACTGCTTCGATAAAATGGCAGGTTTTCTGTTTTGTATGACTGACAGCTAGACTGTAGATCAGACCCACACCGTTCTGACCGAGCCATTCCATACTCATCGGCACCGATTTCGCCTTTCGAGCCGTCGCCTTCCCTCCATGTCTCATGCACATCCCTGCCGCCGGACAGTTCGCCATACTCTTCTTCCCGTCCCTCTTCTTGGTCTCGCGTGTTCAGTGCAGCATTCGTGTTGCGCTGTGCGTGTCACACCTCCGTCGTGTCTCGTCTACCTTCACTTCTTTTCCTCCGCCGCCTGTCCAGTCTCCCGAGCCAATGATTCTCTTACTTTTTTGTCCGTATAAGCTAAGTCTCTCCCATTCTTTTCCTCTGTCCATCTCCATCTGTCCATCTCTTCTCTCGCACCTGTATCCGAAAGACGCACGTATGTTTATGGGCTCCATGCACGATATGAGACGAGTCGCCCCAGAGTTTACGCCTTGGCTAATCAGCTATAGCAATGTAATGGGATGATGTTCAAACGATTCCCCGATGATGATGATACCCCGTTTCCCCTTCATCGTACTTACAGGGCGCCCAGTTCGAGCACACGCTGCTTCGCGTGCCATGGCCGACTGTCCGTCGGACCAGCTCTTTAGGCACGATAGGTGCCTATCCAGCGCGCGCAGCCCAGGGATCATCCTGTCGGCGAACACGAAGCTGCTGTTGGACAGACGTGGGTGGGGGCCGGTGACTAGACTGTAGAGGTAAGTAATCTGCTTGCCGGAGGATTTTCAGGGCCTGCGCTGAGGGAATTCTAGCTCCAGTCAGGGTGTGCCAGGTAGTGGCGGTAGGCTTGGGGATTCCGGGGTGCCTACGCGCGCGGGGACAGGGTATCGCTGTCACCGTGTACGTCCAGGCGCTGAGCACGGCCGGAGGAAGCTTGGGCGTGGCATGGAATCCGAAGACGGACGGGGACGCGTCGTATTGGTGCGCTGCGGCCTCGTACGTCAAAGCGGCTGTCCTTGAGGTCTCAAGTTGAGGATGCGACCGACAGGTAGGTAACGGTTCGAGCAGTGATCGTCCGCGGGCCTAGTCGAGCTCCGGTGTGCATCGTCATCAAGCTCGTGCGGCATTGCATCGCGACCCATTCAATGGGACTATCACTGGAAGACCGATAGAGAAGACTTTGTGCTTGCGATCGCCCCGTGAATAGGTTGGCAGAGCTGACCGCTGGCAGCCCGAGGAGATCGCCCTGAGTGACGTTCACACCGCACACTGCCCCTCCTCGACATGATAGATGGAGCGATGGCGAGCCAGAGCTAGAGCCAGAGTCAGAACGACGTGCAGCTGCATTCAGGGGGAAAATGGCGCATGAGAGGCCTATATGAAGTGCGGAAGAGACGTGTCGATTGGGCTCTCGCTTCTCCCGGGCTCCCCTCTCACCTCCGCGGGCTCGCTCGTCCGTAGCTGCGCGGTCGGTCCTCGCACAACGTATTGGGGTGGAGCTCGCGCATTTTGGACGCTTCGCTGCTGAGACCTCATGATCAGAAGGTCCCCGCCTCTTCGCCTCCTACCTTTGAACCCTCCTGCCCTGCGCGTACTCGCGGACCACGCGGGGCGCGTACGGCACACGTTCTATCGTCGCACCGACGCACACACGAGAAGCGGAGAGTCGACCGAGGAAGGTGGCCCCGCGATGGGAAGTTGGAGGCCGTAGAGGGTTGCGCGGTCACACGGGCCTTCATGTAGTGTCACTTAGAGCGCAGGCGCGGTGCCTTTAGGATGCCGGGGAAAACGCCGACGGCGGAGAGCGACGACGAATACCGACAAACTCACTGGCATTTGGAGTACAAGAGCAGGACGTGGCGAGGTGCGTCTGACCTCTGGGCTTCGCAACAGCAGCGTGACATGCACAAAGTCTCACAAGGTAACCGTTTGCCCTTCGAGACGGCATCACTGCGCGTGCGATATGACGTCGTCCTCGCCGTAGTCGCGCGCGCAGGGATGCCGATGGATAAAGGGGGAAGCCCGGATGGGAGAAAGGCGAATGGGGGAATACCTGGAATGTCGATGTCTTTCAGCCTTTGTACGGTTCTTGATGTTCAGCTCGCGAAGCGCTGCGTGTTCGGCCGGGCGAGAGAAGGCGTCGCCGAAATTTGGGGACTATCGCGGACGCTGGCTGTGAGCTGCAGGTGCGATCGATACCTTCACCGGCGAAGGACGAGGTGGGAGAGGTTACCAGGAACGAGTCGTCTGTGGCCAGTGGGTGGCGAGCGCATCGGAGACAGTGATCGCAAACGCAGGGATGGATTTGTAATCCGGGAGATCTGTTGGCCAGACCGGGTAAGCGAAGGGATAAGTCGGGAAAGGCGTGGGAAGCGGACAATATTGAGGTACGAGACCATTAGACGCTCGTCGCCCGGAATCATTCAGAGCTGGAAATCGTCAATTGATCGCTCTCTCTCACCTCCTCTTAGCTGGGACACCCACGGCGACCCTGTTTCTTCTCGCGCGCCCCTTGCTCTCGACGCCCACCATCCGCGCCCCTCGCGCTCCTCTTCACCTGTCGCCTGCGCGTGCTGCGCTGCGCGAACGATCCACACTCGTTTACCCCACACATTCCTTTTCGTCGAGCAGCAAGCACCCTCGCCAGCGGCCCCTTGAGCGCACACCACACCCAGGCCCCTCTGGCGACATGCACGCTGCACCCCGCAACATGCAGCACCGACCCAGACGTGTCCGAGACCTCGCGGAGCGTGCCCCCGCGCTCATTAATATCCCTTTTCCCGAGCCCTCTATACCCATCCTCGATCCTCTACTCGACCCTCTACTCAAGCCTCTCGCCCCGCTCCTGACCCCCGTCATCGACTTTCAACACTCCTCGACCGGCACACCGGCCTCGCACGCGACAACCACGAGTCCACCCAAAGCTCCCACACCCAGTCCCACCACGGCCGCCCCGAGCCCTTCGCCTCCGAACACCACCCCGAGCAACGGGAGCGACCCTTCCAATGGGAACGGCACCGGAGGCAGCCAGGGCAACTCGGGCAGCGGTGGCTCCAACGGTAGCGGCAATGGGAACTCTGGCACCAGCGACTCTGGCACCAGCGACTCTGGCACCGGCGACTCTGGCAACAGCTCCGGCAATGGCGGCGGTTCTGGCAGTAGCCCCGACTCCCCCAGCAATGGCGCATCCAACGCACCAGCACCCAACGGGCCCGCTGCATCCTTGCCGTCAGCAGCTGTTCCGAATGCAACAGGCACTGTCGCTGCCTCTCCTGGATCGCCGGGTTCTGCGCCGTCCGATGCCCCAGTGTCCAACGGCCAGCCAGCATCTGGCTCGAATGCATCGGGCGACTCGGCCGGTTCCGCACTTGGAGCAACCCTCACGCCCATCATCAACGCCAACGGCGCTGCGTTCGTCTCCGGGTCCACTTCGGTGCTTTTACCAGCTCAGCCTGGATACGACGCTCGCACCACGGGCGTCCCCGCCGCAAACGCCGCAACCCCTACAGGTGTGGATGGCATGCAGGGTGCGGGCATGACGTCCGGATCGTCCGGCATCAGTCACTCAGGAGCTGGATCTTCGTCCACGGCCAATAATGCGGATCCCTCGCACCCATCGAGGGCAAATGATGATGGGAGCCATCACGGATTGTCCGCAGGCATCATCGCTGCCATCTCTGTCATCATTGCCCTCCTGTTCCTCCTGTTCCTTATGTTCTGCTGCAGGAAACGTGCGGTCGCATTACGACTCCGCAGGCGCAGGAACTGGTTCGCGGCCGGCTCTTACAACAGAGGCGTTGGCGTGGATGACTACAGAGACGGCATTAGCGGCGGGACCAAGTCCGCGCGGAGCAGCTTTGCGACGAACATCGACCGTGGGCAGATGTTCACGCCAACGCCGCCGCTGGACCTCCTTCCGCCCATGAACGATATGTCTCAGGTTTGGCCGAGCAACTTGGACGGCTCTATAACCGTCGTGCCGGTTCCCGCTGCCTCGCACACGGTGGATTCCACGCCGAGCCCGACGATCCGTGCTGCCCCCGACCGCACCAGTCTGTCTTCCCTGTCTTCCTCCGGCAGCGCGAGCGGCGGTGACCACGGTCGGCCGTTCTCACAGATGTCGCAGTACCAGCATCTCACTCTTCCAGGCGCGGCTGCGACGGAAGCGTCGCCGTACGTGCGCGACTTCCCTTCCCCCTTCTCTGTCCGCCCGTTCTCGCCCTCTGAGACGTTCTCCTTCCCGCGGCCACCGCAGGACGACGCGCGTAGCCGTGCGTCGGAAATGATGACTGGCTCGATAATGAGTGCGTCTCTAGCCAGCGCGGCGTTTTTCACCGCTGAGGACCATCCTATCTCCTCGCCCGCGTCATCTCCCGAGCCTCGTCTCGGCGCGGAGGAGAACCCGTTCCTCGACTTTACCGAGATCACTACAACCACTGGCCGTCCGCCAACAGCGTCCACCGAGAGCTCGGCGCACTTCGCGCCCATTGAAACGATCTGCCGCCCGTTCGTGCCGACGATGGACGACGAGATCGCGGTGCGACCGGGGGAGGACGTACGCATCCTGAAGCGCTTTGACGACGGGTGGGCGTACGCAGAGAACGCGACCACGGGTGCGCAGGGCTTGATCCCCATCGACTGCCTACGGCCCGTCGAGGAGGACCTACCCGCGTTCTTGGCGAAGAAGCGGCTGAGTAGCTACGTGCCCGGGCCTGCAAGTGTGCAGGAGCGGCGCGCGACGCTGATGTCGCAGCGGACGAGCGCGCTGAGCGGGACGTCGGTGGGCAAGGCTATGTGAGACAGAAGACTTCTGTCTACGCCCCTCGAGACGCCCGGATGCCTGCTACTGTGTTTGACGATCCTTTCCACGACCGCCGCACTGTGACGCCCTTGTTCGTTGTTGGTAAGCCCGCTATGGTTTCTGGAACGCTGTCGCTCGCTGACCGGATTGCGCTGCGATGCAGTTGCATACAAACTCTGTGCCATGCATGCTGCTGTGCTACGTGTCCCGCTCACTCAATCTGTGCTACTGCTCTGCCGTGCGCTGTGTCCCAATTCCCAACCACATCCCTCCCTCCACCTATATATATATCTCTGCCCACATCTGAGGTTTCCGACTTGATCATTTCCACCACCGAATTGCCAAATTTCTCCTGTGACATTACAACACACACTCTACCCAGCCCGGCCGGCCGTCGCGACTACACTTCTTCCCGATCTGGTCTCGACGGCCAGCAGGCACTCAGTCGTCCATCCGCATATCCACGGCCCGCCGGCCGACCGACCACTGCATGGCCGGTTGCGCTCCTCGCTGCTTCTACCCCATGTACGCGCTGCAACGACGCTCCCTGCCGACAAGCTGTTTTCCCTCTTCGTTGTCCATATACCGCTCATGTCGGCGGTCGCCCTGCTGCGACTGCCTCTGGGCTCGCTTTATACCCTTCCCTCGTTATTACTGTAAGTAATCCTACTTCTCCCCTCACGCGCTCAGCTTGCTGCCAGCTTGCCCCTTCACGCTGCGGATCTTATCATTCATTCGTGGCCCTGTCCGCGGTCGTTTATTCCTTCTCCGCGCGGCGGAACGGTCTGCCCTTGCCCTTCCCAACTCCGATGCTCCCTTCACCTCCCTGCGCACGGTTCGGTGTCGTGCGCGGATGTTCATCTGCGACCTCAACTGGTGCCATATCGGGTTGCTTGGCTTCATGTTAAAAGAAGGCGGTGTTCACTCGGGCGGTTGGGATGTTGGGTCCGCCGCGGACGCGGACAACACGGGTCGGGATGTACGTAGATACCCTCTCTTCTCCTCTACGGCGTTGCTGCTCCATGATTCGCTTTGCTTTTCCGTCCACGCTTTCTCATCTATCGCCTTGGTCTCTCCTCATCACTTACACAGGCTGTTTTGTGCTGTACCGCTTGCTCGCCTCGGATGTCGTCGTAGTTCACGTTCGTCGGTCCGTGCTCGACGTTGACGTTGCTGAAGACCTGTCATCGTCGGTGTCTCAAGCGGACGGCGTCGATTACGAAGTCGAACCACTCATTCACACTTTCCGAGCCTCCGAGGTGCCATGGCACATACATAGTATGCGTACAGTTCACAGACCCTGTTCGCTGTACATGTTCGTTCTAGGACCGCTTGCCCCAATGTAGCATCGCTTGCAGTTATATGAATCGTGCACGCTGTCGATCGTCCCGTCGTGCACGTTGCAGGCCCCGGGAGATTAGTTGCAATTGTGAATGAATCGTACCAGTGTGTAGTGTGTATTGCACGGGTGCTTGGTGAAATATGGCTGCATCCGATCGACAGAGGTTCTGTCGATGCGGGGAGGCTGTTGGACGTTGAGTACTTTGAGTTGTGAGTGAGGCGCGGCCCTGTGTTTACTGATCACATATGCGTCTGCCAGTGGGTTTTGTTGGCATGTACCAGCTTCAGGAGCTTTGAAACAAAGACTTTGGGAGGTCGCAGGCACGCCAGGGCAAGGTGAACCGTCGACGTGTCACGATGCGGACGCACGAAGGGACGCGGCTCCGACTACGATGGATCGCATGTTCCCCGCCCCAGCCGCCGTACAGAACGACGAGGAGACAGAAGCGGCTTCCGCTATGTGCAAGGTGTAAGAGGGAGCGAGAGCGAGAGAGCCGGAGCCGCATCCATCGTATAGTACTTCATCCCGCATCGGCCGGGGCCGGGACCGCGTACAGTTCGACCGCGATCGCGACCCGTCCGTTCTGAAGGAGCGTACGCGCATCGTGCGCCTCCGTGTCATGGCCAGTGACAGCGGAGTCGTCACTGTCGTCGTCGTCGTCCAGGTACCAGCCGTGCGGAGGCGGATGGCCCGATGTACAGACCGCGATGCTGAGCGCCCTGCCGAGGTAGGCGTCGTACACCGAATCGTCTTCCTCATCCTTGTCGTCGTCGTCGTCGTCCGCGGCAGGCGTGAACGGTCCAGAGCAGCGCGCGTGGCCGAAGACGTGGCTCGGTCGGGAGCTAGTCCATGGCTGGTGCGCGGGTGCGTCTGATTCCGTGTCCTTGCCTGCGTCTGCGAGGTCCGAGGCGGTAGAGAGGGAAGGCGGGCAGTAAGTGGGTTCCGATGCAGGGCTTTTGTCGATCAACATGAGTTCGGAGCGAAGAAGAGTATTTGCGGCTAGGTAGTCGATGTTATGCTGGTATATAGGCGCGAGGTCGCGTAGGGCATCGTTGTACTGCTGCTTGACTGCCTGGTGCAGACGCAAGAGCTGCAGTTCGTCACGGTCAGCACACTCGACTTCAGGATGATTGGAGCTCGCCGTACCTCGTCTGTGGCCGCACGTTTGAGCTCGGGGGATTCGGCTGCGACGAAGATCGCGGTCGCGAGGCAAAGCAGTCCGAAGCGGTACGCCCACCGCGCGACGTCGTCGAGTGCAGATGTGACCATCGAGGGCTGTGCCCAGCCACTTCCGCGCAGTTCGTCTTCGTCTTCGTCTTCGTCGGCGGCGGCGGCGGCGTCGTATTTGCGGTCCGATGCTGGGTCACGGTATGCCGAGCGGTGGGTGCTGCTGTAGGTCTTGTCCGAGTCCGGATACGGAAGGCCGAAGCTGAGGAGGTCCGGGATGTTGAGGTCGAGGTTCGCGAAGCCGCGGCCGTACGTCACGCCGTCCCCGAAGAGTCGACTCAACGTCAGGTCAATCTCGGGAAGAGGCTGGGGGGCGTCGAGCGCGAGGCGCCTGACTGAGCTGCACGATGACCATTGTCAGCACAATGTCCGCAGCGATAGTCAGAAAGAGGTCGGTGCGGAGCGTACCCGGTGACTTGGATGAAGGCGGCGGCGAAGGAGGACAGAGCGGGAGCGTCGAAGCGGACGAGGGAGGAGAGGAAGGTGTCGACCGAGACTTGCTGGAAGACACCCACGAGGGCGAAGAAGCAGGCTGCGAGTACTGTGGTGAAGATCATCTTGGTATGAGTAAAGGAGAAATTCCTCGACTATGCTGGTTTATGTACTATCATGCGCCATCCCTCTGAGGAGGCTGACCGCGTACTTCTGGCATCGTGTCAGCCTCCTTGCTTTGTTCAAATATCGAACGTTGACTTTGCGGCTGGTGCTGTTGCATATCGAACTGTTCCTGGTCGTGCAGTCTCGTTGTAATCCCGCATTTGCCGTTGATGACTGCTTTCAATTCGCCAATTTTGCTGCAGGTCAAGGATACATACGCAGCGGGTGGATTGGGTCTCACAGCATATTCCATTATCAGCAACGACACACCGCTGCCCAAGAAACCGCAACAAAGCGACAAGAACCGATACCAACGTCGCATCGCGTCGCGCGAAGATGTCCGCCCCATATACTACCCCAAGTCCGGCACGGTCCTCGCATCGGCAGGAG
>CCBP010000104.1:29755-40950 GCA_000765035.1 Trametes cinnabarina
CACGACTATCTATTACAAGCCGACATGACGCTCAGTGCGGTCGTGCTCCCGCTGTCGCCTCTGCGCTCCGCCATGTCTTGACACCATCATGCTCGTCATCTACACTCACACTATCCGTTCGTCTGTCGCGCCTTGTTGCCTTCCCCCCATAGACGTCTGCGCGTCTCCGTGCGCGGACCATACATCCTGAACCTACGACTCTATCGTCGCGACGGTGCGGCGCCCTCGTGAGGCTTGAATGCATAGAAAAGAGCGACCTGGCTTCCACTGCGTCCTTGGCTTGGGTGCGTCGCGGCACGACCTCGTGGTATGCTCGGTGCTGTCTCGGACCCTGAGCCAGTCGCAGACGGACGAAGATCATTCCCACGTTGCGGTATTGTCCCCATCCCCTTTCCGTCATTGCTGTCCCATCGCGTCGCATGTATCTTGACGCCATATTGCGGGGCGCGCTCGCCGCAACCGCCGAATATCACGATCTACTTACGCCTACGCCCGACGCGCCCGACGATTCCAATCCGCAAGCAAAGCAAAGCACGCTGTATTCGTACACACACACTTTTCATCGTCCACATACCCTCTCACTTGCTCTCTTTTCCCTCTCCCGCGACCTTTCCGTGTCCGTCTTCTCTCGCGCAACTGGATTTGTTTCCCCCACTCCCCCTTTTCCAACCCCCATACTGGACTGTTGTGGTTCGCTCGGTTCTTGTTCTCTGCGCAGCTCCGTTCTACTGTATCTTTCGTCCCCACACCCGTCATGTTTATAGATGAACCCCTGCCTGACGTCGTCCCCGCCTCTCCTCTCTCCGTTCTGCCACTTGGGTCGACCCGGAAACCCGGAAACCTACGGCTTGCCGTGCGCGACCCGCTGTCCCAAAGAGTCCCTGCATGTGTGCCGAGGAGTCGCAGGAGCAATTTGAACGAGAGGCTCGGCCGAGTCGGAGGCGTCGGGTGTGCTTGGGGTGGTTCGAAAAGGTCGGGCGGGCGTCGCGGTCGTCGGGGCGGGTCGTGACGCGCGCTTTCCGTCGCGGGGCCGTTCTGCTTCTCGGTCAGTTTCTCGGTCGCGGCTTGCGGTGTCGCCTCGTGCTGTATCCATCCCACATCCCATAAGTATAGCCATCTTGTCTCTGTGTTTTGTTTTTCGCCGGTTGGCGCGCCGGGGCTGGTGTGCCCTGTTCCTCGAGAGATTGCCGGTCGCGGCTCTGCGCGCGCTCAAGCCGCGCTGGAGGTGCGGAGGAGGCTGGCTCGTTTGCGAGGCGTGAGCCGCGAGGGCGCGCTTGCGTTCAGGTCATCCTCCCGCGCATCCGGTAGAAGACGTACATAGACCCGCGCAGTCGTGGGATCGACGATTGCGTCCATGCACGACCTGCATCAGTTCGACATGCAACAGCACCAGCCGCAAAGTCAACGTTCGACGTTGAATGGGCAAGGGGGCTGACACGATGCCAGAAGTACGCGGTCAGCCTCCTCAGAGGGATGGCGCATGATAGTACATAAACCAGCATAGTCGAGGAATTTGTCCCTTCCTCATACCAAGATGATCTTCACCACAGTACTCGCAGCCTGCTTCTTCGCCCTCGTGGGTGTCTTCCAGCAAGTCTCGGTCGACACCTTCCTCTCCTCCCTCGCCCGCTTCGACGCTCCCGCTCTGTCCTCCTTCGCCGCCGCCTTCATCCAAGTCACCGGGTACGCTCCGCACCGACCTCTTTCTGACTATCGCTGCGGACATTGTGCTGACCATGGCGGTCGTGCAGCTCAGTCAGGCGCCTCGCGCTCGACGCCCCCCAGCCTCTTCCCGAGATTGACCTGACGTTGAGTCGACTCTTCGGGGACGGCGTGACGTACGGCCGCGGCTTCGCGAACCTCGACCTCAACATCCCGGACCTCCTCAGCTTCGGCCTTCCGTATCCGGACTCGGACAAGACCCACAGTAGCACCCACCGCTCGGCATACCGTGACCCAGCATCGGACCGCAAATACGACGCCGCCGCCGCCGCCGACGAAGACGAAGACGAAGACGAACTGCGCGGAAGTGGCTGGGCACAGCCCTCGATGGTCACATCTGCACTCGACGACGTCGCGCGGTGGGCGTACCGCTTCGGACTGCTTTGCCTCGCGACCGCGGTCGTCGTCGCAGCTGAATCCCCCGAGCTCAAACGCGCGGTCACAGACGAGGTACGGAGAGCTCCAATCATCCTGAAGTCGAGTGTGCTGACCGTGACGAACTGCAGCTCTTGCGTCTGCACCAGGCAGTCAAGCAGCAGTACAACGATGCCCTACGCGACCTCGCGCCTATATACCAGCAAAACATCGACTACTTAGCCTCAGATACTCTTCTTCGCTCCGAACTCATGTTGATCGACAAAAGCCCTGCATCGGAACCCACCTACTGCCCGCCTTCCCTCTCTACCGCCTCGGACCTCGCAGACACAGGCAAGGATACGGAATCAGACGCACCCGCGCACCAGCCATGGACTAGCTCCCGACCGAGCCACGTCTTCGGCCACGCGCGCTGCTCTGGACCGTTCACCCCTGCTGCTGACGACGACGCGGACGACGACAAGGATGAGGAAGACGATTCGGTGTACGACGCCTACCTCGGCAGGGCGCTCAGCATCGCGGTCTGCACATCGGGCCATCCGCCTCCGCACGGCTGGTACCTGGACGATGACGATGACGACGACGACGATAATCCCGCTGTCACTGGCCATGACACGGGGGAAGTCGACGCTCTGACGCATCCGGACGGACAGGTACTCGCGGTCGCGGTCGAGGATGCCGCAGGGCTGGTGGTACAAGTCGATACAGGATAGACTGCATGTACGATTACTACCCCCGTCCTCCGATTTCTCCTGATGCGTATACTACAATCTCTACGTCCCTGGTGCTCTGCAAACAGCGGCTAGAGCTATCTATCAGTGACCAGTTTCCCTGGATACTGACAGGTCCACAACGCAACATGTTCAGACGCAGAAACCCGCCCAAGTGGCCCGCACTCAGGGCTTACGATACCGCTGCCAGCGTCCGACCGCCCTTCGGTTTCTGCGCGTGTGGCGACTTGCGTCGGGGGATTGCCATCCTCCTACTCGGAACATCACCGGTCCCGTATGCGTACGAGGGCGGAGGACGGCCTGCCCCGCCGTGACCCTCTTCTGGGAGCATGTCCCAACGGCCCCCCCTCGACGCGAACCCCGCCGTCCCTCGACCTCTTAGGCATGTGGCCAGGCCCCCCTTGCGCTCGCACGATCGGATCGACTCGTGGATGGCCAGCGCTCGGTCCCGGATCGCTTGCGGCCTGAATGTGGGAGCCGTGCTGCCCGGAAGACGGCGAGTGTGGTACCGGCGGCGGCGATGGGGGCGGTGAAGGGAGTGGACGAGGAGGCTTCTGGCCGCGCCAATTCGCGACCGTCGGTCGCCGCGTCCGATACGATGGCGGAAGGGTCGATAATGTCGCTTCGGAGAGGTATCCCAGCTCGTCGGCGTCGGTCAGCGTACGGAGAGCGGTGCCGATAGAACTCGAAGAGTAGCGGGAGCGCGTCGTCTGGCTTATGGACTCGTCTGAAAGGATCGCGTTGTCGGCATCTATGTCGTCGTGCGTTGATGCCGCACTCATCCGATGCGATGAGGCATCGTCGACACCTGAGGCTAAGTTTGGGCGCAAAACGACAGAAGGGGGAAGTGTGATGAGACTCGATGCGTCGTCTGCAAAACGCGCTTCGGAGAATGATGGGGTCCTGGACGAGCAAGCGCTGCTAGCGAAGTAGGGAGACTTGCTGAACAACATCGTTGAGCGGGAACATAGGTCGACTCGACATGCAGAAGATTGTGAGCTCGTGCACACCCCCGGGCCTTGCGATATTGCCTTCTCGCGTTCGCCGGGGTCGATCAAACCGTCTAAGCTTCCTAGATCGATGATTCAGCGACTCAGACGAGAATAACACGCAAGTCGGACGTTGGGAAAAACCCTCACCGACATCGTGCTCGTATGACTTGCCGGCTCTATGTCGGATTCGTGCTCGACAGACCCGGAAACAGAGAACGAGGAATATCGCAACGCCAGCGACGATGCCGAGCGCCAGTGGGATTGCGACGGATGCAGACATGACCATAGCTGCATCATTTGGCACACCAGCGCGCCGATGATGAAAGGTCCTGTCATCCATCTCCTACAAGCTTGCAGGTCGTTACGAAGGTGCTTTCAGCTGTCTGTGAGACACGATATTCGTAGTAGGCAGGCAGAAAAGGAGAGGACGAAAGGTCCGGGAGCAAGAGAGTCGGAGAGGTCGGCGACATACTCGATTAAGGAGATGGCACATGCCGCCGCTTCATAGCTGCGAACTATCAACCGATGGGTAACGTGTGCGTGTGTGTGCTTGCAGCACAGCTTCATTGACGTCTATAGGCGATATGGCCTGTGAGACCGTGGCGAGTAACTCACCGGCGTTGCCGCATCATTGCTGCTCGTTAGGATTCCTGACGCAGATAACTCCAACGAGTAGCAGCAACGGATGCCCTGCCGGGGGCTCTGAGAGCTGCCACGACATTGGCAACCAATTCGATACTCAGAAGCCTGTAACATGATATGTCAGAAGCATTGATACAGAAGACGGCGGTCCATCAAACCTACTTTACTGAAGTGCGCCGACAATCCTTGATTGGTGCCCCTCGAGACCATCGCACCGACAGACTCATGGCATAGATACACGTGAGAGATGAATATCACTGACACTCACTGATAGCTCGTCATCACTGCTACAAGTCGTCATATGAGGGAGGGAGTACGTGACAAGGGCGACTCTCTCCGGTGCGTACGAAGTTGCTCATCGAGATGTCAAAGGTCCATCAGCGGGACTGATGCCTCAGTCTCTTGACGTCCTCAGGGTTCGATCTGGTACTGGCAGGCCTGTGGCGCCTCCGGAGGCAGACGGGATCGCATGCTCCCAGCCTTGTGTATGGCTGGCTTGACATTGATATAGGGCGGCTGAATCCTGGAGCACTCTCGGTAAAACCGAGCCTCCCTGCGTGAAATACATAGGGAGGGAGGGACAAAGCAGGGGAGGCGGGTATATAGTCAGGAAGAGGCGGTGGAGAGGGCAAGTCGTGAAAGATGGGAACAGTTGACCTCGGCGTGCGGTAGCTAGGCGGAAGCGTAGATACCGTGGCATCTGACTCGTAGGTCGTTTCAACGGTTGCAGCGGGATTTATAGGTGCGGCTTCGCGAAGGCACGCTACGGATTGTCCGATCGAAGTCGTACGACGGGGATGCATCAGTCAACGGTGTGAGGGGTGAGTAGTCGGCACGTTGGTGAGCGCGAACGCACGGCGGCTGGGAAAATGTGAGGGGATCAGACATTGGACGACATTCAGAGCTTGCCGATTCGCTAGGCAGGAAGGTGGGAGTGGCTGATACAGGGTTTTTGCCCTGTTCTCAATAATATACCATGAAAGTCAAGAATGACATCGGCTGCGCTTTGTGGTGCAAAACGGGGAGAACTTGGTATGGCTTCGTCCTTGAGAGTGAGGTGGACAGTATCGAATGAGCTGATAAGACAGTTCAAGTAGAACATCTTGTATCCTCAGATTCAAAGACGTGCATAGAACGTAATCGTGCGTGTCTTTGCGCTGTGCAAGTTGTCGCACGGCTGAACCTATTGATCAGTGGTCGGATAGGAAAAATACACAGAAGGCAACTCACGTGCAAAAACTCAATATTGCAACCTTGCCGTGTCAGGATCACGAGGAAGTGCGAAACCCCCATCCTGGACACGACGAGGATAAAGCTGCCAGTCACGGGCACAGTGATGCCGATAACGATGCCGCCATAAGACAAGAAGTCGGCAACTGAGCAGCCTTGTAGTCCTTGAACAGTGGCAGACTTGGAGGGCTGCCAGTATGTGTCATCTGCATGAAACGATGAGCGCACCCAAGCAACGTCTAGACGGGAGACACCCAACCTCGTTTTGGTAGAGAAAGATGCAAAGCCGGCACGAGCACGTTTCACCTATAGCAGTAAGTTCTGGGAGTGCTCTAAGGATAAGCTCTGCAGATGGCCACGCATCGCTACTCGTGGAAGACCAGATCCTCCGCCTAAACTTGGATCCATTGCATAACGATCTTGTTAAATTCCTCGACTCAATATAACATGAGCTCTCGCGAGCGCTGATAAGTTGGCTTTGTCATGACAGTACCTATCATCATCAATTCAAACAAGCATGTCCTCGTCCGTTAGACTCGCGGATTGCGTTGTAAAGATGATGACAGCAGACTCACCGTGCGTCATGGCAACCATACGAGTATCGCAGGTACTACCCCAATTCCCATGTACCTCCCCAGATGCAACACCATATCATCAATATCACAGCCACACGTCTCAATGGTGAGTTTCATACATGGATTGAGTAGATTGCCCCTGAAAAAAAAAACAAAAAAAAACAATTGCACAATGTGTGCGACGTCGATTGTCCAAGGTACCGCAGACTCCGTCATCCTTCACCTTGCCCAATTCTAGGCAAACAAGCAGACTAGATAGGTCAGTAGGCCACTAAGCCAAGAGAATAAACCACTATCACGGCGAGCATTCCGGACTATTGTGCCTGCACAAATCTGGTACATAGTCGAACGGCGAGTTAACCTATCTCATGGCTATGCGCAGCTTATGCAGTGTATTTCAGAAAAGAAAACATTTGTCCTCCATATGTGGCGACTATTGCAGCGAAACAGCTGACATGTTTGCTTTGTATGCTTAATAGTGGTGTACTATGTTACCTTGAACAACACAGAGTAGTGGATGTGCATATTCGTGACATTGGTAAAGTTCTTGTTCGACTATGTACCGAATTTGTTTGGCCACCATATTCTTGGATGTCCGCCGTGTAAGCGGCATAAACTTGAATGGCTGCGAGAGTGCGCAAGTTTTCGGAGTCATGAGTCCGAGTCGAACTTGACGCGAGCGCTCCCGGAAAGCGAGCAGTATGTTGTGACGGAAATCACGAGACCAATGTCACATCGTGTCCTCTGAATAAGCAACGCGGATTAATCCCTGAATCCGACCCACGACTCACACGTTCGTCTGCAGCGCTGCTATGGAACAAGGAGACCTCCTACATGGGGTCACTATCTGAGTGTCGATAGTCGCAACAGAAAGTGTCAGGGCCCTACTCGTTCGTCGGTCCGCGTTGCTTCTAGCGCGGCCAACACTATTCCACGAACACAAGTGCTACCAAACTGCTACATTATCTACAGCAGCCACTGCAACCGGGGTTCTTTAAAATTTACCGGTCATCATCAGGATTCAGCTCAAATCCAGCAAGGTGGCTTGTATACCCATTCTGGAACGACATTAGCCGACGATGAACACGGAGAACAGTTCAGTCCTCGGAGAGGAGAGCGAAGACGACTTCGATTGGGAGGAAGTGGAAGTGGCCGCGCCGGCTCTTTCGTCGGACAACGTGCAGCTACTGGCGGAGACAGCAGCTGGTCTCGCAGCCTACTACGGAGAGTCACAAGAGCCAGAAGCAGGATCTTCGGACAAGCCTAACATTGAGATCACTATCAAGACGAAGGGAAAGGCGAAAGGAGTTCCGCAGTACGTATAACACCCTACGTTGAATCCCTACTGTATATTCATCGACGTACGATTGCAGGAAGAATGTCAGAGCCCTTCAATTGGCGGCCGAGAGGCTTGTTCGTCTGGACTGTCATAAAATACATACGGTCGCCTTGCTCATGAACGCCAAAGTCAGGAATCACTGGCTCAACGACCCTTTGCTCCAGGTATGTGCATCTGGTGACCCCGCCCTACCACCGCTCTAAATCAGCTGTTCGCTCACACCAATAGGCTCGCCTGATGTCCATGACCCCACTGCCACTCCAGAATGCATTTGCCATGATCCACAAGTCCCGAATACCCGAACCTGCAAAACGCGGCCGCCTATTTGAGTCCGCAGTCACGCGTCTCGCCGACTGGTGGGCGAGCACATTCGAGATCATCCCCACCGGCCACATCCGCTCCCGCACATTTGAAGAAGTGCAAAAGACCATCAGGCTGATACCGCCAGCGCGATCCGACCCCAAGGGCAAAGGCAAAGCACGTGCAGTAGAGGACAGTGATGATGACGAAGATGATGAAGAGCGTTATGGGATCGAAGGGGAGCGTATTCGAAGCGCGAAGAGCTTGATGAAACACGCCTTGATGCGTCGCGGATCGCGCGACACCAGTGCTCAGCTCTTCACGGCGCTCTGTCGTGCTCTTGGCATCCCTGCCAGGCTCGTAGTCAGTCTACAAAGCGTACCGTGGCAGGCAGGCGTAGGAAAGCCGAAGCCATCTACGAAGAAGAAAGCGAGAGCGAAAGAAGAGAACGGTAATGCCACTGGGAAAGGGAAAGCCAAGGCTATCGAAGTTGACGATGACGATGACATGGAGGAGGTGAGCATACCGGGATCCCCTGCAGTCAGTACCCCGAGAGGGCGTACTCCCTTCCCAGGAAGCGGGCAGTGTATGGATGGCAGCAGTCCTGCTACAAGTGGCTTGGACAAGCCCAAATCGAAGACACCGCATGTCATACGATTGCGGAAGAGCAGAGGGCAAAAGTTGGGAACCTCTGAAGATCAACGCCCGAGACCACGTAGGTTTTTCGATCGAGTCTCGTACCAGATACCTAATAAACGTTTAGGGGAGCGCACTCCTGACCCGACGACAACTGCACCTGTATTTTGGACGGAGGTCTTTTCTCGTCCGGATGGGCGCTGGCTTCCCGTCGACCCCATCAGAGTCATCGTGAACCGACGAAAAGCCTTTGACCCGACTCCAAACCCGAATGATCCAAATGCGAGACCGGACCGTCGAAGGCCCGTACGTGTGGAGAACCGCATGGTCTACGTGTTGGCGTTTGAGGAGGATGGGTATGCTCGAGACGTTACTCCTCGCTATGCGCGGGAGTACGGAGCAAAGGTCTCGAAGATGCAACAGGGCGGTAAGGGCCGAAGAGAGTGGTGGGAGAGAATATTGCGGATGGTGCAGCGGCCCTACCGATTGGTACGTGCGCTTGATTTTTTTTCTGCCAAACGAGACATTGTACATATCTGACCGTACTATCGCCAAACGCAGCAACGCGACGACCTCGAAGATGAAGAGCTTCAGGCGAATCAATTGACCGAGGCTATGCCCACTTCTATGGCGGGCTTCAAGAACCATCCGTTGTACGTTCTCGAGCGGCACTTGAAACGTGAAGAGGTGGTCGATCCACCCACAGAGCTGGGTCGATTCCGAGGAGAACCGGTATATCCGCGCGCAAACGTTCTCGAGCTGAAGACGGCGGAGAATTGGATGCGTCAGGGTCGAAAGGTGCGCGAAGGCGCTCAGCCCCTGAAATGGGTCAAACAGCGCGCCGTGACTGTCAACAAGAAGCGTGCGATCGAGATGGCGCTTGCAGACCAGCGTGAGCGTGCTGCCTCTGCCTCTGGGTCGGCTGCAAAAACGCCCAGTGCAGGTGACCGCCGAGAAGGGGAACTTTCGCTGTCTTGGGATGCGGGTGGCGGCGATACTCCTGGTGGAGGGTTCGCAAGCGAAGAAGGAGTGATGCAAGGCTTGTACGCTAAGCATCAGACGGAGCTCTACAAACCTCCACCGGTCGTCAACGTGAGTCCGGTATGCTCCCTGAGGGAGATTCCTTCTATTACTGACCCATGCCCTCTATAAACTACAAACACAGGGCAAGGTCCCGAAGAACGATTTTGGAAACATCGACCTCTATGTGCCGTCCATGCTTCCCGCTGGTGCTGCCCATGTGCCTTGTGAGATGCTTCGATGTTTGACCAGTGTTTGAGTTGAATGGTAAATGCTGACGGTTGTCCGGACCAATACAGTCAAGGGCACGGCGAAGATTGCGCGTCAACTAGGGTTTGACTACGCGGAAGCAGTGGTACGTATCATACCGCAATCTGCTTTCTGCTCTCGTTTTAATCATTGTGATCGTCGTCCGTATCTGACGCGTCTCTTGCCTGACAGACATGCTTTGAATTCAAGAAGAGGCGCGCGTTTCCAGTCATATCAGGCGTGGTCGTGGCCGCGGAGAACGAAGCTGCCCTCATTGAGGTATGTATGGCTTCTCCCGCCCCGCATGTCCTTCATCTCCCATTAAGTGCACCTGAAATGCACGCGCACCGTTCACACGAAAACTGACTCCACTCGTCTGATCTCTTACAGGCTTACTGGGAGGCAGAACAGCACGCCGAGGCGAAACGGCAGGCGAAACGGCAAGAGCAGGTGATTAAGCGGTGGACGAAGCTCATCCAAGGTCTTCGCATACGTCAGCGCCTGCAAGAACAATACGCCGACCGTGCAGGCACCCCCGTCGAGAACAAGGAGAAGGATGTCGACGGTCCGCACGGTCCGCTTGAAGAGGTTCGTAGCTTCTTGTTCCCGTTCTAATCCCTCCGCAGCATGCCGGAGTTCTCTTCACGCTGTCCACAGAAGAGGCTCACAGGCACAGTGCTTCTGAACTGCATTCCTTCACCCTTTGCTATGTGGCCGATAAGCTTCTTGCCCCACTTCATTTGGCCCTTCACTATCAACGAATGTCCTTGTGCTGACGCCATCGCAGGAGCCGGAGAAGCACGTCGCTGCTGCGGGCGGCGGTTTTTTGACGGGCGTCGACGACGTCGTGCAGCCGTACACGCTCCCGCGAAACCTACACGAGGTCGTCGAGCACGCAGGAACGCGGGGATCCGCGCTGGGCGAGCTCAGGAAACCCAACCTTCCTGCGAATGGTCACAGCGTCGACATCGATGACGAGGACATCAACGGGGAAAGACGCGCGGACCAGGGCATAGAAGCGCAGGACTTCCTGCAGCTGCACGCGTCGAACCGCGACGCGGGAGGAGACTCGGACGAAGACGAAGACATGATGGAAGACGTGCCCGTCGTCGCGCCGCAGCTGAACGGTGCGCCGAAGACGATGCAGGAGCTCGCGGAAGAAGCCGCGCGACGTGCGGGGAACGGGGACAGCTCGGCGAACGCCGTCGAGGAGCTTCCCCTCGCCGCCGCGCCACCGCCGCCGTCGCTGCCCGCTGCCTCTCCGTCCGCGAGTGTCGGGAGGGCGACACGCGGAAGAAGCGCCCGCGTACACGCCTCTGCTGCTGGGCCGGCGACGGCTGACAGCGAGGATACTGAGACTGCCAAGGCACACAGGGGGATAGGG
>CCBP010000104.1:49284-103771 GCA_000765035.1 Trametes cinnabarina
CTCACCGCCAACTGGATCAGGGGGGTTCACGAACGATGTGATCCGAGTCCTCGGTTTTCACAACTACTGACGTTCCGCGCAACGACTATCTCCGCGTATCCAGACCCGCTCCCCCGCGTCACAGGGCGAGGCTCGCACTCGCGTTCTGCAGCTGCAGCTGCCTCCGGCCGTAATCAGAAAGTCGCTCCCAAGCTCTTTTGGGAGCTCGCGGAGTTGCGGGTGCGTTTGCGGGCCACGCTGACGCTAGAAGTGACCGCAAGTCAGCTTCCGAGAGGCACGTCTGGTCATGCGTCCGCGCCCAGGATCCGCAGAGAGACTGCAGAAGCCGACGAGACGCGCCGAAGACGAGGATAGGATGAGCTGACGCGTTGAACCGTTAGACGAAATTCAAGGAGGCGCGAGGGTCGACCCACCTTGTCGCCGTCGGTGTGAAAATGCCGCGGCCGAACGAGGCAACTTGCAAGGAGAATAGATGTCGATGCACAGAGCACGCCTGTAGGAAGAACAATGCCCATTGACAGGGGCGTGTGAGTTGATGCCAGCCCTTAGCTAGCAGCATCATGCTATCATGGCTTCCGGAAGGACGATGACAGGACGGCGTCCAGATAGGCGACCGCGCTGAGAGAGAACAAGGCGAAGATCCCTCAGAGAGGCAACTCTCTGGCTTGTCAGTCAGCGTGCCATCATGCTGAGGTGGGAGAGAAGGCGTGAGAACCGTGGTATAGCGGCCATATGCGGCCTACCAGACGCCTTGCGATATCGTTCGTGCGACACTGCATTGGGCCGCGTGGTGTGGAACGTAGATATAGCTGACATAGCTGAAGAGCGGGGTTCCGCTGCGGAGCCTCGAACTGGTGAAGCCCGCCTGCCTAACAACATCCGCGCACACGTGCAACCTGAACTTGGACCAACAGTCGCGTAAACGGCTTTATGAAGCGCGTGCACACAACACAGCGTCCGCGGAGGTCGGCGAGATTGAGATTGCGCGAGTGCGTTCAGGTGTGAGTGCGCGAGATCCACCGGACCGCGCTGGATCTCAGCGAACGTCGGCGATTTCGTGGAGGGACCGAGGAGCAGGCACGCGCCGGGCACGATCACGCCAACGCGTCTGTGCGCATGCACATTTGGCGCGTAAGCACAAGGGTGATACAGACGACACCCTCTTAACCCATACTCCTCATAACCCATAACCTGTGATAACCCATAGAAATTTGGCGTTCCCGAGTTGGGAAAGGGGAAGATCGATCCCATAACCCATAATCCTGTGATACCTGATAACCCATAGCAGTTTACGGGGCATAACCCATAGGGGATACCAAGTCAACGGCAATCAAAGACTACCTAGCAGCCATTCAAGGCTTCAAGATCACACACGAGCCTGGCAAGCACAACATAATGCTTGTATCACTCATCATCGCCGCGGTTCTTCACTGCTCGGTCTCTTGAGCGCGACATGTCCCAGCGCTTGAGATATGTGCGGGCAGCTCAGACGGGCGCTTATGTAGCCGAGTTCCTTCTAACCCATATCCCCTCAAAACCCATAGCAATTGGGCCTTCCCAATAGGTATGGGTTAAGAGGGGTTCGTCTGTATTACCGGGCTGCCAACAATTGCAATGCTTGCTTGCGGCCGTGCACATTCCACGACAGAGCTCATTGCAGCAATAATCGTTGTCCGAATGATGGTCAGTGAGCAGCTTGCAGTGCTCCATTGAACCATCGCAAACTTGGTCCAAGCTCAATTATCATTGGAAAGACGCCGAACTACTGCATGCAGCGGTACCCAGCCTCCATCAATGGCGAGCTACGCTTCGGCGGAGCTAAGTATGGTTAGTTGGGTCATACTCATGGTAGGATGTTCCAAGCTTGAGGTCTTGCGCCATTCAGAAGAAGTGCTGGGCTTGTGATGTTGATGTATCTGATGGACTCGCTAAGGAGGCACTCTGGTTGCGAGGCAGACCTGGCTTCCTAAGCCGATGATAAGGACATGGTGAGTACATCACCACCTGAATCGTGCGCGTTGGCAATGTAATGACGAGCAGATCATCATCTCGCCATGCCCACGGTGGTCTATGCGAGGAGCAAGCGCTTCGGTGAATGTCCTTGCCCGATATACGCACCGAACCAAACGATCTTGTATGTCCCATGGTTTCGTGCATCCTGGAAGATATCGGGTGCAGGCGAGAATCTCCTCCACCGGCTGAGTGTTACGAAGCGCTGCATATCAGCGCTTTGCTAGCAGTAAACATCTCCTGCGCGATCCGAACATAAATAAAGGCGCTGCATTCTGAGCATGCAATACGTTGGCCGCACCGCTTGCGAGTGAGTGCGAAGAACGGCGATCAGGAGAGTACACTCATCGTGACCGCGGGCGCCGCTCCTGGTGCCTTTCTTCCGGAAAACTGGAACCATCGATGCCTTGACCCTTTGAGTGTCAGAAAGTGACACTTCAATCGTATAAACTCATTCAGACCTTGCATTACCAACTAGTAGAATGAATGTCAAGTTCGAAGAGTCCACCGGAGGGTTAAGACGAGACGCGCAGAACCTACGCACCGTTCGAGGCTGCCCTGTCGTGAGAACGCGGTCACGTGAAAACGCGTTCTGGTGGCATAGCCACCGACGCGTCTGAGCGCCTCTCCACCTCCCCTCATTCCTTTGAGCGACTTCGACGCCATTTGCGTCGCAGCATATATGTTCGCTCTGCGAAGTCCGACTACTACCTCGAAGATCAGCACCACTGTACAGATCACTTTGCTGAGAAAGTTATGGAAGGTACATGGTCCACCCAAGTGCACGCACCTCGTGCCATAACTGAAGGCAATTTATTAGCCCAAGACCACGTCTTGCAGGCAAGCAGGAGGTGAGCGTCTTCTTCTCAAAGCCGACAGATTGTACTCACTCACAATCAAATGTCCCAGAGTTCTACTCGAAAGTAAGACCTGCGTTCTGGCTCGGCACTGATGCTGAGTGATCCCTCGGTTAGCATTCGGTCACACCCAGTTTCGAGGGCAACAAGAGGACATCGTGAAAGCTGCCATGCTTGGTACTACTGGGTGAGGTTATGGAAATTACGCAGCATCTCAATTTTTACCTTGTAGGTCACGACGTTCTCGTCATTGCTCCTACAGGCATGGGAAAGGTCCGTGGGTATCATGGTCTCTGGCCTTTCCGAACACTCTTGACAGGCTATGTTCCGGCAGAGTTTATGTTTCCAGATTCCTGCTATTGCAGCTGAGTTATTTTCGGTGGTGTAAATACCATGGTGTGATGGTGCTGATCTGTAGTAGCACGGGGTCACCGTCGTAGTTTCTCCGCTTCTGGGTATGCCACGTCAATGTTCCTCGTAAGATTTCCTTGGTTAACACTTTTGCGCTGTAAGCGTTGATGAAGAACCGTACGTACAATTCTCTCAGGCGAGGTAGATCTTTTCTGAGACTTGTCGATACAGAGGTGACCAAACTGCGAGAGCTGGGCGTCGCCGTGGCCGCCCTCACTTCAGAGACGTCGCATCAGGACAGGACATATGTACGTGTGTAGGTTCGACTCACATTACGAGTTGGCTAACATCGCTCCTTAGACTTTACAAGACCTGAGTTCGGACGGTCCGTCTACTCGGCTTCTCTACAGTACGTATGCGTTTATTACTACGTTGTTTTTGTCGAACTCAACGGTTTCTACAGTAAGCCCAGAGAAGTACTGCACTCCTGAAATTCGGAGGATCCTCGTCCAGCTTCATCAAGCAGGGGAGTTGAATCGCTTGGTCGTCGACGAGGTTTGTCAGGCGAAACCGTTTCCATGCAGTTGACGTTGATGAACTCTTCCCAGGCTCACTGCATCTCTGTTGGTCATTCAATCATACCTACAGCACTCTCCTGACTGTTGATTAGGAATGGGGCCATGACTTTAGGGAAGAATATCGTCGGCTAGGATCTTTCAGAGACAAGTTTCCCGACATACCCATCATGGCTTTGACTGCAACCGCAACAGAAGGGTACGTGGGTTGTGTATGCTGAACCTACAACAACCCATGGTGATCATATTGTTCCATCAGCGTGCAACAAGACATCATGCGAAGTCTAAAAATGTCTGGCAATCGCCTATATATCGCGCTCCATCCGTTCAACAGAGCGAATCTGTACTACGAGGTGAGTACGACAGCCATTCTCAGGGCGGCATCTATTGACATCACGATCCTGCCATAGATCCGGTATCTTTGCTCTCCAGAACCTACCGCTCACATGTTTGATGTCTACCAGTACATTCACAACCTACATGAGCGCCGAGGAAGAGCCTCGTCGGGTATCGTCTACTGCAGGACTCGTGCGACTTGCGACGAATTGGCGCTGTTTCTCGGCCGCAAGGGTTTGAATGCTAAACCCTATCACCGAGGGTTAAGGTATGTGTGGTACGATATCAGATGTTGGAATCCACATAAGCAAGGCGTTTTCAGCCCTTCTGTTCTGGATAAGACATTGCGGGCATGGGCGGAGGGGGGCACAGGAGCGCCTGGCGGCATCGACGTGGTAGGCGGAATACCGGCTAGTCCGTACGCATGAAGCTGACCATGTCGGTCCAGGTGTGCGCAACAATTGCGTTTGGTATGGGCATTGACAAGGCCGATGTTCGGTAGGCATCTATACCTACTCCTTGTCCTGCAGGTTTTGAATAGTTTCCAGCTACATCATTCACTTCGATCTACCGAAGAGCTTTGAAGGTAACGTTGCTTTCGCAGCCTCCCTGGTCCGTACCACCACATACTGACGTTCTCTCATATAGGATACTACCAAGAAACAGGTAGCGACATTGCACCGCAATGTTGATGCGTTGAGTCTAATCATGATTCTCCTTGCAGGCAGAGCAGGTCGTGACGGTCTGGTGGGTATCATAACCCTCCTTTCATCTTGGTCTATTGACTCTCCGCCTCCCAGCCAGCCAAATGTGTTTTATTTTACTGTGAGGCTAGATTATCGCAACTGCAGTCAACTTCTCATGCTCACGACACTCGTTCACGCTAGCGCGGGAGGATGCGGGACGGGTCAAACATTTTGTTGCTGACTCCCATGCAAAGCGCATCGTCCGAGCAGAATCTGCAAACGGCCCTGAGCCTAGCCAGAGGGCGGCAGACAGCCTGAGCGCGGTAAGTATCACCGGCGTCGTGTCTGTACGGAAAGTTGTCTTACGCTCTGATAGTTTATTGCTTACGCGGAGAACGTACAAATTTGCAGACATATGGTGAGTGATTTCCCTTTGAGCCTCCCTTGACGGTCCCCGATGTATGTGTCCCCGCCTGACACTATGTCTGCCTCGTCCTAGCTCATTTGCAGATACTTCGGGGAGAAGGTTGACCTTCGGGACCCGGAGGCGACGAAGCTTTACTGCAACAAGATGTGCGATGTAAGTACCGGAACGGCTTATATATTCCGTGGGTCGTTCATTGACATGTCCTCTTCGCACCTGTAGGTGTGTAAATATCCAGGGAAAGCCCGCACGCGCAAGCTGGCGCTGTCTTCGCAGGAAGACGTCGACGCAAATGCCTGGCGTCGTGTCCCTCGACCCGTCCATAGCGACGTACACGAATCTGGCGAACACCCAAACGGCGCGCTTACACGACGAGTTCCCTCTGGAGCTCCCTCAACTGCTGGACAGCGACGGACGTCGGAGAAGCGAGCAGGCGGTTCGTCGGATGCTCTACGAAACGAGGCTTATGGCAAGGCGAAGAAGGCCAAAATAGCGCCAGTCGTCCCTGTGCATATATGTACGTATAATACCTCGAGCTTGCGCTCGATGTCTCCACTAACGAATGCTGCAGCTACTACCCTCAAACAGTCTCTCAGCCGTACTTTCAAGACGCCATTCAAGGTGCCATTCAAGAGTGCACCGAGGACGGATGTTCCCGCAAGTACATGTCGTGAATCTGAGGTGCCTGCGCAGAAGGTTCTACCGCAGGATGTGAAGGGGAAAGGAAGAGCTCTGGAAACGCCGGTTAGCGGGGACGACCAGTGGCAGCCGGAAGTCCCGGAGAACGACCACTGTGGACAAGACCGCACCGATGAGCTCGCGGCAGGGCGTCCGTGTGAGTTGTGGCCCGTGCAAAACACACTAGGTATCACGTAGTGACGCATCTGCTATTAGCATCTCCCGTTGAGCTCCCAGCCACGGATGTCGAGCTCGACGCTGCCTATTCGCAGAAAATTCCCGTAAGTCGGCGTGCTGTGGCCGTCTTCTCCAGCATGTTTACGCCAAGGCTCACGATGGTTCTTCCGACATTTTAGACTGATATACGCATTGAATGCCTCACGTCCTTACGGAAGGCCTTGCATAAAGTTCTGCCACCGAGCGGCAACGAGGAGGCTGGTAGCGCTGGAGCATGGAGCCATCTCAAAGGATTTTCCGCACTCGACTCCGAAACAAAGTGGGTCATCACTTTTCGAGTGCCGTACGCGGCGTACAGACTCACCGCTTACGCACACTTACGCACAACATACGCAGGAGCGCCATCCTCTCCACCGCGGCGCGCGAGCTTGAATTCAGCGTCCATTCGCTCTGCCGCACCACGGGCGGATACAAGGAGCGCGCCTCGGACATGATTCGGACGGTCAAGCTCCTCTGCAGCGTCGAGGCATGGTCCAGTGGCCGCGACGCCACAGAGGAGGAGTACGAGGACGCGCGCGAGGTCGCCGATACGCTGAGGCAGGTGTGCTCGAGGACGCGGAGGGGACAGGGCAGGACGTGCTAGATGACGTGTGCGGCGACGCCTGTTGCTCCAGTTGTCTCTAGATCTGGTGTCCGGAACCCTCAAGGGACAGGGATTCGTTCAACGACGGTGACGTGCTTATACCTTTACTTCAACTTGATGCACGGATATCATGAGTAGCTGAGGCAAGCTTCTTCCGTGTGAGGATGCAATGCGAAGCAATTCCTTGGTGCCTTCGATAACCGTCTATGCCACTTACACAGTCTGCTTAATAAACTGCCTGATACCAAGAATGACGCGGTGAGACGACGACTCGTATGATCTTCAGGCGACGAACATTCAGCGACAATGTACGGCGCTTACGTGCGACGAAACAATCTCAGAACGTGCATGCGGTTGTGCTGACGGGAAAGCACTCATCCCACAAAGACGATCACACCGCAGCAAGGTTGCAACAGAATCGTTGACAGAGATGCAAAGAAGCTATGTTACACTATGCGGTACAGAGAGCATGCGCGACAGACGAACTAAGGCATAAGGGCGGAAGAATGTGCAGGAAGAAATCCCGTAGCCTGGTGCAAGTCTAGGGCTACAGGAGCAGAATCGAGAAAAAAGGAGCAGGAGCAAGACAGGTATCAGCGGGCAAGGGCCGAGCGCACCGCCAGGGTTGGTGATGAGGCCAGCTCGCTCACGCTCACTGGGCCGCGATGGGCTGCGGAGCAGTGATCGGGGGCTGCGCGAGCGGGTGCGAGGACTGCTGCTGCTGCTGAGGCTGGGGAAGCGCCGCCGGGGACTGCTGCAGCTGGATGGGGTGCTGCTGCGTCTCCTGAGCCTGCGTCTGCGTCTGCTCCGCGGGCTTAGGCTTGATGGTGAACTTCAAGCGCAAGTTCTCGCCCTCGCCCTCGGGGGTGATCTCGACCTGCTCCATGTTGTCGACGATGTAGTGCGCGCCGCAGTTCTCGATCTTCGAGCGCTCGTGCGAGGTGCACACGGCGATGACGGTCGCGCCGGACGCGACGCCCGCGCGGATGCCTGAGGGCGAGTCCTCGAAAACGACGCAGCGCTTCGGGTCGAAGCCGAGCTCCTTCGCAGCGAGCAGGAAGGGGTCAGGCGCGGGCTTGCCGGCCTTGAGGCGCTTGTCGTCGGCGGTGATGGTCACCTCGGGAGGCGTAATGCCGACGCGAGTCATGCAGCCGTAAGCTATACAAGACAGATCAGCGACACGTTTCGAATCAACTGGACAGAGCAATTTGTGCTTACCATAAGTGCGTGCGCCCGAGGTGGCAACAGCGTAGCGGCCCTTGGGTATCGAGTCCATAACACGCTTAACGCCGGGGAGGATGCGGACGGAGCGGTCGACAGCGGCGGCCTCAAGCTGCCAAGCCTCGAGCTGGTGCTTCTTCTGGATCATCGTCTTCCAGTCCTCAACGTTCATGTTCTCGTCTGAGCCCTCCTCGGAGATGGGATTCTCGAGTGCCGCGCTGTCACCCTCACGGATGGTAGGCGACATGCTAAGGAGGCTGCTGACGCGGTGGAGGAACGAGGGGCGGCGGAAGGGCGTGAGCTGCGCAAGGGTGCCGACGAACGAAGAAGCACGCGAGGATGTGCGGGATGCGGGGGTAGAGCTCGAGGGAGAGAGGGCGGGGGTCGTCGCACCAGAGTTGACGGGCGAGTTCTGGAGGGAGCCAGGACCGTGCTTGTTGTATGCGTCGGCGAAGTAGAGGATGGACTCCTCGAATGCTTGCACCTCACGGTCCATCTCGTGCTCCTTGATGTGAGGCTTGAACTGGGCGAGGTTGTCGACGGCGCGCTTGCCGTGGGTGGCAGCGATCACGTACGCCGGGTCCTGCCCGATGTCGTTTGCAACCTTGCCCCACGCGGCTTCGACTGCAGCGATAGAGTCGGTGAGGGTACCGTCCTGTGTCAACACACTTCCATGGTCAGCACGTTCTGAAGAGACATGTCGGGGGCCAAAGGCAGGCGGCAGGAAGGATACACACCATATCAAACAGGACGGCGTCGGCATAGAAGGTCTGCTCAGCGTTGGAAGACATGATGATGGACGAGTGGTATCAAGGGTAGCTGTCTATGCTGAATGGAGGAAGGAGAGATGAGGGAATTGGTTCCGAAGAGACCTGAGCGTGTATGTGTGTTCCGTTGTTCGACGGTGAGTGAGGATGACTGGAGGCTGACAAGGGTCTTATATATGTTCCTGCGCATGGTGGGCGCCTCTTGACGTCAAGCAGGCTGAAGAAGAAGGGTGCACAAATTTCTGTGCGTTCGGGCGTGTTCGTGTACGTTGACTGAAAGTGGAGCGACCCCCACCGAAACGGGATCGGAGGGGAAATTTCGCGAGACGCCCGTGGCGGAGTGGCCACTCGGCAAAGAAACTCGGTTGGCGATGGAAAGACAAACACCGTGGCGGTCGTCGCCGAGCTTCTCCGAGCTTGTTTCGCGGCGGGCCCTGCCTTTTCGGGCGGCGGGAGTAGCAAAGCAGGAGGATCGATGGGCGTTGAGTCCACAAAAGGCATTTTCCTTTGATGGGGCCGCTAGATCGCATCGACCCCGACTTCGCGCCCTCTTTCCGATTCGGGTCGGCCAGGTCCGACGCTGTGGTCCGACGCTCGGCACACCGACGCCCCTCGTTCTCTTCGTCCGCAAATATTCACATGCCGTCCCTGATTGAACATCGAGGGTGGCATTATGCCACTCACCATCACTCCCAGAAGCACCCTACCGCACAAAGCCCGTTTCTTCGAACAAACCAATCCACCGCAGACGTACACCACCCCAAAACTCACTGACTTTGACAGTCTTCGAACCTGCAGCAACTTTTCGTCTTACATAGGCGGCTCACAGAGAGAGCGGCAATTGCGTCGGCGATACCGTAGCTCTTCCACATCCGATCGGCGGGCGGTCGCCGTCTCAAGCGCCGGTCGGCCGTATCGTTATGCCGTGGGCGCTGTGCCCAAAAGCGGTAGCCCGCCTTTTGAGGGCCACAATGCCACCGATGCCGCCACCGACGCCGAGCGACCGTTGCCAACCGCTTGAGTACCACGATGACGTGCCGGTGTGGGTGTCAAGCGGGAAATTGTTATTGACAAATGCCGTAATGGACAGATTGGGACGTGCCTCTCTCATAGAGCACTGCGGCTGATGCTAGCGCCACCAGGACATGGGCGGTTGTGAATTGCTTGTACGCTCCTTGCGAAATGTGCCCCAATTCTCGCTGGGACCACTCTTCGTGCAGTCATCACCCTCCGGCGAAGCGTGGAGTGATAAGCCTTGGCTCGCTCGCAGAAGCCAAAGTATCGTTAGCCGGCGTCCACGTTCGTCATCCGCGTCGTCGACACCACGCTAATGCACAACTCATGCACTCTCTGCGCTCCATAATCAGTACCATCACTGCCCCTCGCATCCTGCTATGCGACCGACAATCCCTTCCTTTCTTGGACGAACAGACTCGTTTGTACACAACTGTCCGAAACTGCACCCATGTCATTACCCTTAGAGCCGCACCACTCCCCGCCTGAAGTTCGTACGTGGATTCCTCTCAATCAACATTACCATAAACCCGCCTTCTTCGTCGTGTGCACACATCATGGCTGCCGATCTCTCGGGACACCTCCCTCCTTGGAGCTCGGACAGCCCAATGCTGCCCAAACATCGCGACGATATGCGAGCGTGATACCGCCTCGGCTGAGGAACGTTGACGTCGGCACCCCTTCTTGTCTCGTCGGCACGCGCTGCGTGTGCATCGTGCCATGGACCATC
Source organism: Trametes cinnabarina (assembly GCA_000765035.1). NCBI lineage: Eukaryota > Fungi > Basidiomycota > Agaricomycetes > Polyporales > Polyporaceae > Trametes > Trametes cinnabarina. The sequence continues at coordinate 59,754 of CCBP010000104.1, forward strand.
GACTATTCGCCATCTGCGATTGTGGGCATGGTTGCTCGCCAAGGTACTCTCGCGTCCTTGTCGCCGTGCAGCCCTCCGATGATCCCGCCCGGCATCGCGTGCAACGTGCCCGGGTCGGTGGTGATGTTTGCCTTCCCAATCGCACGCTTAGGTACGCTCGAAGCACCCTCTCCGTCACCCTCATTCGACTTTTGTTCCGCGCGCACGGCATCCTTATCTTCTCCCAACTCTAATCCCACGCCGTTGCTACTCGCGGCCATGCCGGGCGCACAAAGCAGTGCGTTCAGTGCACCGGTGCGCCTCCTGTCAGGACCCCCGATTATAGGTGAATAGGCCTGAGGAGATTTTTTTTCCACTTTCGGCCTTTCGGTACGGACCAAAATTCGAGCTTTTGGGCTGAAAAAGTACGAATTTTCCTCTGGCCCGGCCTGCGGCCGGGCACTATGGTACGGACGAAAATCAAGCATTTTGGGCGCTTACCCGTTGGCGAGCGCTTCGACGTGTCTCCCACTGCACCTCTGGCCAATTGGCGATTCTAGGTACGGATTTGCCCTCAAACATCCGACTCGAGGCGAGGCTTAGGTACGGATTTTTTCCTCCGGCCTTACGGCCGGAAAGAGGCATTTTGGGTACGAATTTTCCCCAAGCCTCCTGGGTCTCGAGGGTCAAATTAGTACGGATTATCCTCATGGCTCCCCACCTATAATCGGGGGTCCTCTCCTGTCGTACGTCCGTGGCGGATAGGACTTCAGCGGCGTCCCTGCCACAAGGCCGTCGCTAGCGCAATGGCATCGCGCCTTCGTCTTTGCATCATCTTCCGCGGTGCGACGTGTCGCGGTTCTCACTCCTTGGTACCCCTCTTTCTTCATCGACAGTCCTTCCCGGTTTGGACATTATAGTGCGAGCGCGTCAACCACAGATGCGACGCTTGGGGGGTGGCGACCCGAAGAACAACCTAACGGCCGGTGGCACCCACCTCGTCCTTCCCAGCGAGCGTTCTCCCTTATCCAAGCATGCCGCGCTGTACGTCTCAAAATTCCCGCAGAGCACCGGGCTTCTCGCTTGGACCCTCCAGCAACCCCCGATTTGCGCGCTCTCAGCCGTCCGCGTCAGAGGCCGAGCGCCTGATAGGGCCAGATAGAACGCGAAACGTGGGTGCGTAGTATCGGCACTATGGCGATTTGCAACACTGCCTCGCGATCTTTGATATTCCTGGGGTGGCCAGCGCTCGAGTGGCGACCATGCGAAGATTGCACGGCGCGCTGCTGCTATGACGCACCGTGAGCCAGGATGAGGGAGGGCTTGAGGATGAGGCGCGATGCCTCGATGCCAATAGGACGTTGGGAGACGCACGGGCCCGTTACTGCTGTATGTTCCGTGTCGGCGAACTCGTCGCCTTGGGCGGTGTCGGGCTCCCAGGTTGGACTCGGACGTCGGCCAGCGCTCGTTGTGGGCAGCATGCAACTACGATTCAATATTGAAATTCTGCTCTGCCGCTAATTGCGTATCCGGAACGCCCCCTCGGATGGGAGAGTTCGCTGTTCCCTGTGGCCATTGCCGTTGTGGCGTGGGTACTACTCGAGTAGTTCCAAGTCAGCGGCGGAATTATATAGGTGACCGGAGTCAGGTGGAACGGAGGATTCGTCCGAACGCCCGATCTCGAATATTTGAGTTGCGTCCTCGCTACAGGGCTTGGCAGCCTCTTGCAGACATTGCGTCGTGGCTGCCAGGATCGTCGGACCGGTCATGTGCGAGCTCGCTAAACGGCCTCGGAAAGTGTACTGAAGTGTTTGATTGCTATGTCGTTTGTATGCTACGTCGCCAGTCTAGCCAGGCCCGTACTTCCGAGCTCTCGAGTACGTGCCGGGACACCGAAGGCATGTCGCACGTACCGCCGTCACACGAGCGATGGACAAATGCATGAATCGAACTCGCGCGACAAGACGCCATACGTACGAACACTGTTCATGTGGCCTCCCCGCGCGACGACGTTGGGTCCCTCATCGTCATTGTCGCAGACCATACAGCCATTGCGTGAAGGCGGACGCGTCCAAAGTGGAAGCAATCATGGAGAGGGGATGGTACGAGCATTCAATGCGACTGGCGCGTCACAGTGTGAAAGCGGAGGCAAGAGAGCACTGAGGTCGCTCTCCGGCCGGGCGGCCTTTCGACCTGATGACCTCTCCCTGGCTATGTACACTAGCGTACGACGGCCTGCACGGCGCACGCTAGCCCAACAATGCGTCCGCGATAGTTGTCAAGTAGTACGGGTAGCGGCGGATCCGAAGACCTGGTGCCATCGACCATCGACAACGACCATCGTCGGCCCAGGCCCAGGCACAGGACTGTCCTCGGTGAAACTACGAAACTTGTGGACGCTCGTAGGTCCTGCCTGCTGGCGGGAGCGAATGACGAGCGAGCTCGAGATACAGTATGTCGGTATCGATCTGTCCGATGGATTCAGAGCGCCTGGGCCCGGACCGGGCAGTAGCCACGGAGACGCGACGCGCACGGCAGGCAGAGGTTAGTTGTCAACTTGTCATAGCCCAACGAAAGGAAAACAAAAAGCAGTCACGTGCTCCCTTTTCATTCCATAGCCATGTTATAGGCGTGTCATAGCCTGATAGTCAAACTCATGGTAAGCATATGACACGGGTATCGCATGGTGTTGCAAAGGCGGCTTGTCGGTCGTGCGACGCGACGCGGGACCGCTGGCCAGGGACGCGATGCCAAGTTATGCATAGTGCAGACCTCGTCGCCTCGAGTCCCATCGTGTCCAGGTTCGATTCTCAAATGGCGATCAGCAGCAAACCAGTCTATGACGGTCGAGCGATGCAACTGTACTAGTCGCCACTTATGGCCGGCCAGTCGCTATTGGCAGTTTTGCCAATGTCTCCATAGTATATGCATGCACTATAGATACCATGCACGCCGCCCACAAACGTAAATAAGCGAGCCTACAGTACCTGTCAATACATGTACACACGCGCACCCATCATGTCCGTACCGGCCGCGGGTGCAGCGGCACCACCACGTCCTCCATATCGTCGTCGTCGCTGACGTCGTCCGCAAGCTCGTCCACCTCCGTCTGGTGCCCGCTCGCGGGTGCAGACGTTTCTCGTGCCCCTGCCTCGCGCCCGCCTGCGTTGCCATTGTGGAGTGGAGCGGGAGAGGTAGAGGGGAACACCTCGGGAAAGGCGTTGATGTCGAGGAGTATGTGGGAGCCGCCAGCGTACGCTGCGACGGGTGGGGGCGGAAGATCCACAGCACGGCGAGAGTGAAGTGCAGGTTGTTGTGCAGCGGGTGGAGCAGATGGCGGTGAAGTCTGGGATGCTGGCGGTGTGGTTTGAGCTGAGGGAGGGTCGGGCGAATGTTGGGGAATGAAGACAGATGCGGATTGCTGAGGCTGTGAAGGCTCGTCCGCTTGCGGCGGCGGTGGCGCAGGATGGGTAGGCTGCGGCTGCAACACTTGCGAGGCTGGCGCAACAGACTCCTCCTCCTCCTCGCCTTCCGCGATCTCGGTGAGCTGGGCGGCCAGGAGCGCGAGCTGGGCCTGCAGAGCAGCACGCTCGTCCTCGGTGAGGGTGGCACGCGGGGGCTCCGCGGGGGTGCCTCCGGCAGCATTCACCAAAGCGCTCAGGACAGCAGCAAAGTCCGCGTCGTGAGACGCGACCACAGGCGGTGGCACGTCTGTATCGGTGGCACTTGCCCCAGCACCGTTGTGCGATGACTGGTCAGCGGCCGTCGTGGCAGATGACGACTCGTTCGACGTGGAGGCGGTGAGGTCGAGTCCACCAAAGTTGATCGCCTTCAGTATATGCTGGGCGGCCTCCCAAGCGTCGCTGCCCTCGCCGGAGTCGTCCTTGACCTCGCTTGCTTTCGCAGCGCCGCTAGCAGCTGTGGCGGACGTGGATGCAGACGGCTGAGGGGCAGCCTTTGCTTGGGCCGCAGGATGTGGAGCATACCCCGGATAATGCGAGTACGGGTAGGGATACGGGTAGCCGTTGTACGGAGGGTGTGCTGTAGGGGCCGGTGGGTGTTGAGATTGCTGGAGCGGTGCATGCGTGAAGGGAGAGGATGGTGCTTGAGGATGGTGCATCGCATAGGTCGTCTGCGCGAGCGTCTGCGGTCTCCGCGTAGTGCGCTTCGACGTCTGCAAAGCTGAGATTTAGCATGGACGAGTCCTGCCGGTGACATCTCGGTAAGAGAAGAGCTTGAAAGGATCTACGCACCGCGCCGCCTTCCCATGCAGGGTTCAACCGATACTTCCCTCCTGGCCGCTTCTCTAAACGGCCCCTTTTGTATGCCTTCTGCAAGGCCTGGCTTGCGCTCGGTCGAAAGTTGGTCTGCAAAGGATATCGTGCTGCCATCCACGTGAAAAGTTCCTTGGGCGCTGCTCCCTCTGAATCACCACAATCCAGGAGAGCTTCGACTATCATCTCTTCATACGAGGGCAAATCTTCCGCTGGAGGAGGGGGAGGCTGAGGTGCTGGACCAGGCGGATGGATAGGTGGTCGGACAAGCGGATTGGAATTGAATAAAGGGTGTTGGCCATGCGGGGGCGGTGGTGGTGGTGGTGGTGGTGAATGGCCAGCAGGGGGAGCGGCATAAGCCGGTGGTGCAGCGTACGAGGGATATGGGTAATGGGAAGGATAGGCGGAAGGAGGGGGATAGTACGGCGCATGAGGGTAGGCGGATTGCTGGCTCTGCGGCTGAGGGACAGCATATGGATAAGGAGCGTACGGATACGGGCCAGGATGATGGAGGTTGGCTTGTTGGGGTTGCGCCGAGGGCTGAGGAGCCGCCGCGTGCGAAGGGGGAATGGAAGGCAGCTGTGATGGGCCAGGTTGCGGCTGCGACGTTGTGCTCACGCTCGGTGCATTTGAGCTAACAGCGGCAAGCGTTGGGGCAGGAGGAGGGGCAGGAGACGGAGCGGCGACGGTCGTCGCTCCAGAATCCGAGCCGCTTGCCTTCGGTCTCGCTTCCTCGGCTGGATTCTTCAACGACCCCATAGGCGGTTCGGGGTCTTTCGCAAGAGGTGCAGGCGGCCCCGGAGGATGTACTTGATGTGAAGAAGTACTTCCATTGCCGACTGTAGATGAATCGTCCTTTACCAGACCGGCGGATGAACCCGCAGCATCGATTGAAGGTTGAGATTGAGGCGAAGGCGCAGGCGAACGAGTCGGCTGAGAAGTCTTCTTCAGCTGAAGGATGGCGGCTTCAAGATCAGCGGGCCAGACGGTGCCTTTGACATGTGCGGGAACATAGGGCTCGAACAGCAGACATATCTCGATGATCTGCGTGGGTGGAAGTAGGCTCAGGTATGTCTTCTTCTGTGATGCAGGGTCTGCGTCTGCGCTAAGGGACGGTGTGTCGGAAGGTTCAGACGGTGTTGATTCGGCTGGGGATATGTTGGTTTGCAAGCCCACACTGATTGTATTTGAACGCACCTGCACCGTTTTGTGGAGGCGGACCCGCTTGGGGAGGAGGGAGTGTTGCTGCGAGCATGGTCTGCAGCTATACAGCCGCTGCACAGTTTTTGCCCTCAAGATTCTCAGCCACTTCCCGCCCGGCGTCTATCCCGCCCCCAAAGAGGACATCGGCAAGCGCCGGCCACTTGTCGTTTATCTACTTCAAGCTGGTGCATGCACATCTCCATCCAAGTCGTCCAAGGAATCTACACCGTGACTGGCACTTGCTCTCGGTGTCCTTCGTTGGCTACGGCGCTTGGGTCCTTTTGTTGCTCTTCTCCCGCCATCTGCGCTCTGCTGCCCGACTTGTATGATCATTCGCGACTCGATTGGCTTCGTACGTGCAGGATGCTCAGTGATATCAGGAATCAGGTGCATAGTACGATTACGCATGAGGTTCACATTGCAATCCATGGAAACTCGATCTCAACTTCCCACCATGTCATGTGGTTGACGCAAACACGCTTGCGCTACGGTTTATTTGCACCGGGAAGGCTGGAACCACACTGAATCGCCGAACACCTACTGTATATGACCATCAACTTTCTCCCCATCTGGCTGAACAAAGGTGACTGTATTCGGATTGGTCGTCCGTGTTGCCCGAGGCGTAGAATATGTTCTTTATCATCTCTCGAAACAGCAGGATCATGTTGCTGGACGCATTCCATGCTGTCGCGGACAGAGACTTCAGCTGCGTGGTTATGTGCCCCAACCTTGTGCTTGTGTCGAAATGATACGTGCTTCCCGGCAGTAAAGACCATGCATGCATGATGCTATGTGGTCTGGACTCGGACCCATCGATAAGACGCCGGCCACACGATCCAAACGATGGCGGCGTTCAAGTGACCTCCCTATCCTATATAAAGGCCCGCAACCGCGCCGAGCAGCTGTACAGAGTCAAGAGGTTGAACTTGTCCCCCACACATCCTTTCTACGTCTAGCACACCATGACCAAGCAGATCGTGTTCACAGAGGAGGCCAACCCGCCCCTGCCTGTCTACTGTACGCCTTCCCGCCGGTGGCGAAGTTGACAGAGCGATTGACATGCAGACAGCCCAGGCCGTGATTTCCGGAAAGACCATCTATGTCTCTGGGAGCATCGGCATCACCAGAGACATGCAGCTCGTCGAGGGCGGCGTGCAGGCGCAGACTGTGAGTCACTTGCTGACGGCCGATCGGTGGATTGAGCTAGAGTTTGAGTTAATTACATGATGATCTCGACAGCGCGCCGCTTTAAACAATATGAAGGCGGTTCTGAAGGGCGCGGGCGTCGGCCTTGAGAGCGTGCTGAAAGTGAACATTTACCTCACCAACCTCCAGCGCGACTTCGCGCCGATGAACGAGGTGTACCTCGAGGTGAGCTCGTCGCTGCCATCACGTTCTACTGGCCGCCCTAATGATCGTTCTGGACAGTACTTCTCCTCGAACCCGCCTGCTCGCACCTGCATCGGTGTCGCGGCGTTGCCCCTTGGAGCTGAAGTCGAGATCGAGTGCATCGCGGAGCTCCCGTGAAGTCGAATTGAATCCTAACGTAGCCAATGTACGATCACTGCAACGAAGCAGAGATTTTATCCTCTACAGCTGTGCAGTCGAACGTAAGCGAAGAGAGGGCATGCGTCTCCATCTCGCGCTATACCTGCCACTGCTCCGCCCAAATGCTAACGATAGGGTAGTCACCGTACAATTGGTGTACAATGACACTACACATCATGACCATGCGCGGCGCACGCTTCATCAAGGTTTCACGATTGCTCGTCCGTCCAGCCTATCCAACCCCGCCGGGCGCGATTGCTCAGCACGAAAAGCCCTTCGCGCCTGCCAGTGGACGTGCGCCCACGAATCCCATTTTGTTCTAAACCATTGGGGCGCCGGACTTCTGGGAGAAGGTCATTTCTGCCAAGCTATGGATAGTAGTAGCCGGAAGTTCCTCAGGACTTGCGAATATGACGTTTCGAGGCAGGAATCGCCGAAGTATCACATTCCGTCACGGTGTCACGTATCACACCGGTACAAAGCAGTTGCGGCCCGGACTTCACAGTGGGCCATTGTCCTGCTGCGAACTTGAACGTGCCTCCAGGTCTTCCGTGAAATCTAGCTGCGCTTACTGTAGCCAGCCCACTCTTTGAGGATTCGTCTTTTCGATATGAAAGCGAAGAAGTCCTCTCGTCAGGTTTATGCCACGTCTGACTAGGATCGCTTCTTCCTCGTGTGGCTCACGCTCATTGCCTTTGCAGAAGCCGAGTGGGGGGCACCCATATGTGAGCAGTTCGCGCTCTAGCGTGAACAAATCCACGCGGGAACCTGAACATTGTACACCACCACCCACTCCCGCACCTCCGGTAACCGCCCCTGCCCCCGAACCCAAACCGAGCTGGCGTGGGGCTGTCCTCTTCCGCGACACGTGTCTCGAGCAGATCAACAAACTCTACCCTGGCTTCCAGCCTCGGAGCGACTTCGATATTGTTGAATTGGTCTCAACGCGACATAAGGGAACCTATGCGGAAATATACGCCTGGCTGGACGAGAGATATGCGTTCTCCACGAGTGATGCCTTTGGCAAGGAGACCACAGACAAGTATTGCACGAAGTTGCTAAACACCTGGATGGACTCCTCCGGGGTACGTCGCCACCTTGATTTCCTAGAACAAGTTGCTGACTAAGGGCGAACTAGCATAAGCCTAAGACTAACAATGAATTCGGTGTTTTCACGCACCCGCTTCCAGACTCCAAGTATTCCATCCGCCTCTTTCCCGGGTCGATCCACGCTGCAGAATACTTCCTCGACTTTGTCGACACTGAGACCGGCCAACCGGTCAACTCGCCCTTCGAGCACGAGCTGTGGGGGATCCCCGATCCAGTTACGCCACATCTCTCTGTACCCTGCTCCGGGAAACTCAGGTCGGTGGAGAGAGCGTATGGGATCAAGCAGGAAGATATATATCCAGGGGAGGAGAGGTACCTTCTCCGAGATGGGCTGACGTGTCTCCTCACGCGCCCAGGGAAGAAACCAGTCCGCTTCACGATACCTGTCAGGCGCGAGAAGAATGTAGTGGAGGAAGGGGTGGATGTGTTGCATTTCCCGCAGACCATCGACCTCGATCCGTGATGCGTTGTGAACGTTGGCATGGACATTACACCTTTGTATGCATGAGCCCGCGTCATGCACGGTTGTCTCGTTAACATCCTCCCGCTTTCTTTCTGTTGCTTTGCCCTTGCGTACTTGGCAATAACACCGTATTACCATTGCTCTTGCAACCATACACTCCACCTCCGGTCCTAAGTGTGGTGTACGATCCTGTCCTGGCCGTTGTCAACTCACCCATTCATCATGCTCTACGCAGCATGATAGCGCTGGCGCAGGAGGTGGCTTCTCAGCTAGCATTGCCGCCTGCCCGCTCGATGTGATCAAGACCAAGCTCCAGGCCCAACGCGCAGTCAATCCACAGGAAGGCTACCTGGGTGTGGTCGGTGAGGTGTTTACCACTCGCCCTCCGCGGCGCACCTCTCCGTAGAACTTCGCCGCTTAACGTACGTCCTCCTTCACCCTTCTGCCATCCAGCGACCGTCAAAGACATCGTCAAGCATGACGGCCTCCGCGGCCTCTACCGTGGTCTCGGCCCGACCATCCTTGGCTCTCTCCCGACATGAGCGATCTACTTCGCAGTGTTGGTGGCATAAAGCGACGCTTTGGCGAGAGGCCACCAGCGCCGGTCGCCGAGTTGAGGGTCGATACATAAGCTGTTGAACGCAATTCGCGTTTCCTTTCCATCCGGAGGGCAGGAGGCTCTTACACATTTCAAGAAGGCACGGATGTGCATACAGCTTGAAGATGCGCTTTGAAGGAGAGAATCCCGCCGACTGCACATACTACTGCTACGTAGTGCCTAACCTCCCGTGCTCAGCCTACGACACGCGAACCGTGTACGTGAGGGACATCGCACCATATGCATCAATATCATATACGACGGTGTTGTACTGTACTTATGTCGCGAGCCTGGACATCTGTGAGGCTCGGACCCCGACCAACTTGAACGGCACTGGCAGCGGGCCCGGCACGTCGTCAGAGGGACTCGCGTGCGCACCGAGACTGGCAAGGGAAGGGAGGCACGACACGTGGAATTGAGAAGAAAGACCGAGGCGGGCGCAAACAGAAACGGGAGTGGCGCGACAAGGGCGAACGGGAAAGAGCGCGGAGTGGGTGCCTGAGGGTGCGTAATTGTCGAACGGCGAGCCACGACGCTGGACGCCGAGTTGAGTAGATGGGGAAGTGGTGCACGAAGGACGGCAAACCCAGACGGGAGTGATGTACACGCCCGCACTCCCCAGCCATAGGTGCGCGAGCGGGGAGCAACTCGGAGGGGAGGGAGAACGATGCCGGTCGGCTGTAATCCTATCACAGGAAGTAGGAGGGGTACATTTGTGCAGCGGCCGCGCTGGCATGCGGCTGCGCTCTGATTCTACGGGTGCGTGTGTGCATGCTCGCGTCGGTGAACTCATTGTCCGGCGACATAGTATTAGGCTTCGGACTCGCTCATCCGGCTCTAATATAGCTATAGCTATATGCACAATCGAGGTGCACCGCTCAGGCTGCACAGCATCGCTTCCAGAATCCACGCACACACATACACCTTCGAGTCTCGTACGGACTCGTCATCTTCGTCCCTCCCGCGCACGACTCGACACGATCATAGAGACCATCTCCATGAAGTTCATTCCGTGGACTGTGGTGGTCTAGCCCTCCACCCGTTTCACTGGCACGCCATGAGCATTTACGTTCGTCTACTACTTGATAGCAACTGCCCGAAATTGACTCCTCGACTGCCGACGAACGCGCAATGTAGTGTAGGTTCTGCAAACTGCACGGTTTCATTCCTCTGCCATGACAAATTACTAGCTTTGAGCATACACTGCGACCGTACTGTGACCATACTAAGACCGTCTACGACAGTGAGAACAGCGAAGCTGCCTCGGTAAACCGCAGCTTGACTACGCATCGAGTGTCTTCCGGGTATCTAGGAGTTTGTGATCGGTCATCATAGCATCTGGGAATTGGGAAGTGACAACGTACGAAACAATCCCAGGTGTATGTCGGTAATCCACTTTAATCGGTTGTCCTTGTTCGTCGAGCGGAGCATTGATGCGAAAAACATGCAGCACAGATGCGATAGTCAAGAACAGGGATTCATCGGCAAAATGTCGTCCTGCGCATACTCTGCACACATATATCGGTCAGATAAGTAATATCATCTGTGTGAAGAACTAACCTTCTACCATAGCCAAAAGCGTAAGCGGCAGGATCACGAGCGAAGGGGTCCAATTTTCCCTCCCTTATGAATCGTTCTGGTTTGAACGCGTAAGGCGCATCATAGGCTTGTTCGTCATGCAATATCGCCCTGGCGTGTATGCTGTCAGCACGCGTTTTAATATCTGAAGCAAATGGGTAAATACCACGTGTTCGGGATCACTATAGTCCCACCGGGTATGAAGTATCCGCCAATCTCGTCGTCGTCGACCGTACGGTGAGGCAGACTCAATGGCAGCACAGTGTGCCAGCGAAGACACTCCTTTATGACAGCGTTGATGTAAACTAGCGATTCTCGATCTTCGAAATCTGGAAGACGATGGCGGCCAACCACAGCATCGAGTTCCGCCTGTGCCTTACTTTGCACCTCGGGATAGAGGGACATTGCAAGAAACAGACCGAGCAGGGTGGAGAACGACTGTGAATGATAACGGGGTCAATACGGAACGTCGACGATCTATACAACTCAACGGACCGTATCGGATCCGCCTGGCGATAGGTTAGTGTGTGGACAGCGAGTGGAATTGGAACCACACCTTGGATCGCGATTAGTCCAACATTTTTGACAATCTCTTCGTAATCTCCCTTAGCTGTCTCAGTCTGCCCCTCCTCTGCCTTTGCCAGAAGTGGTGCGAGCGCGGATGTAACCGCGTCATTCTGCGACTGAAATCGTTCAGAGTGCTTCTGCTTCAGCAGGCGCACAGACGCGCTGCGACTGTATTCAAGTCAATGACGCACCAATGCAGCTTTCATTTTGACAAAGGGCACCTCCTTTGTTGCATCCACGGTGGCTTTGCACTCTGATAACGTGCGCTGGAAGCCTGCTCCTGGAAGCCATCCAGGAAGATACCGTAACCACGGGAAGAAGTCCAGAATATGTCCGCCCGTTAGAAGATCTACTGAACAAGTCAAGGACTTGTCAATCAGACCAATCATACTGTCGTCCTTTTCTGCGGCGTCGAGGTTGTAAAGAACTTTCAACATCGTTGACGCGAAGACACTATGACGTTTGTAGGATGAGGTTATGGTAACCGTAGCTCCGGAAACTTACTAGCGAATATGTCCCTGCAGATCTTCATCGGACGATAGCACTCTATGCAGGAAGTGTCGCACGGATGTCCGCTGAACATCCCGATACGTTGGAACGACCCTGGGCTGGAAGGCTTGCCAAAAGGCACGTCTGTGGTCCCTCCAACGTTGACCGTACGGCATCGAGGCTAGACCTGCATCATTACCGGTACTAACTTGATGGTGAGAACGCTCAGGACGATAGTAAGAAAGTTGAACAACACGTACAGAGGTATAAGCGGTGAGTAAGGGCGATCCGATGTATTTGAAGAACGTTTCTCAAGCACTTCCTCCACAGCGTGAGGGCTTCCGAGAATGAGGACACGACGACCGAGAAGGCTCAAATACACCATATCACCTGCAGCGTGCGGGTGAGTGAGTAATTCAATGATACGGGAATGTCAGGATTGAGTGTATTGACCTACCGTACTGCGAGCACAAACGTTTGTAGCCAGTCCACTGATTCTCCCACCGCCCAATATCGAGGATGTTACCCACAAGAGGCAGTGGCTTCGGCCCTGGAGGTAGGGACAGGCCTCGCATGCGCTTCTTCCATGTAACAAGGCTGCGGACATAGAGAAGACAGAGAATGAAAGCCCCAAGAAACAGCCAGAGGCTGGCAGACTGTCGGACATGAGCAATGATTCCAAACTCGGTGTTGGCGATGAGCATGTTGCGCGGTCTGAGGCGATTGAGGGAAGTCAAGTCGTGATGGTACATATGTCTGGGAGCATATGTAGTGGGTCTAATACAGCCGACGGTGTTATCGAAGGTCAGGTGGCCTGCGATACCAACCAAGCTTCTCACCATTGCCATCGCTCGGAAGCAGAGCGGAGCCGTCGTGCACAAAAGAATTATGTGGGAACCCTTGCGGTTGTCGCCTTACGTACCTGCCGTCCCCCACACCGCTTCATAAAACATAGCCCGTCAATAGTCAACGACGCGACGGCTTCATCTAAGGTCATACTGTGCCCATTTGATAGCACATGAGGTCGCCTAGGATGATGAGCGTGACTAGTGGAAATTCCATGCGAATGTGCCCCATCCCACGTACCTCACAAGCGGTTCGGTGGTTGGACTAGTCCCAAGTACTACATCCGCACTCCGAAGACCTCGTGTCGTGTTACGAAGTGCGCTGGTCTTTTCTGACAGGCGTTGCCCATATCACGGAGCTCTCATTGGAAGACATGTTGCAATTAGTATGATATTGTGAGTCATGCGCGTCAGCTTCTCGAGTGATGCAAGGCGAGAAGCATTCTGTGATGGACAGCGGGAATTTTGGGCTAAACCGATGTCACTCACCTCTGCGCAGCATTTCGTCAAAATGCCTGCAGTTATCAGTGTCTTGCTTCCACCAACTTGCGGTGCGCTCACCTATACGGCACTTTATGCAACGGAGACCTGCGCGGAGGCTTCATGGTGGGTTGAATGTTGCTAGAGATGTATGCTAGTCTCGTGAATGAGAGGTCAACGCCCGCGGAAGCGCCCCGGTCGGTCCATGCGGTGGTTGTGGGCGGTGTGTACTTCGCGGGCGGGTATAGATTTTCTCATGGAATACCGACTCGGGCTGTCTATTCACCCGTTTCTACTTAGTGATGCATATGCGGCTTCGCGCACGAATGAGCAGATCGTCGTGGGTTGATTATAACACCGGAACATACTTTGACGGCGTGAGGGCCTACGGAAATCTAGCGATCTATAACAACGCAGTAGCTGCGGCTACGCCATGACGAGGTCTCACTGTGCACCAACAATCCTGGGGATAGCTGGTGACAGCTCGACGATGTCAGAACACTACTATCGCTGTTCGAAGGTACATACGCACCAGAGTATGCCGCCTTCATAACCATGCTCGAGCTGTATAGGTCTGCCTTGCCCGTCGAGAGACGACTCGATGGTAAAGAGATGGAGTACCGACGACACAGTGAAGTATAGCATCTCATCTGCGAAAGCTTGACCCGCGCAAACTCTAAGACACCAAATAGATCGGATCAGCATGTTTGATAACTAAAGCAAACTATTACGTGCCTTCGCCCATATCCGACTACATATGCGTACGGGTCTCGATCGGAGGGGTTCAATCTACCGTCGCGCATGAAGCGATCCGGATTGAACTCATCCGGCATTTCGTATTAGACCTCCGGATCATGCATTATCGCCCTGATCACTTCAGTATAACAGATACCAGAGATTGGCGGCTCACTCAGCGACTCACCAGGTGTTGGGTAGAATGATGATCCCTGCAGATATGAAGTAACCGTTGATCTCATCATCCTCAACAGTGCGGTGAGGGAGGCTAAGCGGCAAGGTGTTTCCTTGATGACGGCGGCGATACACGGGAGCGCATCGCAATTTTTGTGCAGCTGGTTTGGCAGTCGGAACTGACCACTGCGCCCAGCTCCGCCTGCGCTTTCTCTTGCGCTTCAGGATACAGTGTCATTGCGAGGAAGAGGCTCAAGGCCGAGAACGACTAGAGAGGTGAGGTCTCAATGGGAATATCAAGAGTCTCGGCATGATGACTTACCGTGTCAGATCCTGCTGTAGACGTGTCCATGAGCTCATCAAATCCTACGGCATGATATGCCTTACCTTCGAACGCGACTGAACCAACAATCTTGACGACCTCCTCATAGTTCATCTTCGCAACCAGATCCGGAGTATTTTCTGACCTTCAAGCAGTATGGAGAAGGAGTATGACCCTGCACGACCTTGTTCCTTGGGATATTTCAGCCAGAAGACCTTGCGGGAGGGATAGCACTCACAAATGCAGCCTTTAACATAGCGTAGGAAACCTCCTTTGCATACGTCACAGCTGCCTTGCAGCTAGGCAAGGTGCGCTGGAATCCAGCCCCGGGATACCAAGCAGGGAGGTACCTCAGTCAGGGGCAGAAGTCGATGGGGTGGCGACCGGTCACAATATCTATGGAGCAACTCATGGCCTAATGGACTCTCCTGATGAGCTCATCATGGTTATTTTGAGTGTCGATGCCATACACCATCTTCATTATGGTCGCAACGAATATACTAAGGCCGAGACTCTATGTCAGTTCAATGGTAGCGCGTAGCGCATGAAAACATACTACCGAACGTGCTCTTCAAGGTTCTCGGGCGAAGACAGCAGCTTCCGAAGAAACCTTCGCAGGTAAACTTGTTGGGTGTCACTATCGGAAAGCGGAGCGCTGAATCGTTTGTGATCATTACCTCTGGCCAATGCCCGTCCGCCGGCTGCGAATGCATGAATACGACTACACAAGGCACGACATTTAATGTCGTTCTGATGGGAAGACACTATCTCACGAGCGCAATATATTTGCAACCGTTACCAGAGCGGGGGTGGGCCGGCGACTGAAAGAGACCACGTTGAAGATTGTTTGTGGCTGCAAATGGCATTCCTCGCGAGCATCACCACTTCAACCATATACGGGTGGATAGTTCTGTAGCAACTCTGATGTCAGGAATCGGTAGACACGAGCATCTATACGAAATCCTAGACATTGAGCACCACGTACCGTCTGACCTGCACCGTCTGTTTGTCGGAGTATCACCCAGCATCAGGTTGGGGGCGACGAGCCAGGCATTGCTTTGTCGCATTCAGTTACAGTGCAGCTTGCTACCGTGACCAAGGGTCTAGACTTTACGCTGGTGAACGCAATCTGCACTAGTACTGCAAGCTACGACTTGAGGCACAATAAAGCTTGAACTGCGAGCTCGAGAAGAGCTGGTGGAGCCTTGTGAACGAAGAAATGGACGTTGATGATGTTCACGCCGACCACTCAGTCACATATCTCATCATAGGAATCAGAATACACAATGTCCGAGTCAGGTACAGAGGGCGAAGTGAACAGGTAGTAGGATTGTAGATCATTGCAGCGTCAGAAGGTTGAAGGCCGTCGCTTCTTTCGGATTCTCCCACACAACGCATTGTGGCACGCGCTAGCGTTTGAGCGCACCCCACTGCCGCCAAGTTCGCCTCAGCCACCACCATGGCTTCACTCGCTGCTCGTGCTATCCCTCTCGCAAAAGTCAACGTCTCACGCACATCAAGTCGTCTCCTTTCCACGTCTCGAGCAGTGCGCCAGGAGCCGACGCCCAACTTGGGCACCGTCCCGCCTGCTAAAAAGCCTGTCGGCGCGTTTCGGGGAGGGTGCGTCATAGCGCAAGAGGCGAAACACCTGAACAACTCCTGATGCGTCGGTTGCAGGATCGTTGGGTTTTTGTTTGGCTTCTCGTTGGCGTCCTCTCTTGCCGCATACCACTTGCTGGAGGAGTATAAGCTCGCTTCCGCCGCGCTGCAGGCAAGCGTGGAGGAACTGCAGGCGAGCACACAGAAGGTATGTCCAGTGTTCATGACAAGATGAGCTAATGTCCACGGGATGTGTCAGGTAACTGCGCATGTGCGGAGGATAGAGGCGGTTGAGAAGGATTTGAAGGCGTTGAGCGAATCCTCAGCCACCAAGGAAGATATCTCGCGGGTGCGCGCGGAGATGAAGAAGTTATATGATGGCCTGCATGTTGGTACGCGTCATTATGCCATACGCTTCGTACCCGTCAGGACACTATGTGTTCACACTGCTTGCAGAATTCCTTGACTTGCGCGCACATGTATGGGGCATTCGTGAGTGTAATC
Source organism: Trametes cinnabarina (assembly GCA_000765035.1). Classification (NCBI taxonomy): domain Eukaryota; kingdom Fungi; phylum Basidiomycota; class Agaricomycetes; order Polyporales; family Polyporaceae; genus Trametes; species Trametes cinnabarina. The sequence goes on from CCBP010000104.1 coordinate 76,222, forward strand.
CCACCTGTTGGCCAGCCAATGTGGTAACCTTGGCGTCGAATAACCAGAGGAAGACGTGCACGCGCTGTCCAAGAAGAACGGCAGCACCGTCCGCCTTGTCTGATAAACATCAGCAGACGTCCTTGCCGGTCCTTGACCCAATATATCCATGTTTTGCGTCCGTTATAATCTTATTTCCCCGCTGCGCTGCGTCTTTACGCGTGCTTGGTGAAGATGCCTCTAACGGTGATACGATCTGTGCGAAGGACTACATAACCGGGTCTCCGTTAACGTTAACTCCCTTGCAGTTTTGACCAGTATCTCTGACATTCCAGTCCAGTACCTTCCCATTGGGATTTCGGCGTCTGCTCTGCCAGATCATAGGTCTAAAATGACAAATCCTCAGGCCGCGCGGGCATTCTTCAGGAACACACTTGATGCAACCGCTGGGGTGTCTTGCGGCAATGTGCCTGCAAACGTGAACATGCATACGTACAGCTTGCGATCCGCGGAACAATCTCGTCGACGGAACAGCACGGGCCGCTGAAGTCGATAGGATGAGTACCCGAAATAGGCAACCGACCTTCCGCGTTTGATTTCAGTTGTCAAGCCGCGGACCGCGCTCGCAAGTGCAACCAGGACAACCCAGGGACAACCCGCGGCCATCCGGCAGAAGTTCGATGCGGAAGCCATTCTCAATGATTTCGTCCTCTTTGCCGGGTTTCTTGTCCAAGGGCAAGGCAGCGGAGGGCAACAGCCGTGGCGCCATTTAACCGTGCCTTTCATTCTCGAGGCCGGTGATGAGACGAGACGCGTCGAGGGTATAAAGCCAGGAGAGTGGCGAGCTCGGTGCGGCATTCTCTGCACTTCCAACTTCACTTGCCAGTCGAGACAGGGTCTTGACGCACACCCCTTCTTCTTGTTCACTCTCTTGTGAGTATAAGGCTCAGTGAACGCTATAGCACCGTCGAAGCGGAAGCTAACTTCGAGATCGCGTACAGGTCGCTGGCACGCCACCACTGTCCTTGCATCTTCCACCGATTTCCGCTGGTCCTGTACCTTCTCTCGCATCTCGAATTATGGTTTCGATCAAGTGCTTCGCGCTCCTGAGTGTTGTCTCTTGCTTGGCTGTTGCTGCTCCTGTGCGCCGTGAAGTCCCGCAAGGTAAGCAATGGATTCGAGCAGAGCGAGTCTTCTATGCCATACTGATCACCCTGCAGAGCACTCCCATGAGCCCATTTTGACAAAGGTCCGAGAAAGCCTGAATCTGAACAACCCCGACAAGATCCAGGACCCGGTTTTCGCTCTCCTTGGCGATGCCGCCGCGAAAGCGGGCGCCGGTGACATCACGGTTTGCGGCCTCCTCGACGAAGCCGCGAATTGAACTCACATCATCGACAGGACCTCGCCTGCTTGCAGCAAGCAGTGGCGGACCAGGCGTTCACCAACGCAAAGGCTGCGGGAGACCTCGACGGCATGGTGAACGCGCTCATATTCCGTGCGATTGAGCGGAACACGGGCGGTGTCGGCGTGAAGTCCGCGCTGTGCACGCAGACCGCGAAGAACCCGGAGGTCGCGGCGCTGACGCAGCACCAGGATCCGGCGTCGGACGGCGCGGCGGCGACGAACAAGGCCATCACGCTCGAGCTCGCGAAGCAGATCGCGGCGATCGGCGGGAACCCGCTGGACGCGATCAAGTCGGGTACGTTCGCGCCGGGCGACAAGAACGACAACACGGGCAAGGGGAACTCGTGCGACGACCCGAACGACCCGAACGGGTGCATTTTCACGCAAAACTTGCTCGTGCCGGACGCGACCGAGGACGAGATCAATGCCACGGTGGCGGGCGTTTCCGCCAGTGCTGGTGCTAACGCTAGTGCCACCGCTACTGCAAGCGCTTCTAGCAGCTCGTCCACCAACGGTGCGGATTGCGCGGAGCAGAGTATGTACGTTCTGTCATGACAAGCGGTTGTAGGCTAACAATTCATGTAGCTGTTACGGTCACGTTGACTGTGGCTGCGACTGCTACGGCGTGAGTGTCTGATGTTCGCTTCATCGTCAAAGCATACTGACTGCGAGGCTGATCTATCAGTGACGCGACTGCTACGTGCGCTCCTCGTAAGCTTCCTTTCTACTCAGCTACACTTGCTGCTTTCTCACCTTCGCCTCAGCATCATCCACGGTGACTGTCACCGTGACGCCGGCTGCCACCGCTAGGCGTTGAGAGGATCACCCCACGTAACCACGGGAGGCTCAAGCAGCACTCTGATCTTCCCCTGTTCTTCTTCCAGTCAGAGTACCGACTGGTCACCATGTGTGTTCTTCCACACCTGTGCTTCTTGCAAGCCGTTGCCTTGGTTGTATCGATATTGCTTCATATTCGGGCTCGCTATCACTGTCTTTCATTAGAGAATCTATCATACATGTCATCCCTCATGCTGGTGTGAGATCACCGAGGATTCCTACAGACTCAGACTGGACACTTCCTATCGCGTGAATATGAGCACTGTACATACTGAATATGCGTGCGATCGACTCGAATTGAGAGGGAACAGGTCTCGACTGGGCCCTGGGCGGTACTCGCGCGCTCCGGGTAATAGGCATGCATGCGCGAAATCCCGTGGTCAATTTAATGCGCGAGTGCTACTTTACCGTGGCTAACGTGCATCTGAATCGTACAGGTCCACTGGCACATCCATCCCAGCTCGCGGCCAGGAGCATCAGCTCTGTTCCGTGCTGGACATAGCAACTAGCAAATACAACTCCTGAGCCATGTCCGACCGCGGATACATCAACCTCATCCGCCACCTCATCCGACCCGCCTCTCCTCTTTCGCTAGATACCCTGCAAGCTTCCATCGCCTACTACCTCGCGCGCCCACCCATTCCAGTGCCTGGCACGCCCACTCACCTAGTTGCTGCGGCTCTCAACAGCCCTCTCTTCCGGCCGTTCGCTCACCCGAAACTCGCTGCACTTGCCCTCGCGTTCAGGCATGCCTACCACCTACGCGTCGGCACGCTCGACGAAAAGTCAGATGGTCGTCCTGGAGAGCTGTCGGCGGCCCAGCGATCGAAGCTTGCGAAATGGGTAGAAGAGGTGAGAGCAGGCTTCGCGGGCGGCGAGCCTGTCGTACGGCTCGCGGCCGCGTCCGGCCTGCTGCTGGGCATGGAGGACTGGGAGAGCGAGCTGCGGTTCAAGGCGAAGCAACGGAAAGCGGCAGCGAAGATAGAGGAAGAGGTTGTGATTGCGCTAGCGGAAGTCTTGGACGAGTATGCAAAAGAAGGAAGTGGATGGGAGAAGGACTTCAAGAGGACTATCGGGGCTGCAGGCGGAGAGGGTGCGTACACAAACTCGTGTACGCGTTGGGGCCATGAACTTGACGGTGGACGTGGCCGTGTATAGAACCCCTTGCCTTGGCCATACTCCTCGCAAGTCAATGTGCTCAGTGCATTGCGCAAGAACGGCTACAGGCCCTCCCTCTCTCGGTGCGCCTCACATCGCATCGTATGTTACCGATGCGTGCGGGTCACTGACCGCAGACTGCTTCAGACTGTCGTCGACGTGCTGGTAACTGTCATCGACCGTTCCTTCTATAACGGCCTGTTCCTCGCTGGAGCATCCTTGTCGGCTAGCACGGACGCAGAAGGTAGATTGATCATCTTGGTCAGTAACTTTCCACTGCTGCTCCGTTCATCCTCATAGGCTGATTTTTCACTCGCAAGTGGCAGCCTGCGTCTTCCCTGGAACGGACGATCCGCTCTGTCGCGGAATCGCCGTACATCGCTTCAATGTCCTTTCTCGCGCGCTTTGCCGCGCGGGCGTTGACGCTGCTGGTAGAGTCCAAGCGTGCAACGGGGTGGGAAGCGGTTGCTCGGACACTCGCGCGTCTCGAGTGCATCACCTCTGCAGTCGAGCATGACTGGGAGAAGTGTCCACTGGCCAGTGTCGCTCATGATGAGGAATTCACTGGTAAGTTTTCGACTTCCACGCGGAAGACCTCCCATTCAGGATCTTTGCTGCCAGATCAAGCAACGCGGAAAGTTGCAACAGCGGCGTGGTCCGTCCTGAAGACACTGCTCTTTACAACGCTCATGCTCTCACAGTCCATCCTCTCCGCCATCGTCTTCATTCCTAACCTCCAGGCCTCTCCCCTGGTCTCGCCCACGTCATCGGTCTTTTCGCCGCAGATGATTGCGCTGCAGGTCCTGGACGTGCTCTCCCACCTCTCCTTCGTGATGCCTCAACTCGGCGGGGTTGCGTCAACAGCGGAGGGTGGTCTTGCAGAGCTGAAGCGCGCTTTCTACATGGCTCTGGACGTGCTGTCTTCCGAAAATGAGGCAGCGGAGCGATTCGTCGAGGGATTGGCGAGGAGTTGCGCTATCTCTGAGAATGGCAAGCGTAAGAGTTTAGTATCGATGGAGCGTTAAGTGAACGATCTGAACGAACACCTTAGGCGTGGAGAATTTGCCGCGATCACTGTTGAACGCTCGCAAGGCGTTCGCGCTGGCGTGCGTCGAACAGCTCGTACCGATGTTGTCCGAGGAGACGATCCAGACGCGAGTGTACCCTATGTGTCATCCGTGAGTGTGTCCCAACCCTTCGCATGCCGGACTGCCAATCAATCTGATATGACATCCCTGCAGACACCTCTGGGATCCAAGCCACAGAGAAACATACGAATCCGCACATTCCGTCATGCTCGCGATCTTCGCCGCCTATGCCAAGGCGGATGGCCACGTTGCGGGGCCTCTCCGCGCACCGCAGTCCGAACCGTCCTTCACGGAAAAGCTCGTGCCCATGTATGCGAGGTGTCTCGTCGAGGTACGCTCCGCACCCACACGCGCTCGCTCCGTGTCTCACTTACTCACGCTCGCCAACCACTCTCCTCCGTCCTGCAGAACTCGTCCGACGGGCTGCTGAGCACGACCCAGCTCTGCATGGCGTACGCTGCACTCGTCCGAGGCGCGAGCTCGTTCGTCGGCTGCGGACCCCGAGAGCAGGAAGACCCCGAGCGGGACGGGAGCGTGCACGGCGACGCGATGGCCTGGTTCTGTATCGAGACGCTCCTGGACGCGATCCGGGCGCGCGCGCACTCGTCCAACCCCGCGCCGCCCGCGTCCGAGCATCTGCACCGTCTGCACCTCGCGCTCGTCGCGACCGTTCCCACTGTGTCGCTCGCGCTCCTCCCGCGGCTCCTCGGTGAGATCGAGGGGGTTATAACGGCGCCCTCGCCGAAGAGTGCGGGTGTGGTACGCGTAGACGCGGTGCGCGCGCGCGAGATGCGCGAGGAACTCGTGCAAGCGCTTTTCAAGGCGATCCTGCACGACGTCGGCGACGCGGAGAAGGAGTACGTGATTGGGTGGTGGGACGAGCACGCGGACGCTTTGGGTGGTCGCGGCCGGGACCATCCTGAGACTGCGGAGGATAACGCGGGAGGAGTTTCCGTCAAGTCTAGCACTCACGTGGCTCGATTGTGAGGTTTTTATACCCGTGGTTATCGTAACGGACCTTGGAGAGATGCTCTTGTACGACTCATAGTAGACGTGTGCTAGACCGTGGCAGCTGCGCTGTGCCGCGGGCAAGTGCTGAAGCGGTACTCGAAGCTGTATGTATGATTCCGCCATAAAGGTCCTCTTCGTTGCATCTACAGGTTGAGCGACTGGTTGAGGGCTAACTTCCCGAGCATTGTTGCCCAGTTTCGGACCCAGGACGCGAGCCACGTAGCAACGGGTCCCGCGCAATCTCAACCCAGTCCATGCAGTGTTTCCCCTTCGCCACCTTCGCGAATCCCTCTCTCCCCTCCGCCAACGTGTGGTCACGGCAGGGAAAGGACAACCGTCTTCAACTCGGAGGAGGTTGATGACTATCTGAACAACCCGCACGCGATGCTTCGCAAACACTTCAGTCACTCACCGCTTTCTGGTGAGGGACAGGAGCACAAGGGCCTCAGGCTGCGATCGTTGGAGTCGTATACCTCGCGGGTGCGAGAGGGTCAGATTGACCACGAGTTCTCGGTCCGGTTGGATTCCCTGGATGGCGCAGCCCTGCCTACTATATATATGGCTCGGGAGGAGGTAAAATTCCTCCTGGTGCACTCGCCCTCTCATGCAACCACCCCCCTCTTCCTTGCTATCTCTCACATTTTCTCCTATCCCTCGCACCGTTCACTCTGCTATGGGGTGTGTTATAATGTCGCTGACCATGAATTCGAGTCCTCATCTGCCTTCAACGGCGTCTCTGGCAACCTGAGCCCCGTATCTACGACTACGCAAGCCTGAACGTTACGTACGTACTGTACCCTACCCTGGACTCCTTTGCGGTGACGACTCAAGTCATGATTCATACGCGGGCTACGTTGCTCAATCACAGTTGTTCCTGTGCCTATTCATCTCATGTCGCTCAGAAGTGTCAAGTTGTATACTACCGCGCACTTTCGCTAACAAAATTATCGCAGTACAATGAGACGTGCGAACCCCCTCAACATATGCATAACCACTGAGACGTCTGTGGACATGGCCCGCGAGGCTACAACTTCGCCTTATCCCCTGCACCTGCCGCCTCCTTCTTTTGAGCCTCCGCCGCAGCGGCCCTCTCCATCATCTCGCGCGTCTCGGTCGCGGCCTCGGCGAGGTAGTGCTTCAGCTCCGCCGTGCGTCGCTTCCGGCTCGTGATCGTCCAGCGGATGTAGTTGTCCCCGATCGAGTACGACAGGCCGTATCCGTCGGGGACGACTGCTCGCAGCGCACACCACGATTACGATCAGCACGCAGCTCATACTGATGCTTGTGAGGAATACTGCACGCACCTTCGCCGTAGCCCCAACCGTCGAGGTAGGGCGAGGAGAGCTGCGAGGTTGAGAGCTCCCAGTGGCTCGTGCGCGCGTATGCCTCGTCCTCGTAGAGCTTGGGGAGCGGCTCGCCCTCCTTGAGGCACTTCTTGAGCCCAAACAGGTGGCGATCGACGCCTCGCCCGTTCGCGGCCCACGCCGCGTATTGCATGTGGCGCGAAACGGCCTTGCGGAAAAGCGCTGCGCGCTGCTCGTCCTGCGGAAAGCGAACGACCGCGGTCAGCATCTGGCGAGCACAAGGGGTTGTCACAGGGAATGAAAGCGGCCTACCGTCTGCTTGGGGTCGAGCATCGCCTCCGCCCACGCCTTGCTCTCGTTGCTCGCACTGCGGATGACTTCCGTGCGACCGAGCTGGAACATGCGTGTCTGCGCGCTCTCGTAGCACACGCCCGGACGTCCGAACATCTTGTGGAATGCGAGCTGTTTCACGAGCTGCGCCCACGCGTCCGGCGACACGCGGTGCCGCTTGATGTACTCCTTCCCGTACTCCTCATAGTGCAGCACCTCCATGTCGTGCTGGGCAATCAGCGCGTCGAAGTGCGATTCGGCGGCGGAGATGTACGAGCGGGTGCGCGCGTCGAGCTGGAACGTGAGCGCTTCCGGGGCGGGGAGGGAGGAGGCCGCAGACGGGTCAAGAGGCGGCCCGAGATCCACTTTGCCGTGGGCAAGGGAAGCGAGCATGAACTCGTTCATGCGCAGCGTCGGGGTGCCATCCATGCACGAGTGCTCGCCCAGGAATCCTGACTTGCCGTTCTCGAACACGATGACTGTGGGTCGCGTGTTAGCACGACATCATCACTGTGTGAATGAATGGGACATACGCTGGTGCTTGTCGAAGAAACGGTTCCGGCCGTCGCCGACCCAGCATTGCCAGCTCGCCTCCTCACGAGTGACGGGCTTCGTATCATCGAGACACACAACCATGATCGCGCTCTCGATCTGCTCGAGTGCAGCAGCGTTGGCCGAAGAAGCGGCAAGGAGCGCCGCGCGTGCCTAGACATGATAGTCAGTATCCCGCATACTAAAGATCAATGCATATGGCCAAGGGACTCACGTCGGTCCAGGTATCTCTATTCTCCGAGCTGAGCGCGCCTATGGGTATGGCCTTCTTCTCACCGGCCATCGCGATGACTTTCTTGATTTGCTCCTCCAGCTCAGCCGCAGATAGATCGCGTCCGGAAGCGTCCGCGAGCGCGACCTTGTAGAACTTGTTCTTGCGCACAAATACGACGTGGTTGTGCTTCGTAGGGTCGAACTTCTTCGCGGTGTCCGCAGGCTTCGTGGGGTAACGACATGAGTGGAACCTGCACAAACGGGAGTGAGATGTGGGCGACATGGAGCGGACAAGTCAGACCTACAGCCATTCATATGAGGACATCGCCAGGGGCGCTCCGCGGACTTTCTCCGGCTCGAGTTGTTTGCTGCGATGTGATATGGTCAGTAATGAGTGATGTGAGTCGAACGCTCAGAAACCCACCTCTCGACGAGATACCTAAATGGCAGCATCGCCTTCAACAGCTGCGCCGCTCTCTTCGCCTGGTCCGGCCTCGCCCAATCGTCCACATGCACGTAGAAGTAGCTCACGAACACCACGACTGGGTCGCGGTACGCCATGTACGCCGTCTCATTCCACCAGTCCGCCAGCCAGTTCTTCACGCTGGGGTCCGCCGCGCGCGCCTGCAGGCGCTTCTGCAGCTCCTGCCCCTGCACAGATGTGACGAAGGCCAGCACCGCCCGCTGCGTGCGCGAGAATTGCTCGCGCGTCAGGTGCGGCTCTACGGTCTCGAGGTACTTATGCGCTGTCGAGGTGATTGTGGGGACGGGCAGCCGCGGGAGCGAAGCTTCGTATCGGAGCATCGGGCCCACGTTCGGATCCGCGACGTACCCTGGTGGGACGTCGGAGGACGAGGATGCGGATTTGCGCGATGCAGAGGACTTGAGCGTGCGTGCTTGAGACATGACAAGCGGTCTACGAGACTGTACGGCAGGTGGTGAGTGTCAGCATCGCGATTTCGGGAGGATGAGAAAAGGCTCGTCATCGCAGGAGGACCGGAATAGAACCGGCTGTCTACCGTTAACGCGCCCCGGACTCTCGGAAATTACATTGCCAATGCCGGGCGAGTTGGACTCTGGGGTAACGCGTTCCTTGAGCAGCATAGACGGCGGTGATATGGAAAACGCAGCGCAAACAGTGGCTCTCACACATTTGCAGAGAGGCGGGTGTAAGGCTGCCCGCAGGAAATCTTTGCCCGACAACATACTGTTCACGGAAATGCGTCGGCCTGAAAGACTCTCCGCGTATGCTCCCGCACTTCGCAAGGATGCGCACTGGTGCGAAGCCAAAGGAAAGGGATGCGGGGCAGTCGAACAGAGGGTGCGCCCATTCACATATCCCAATCGCTCTCCTGAGTCCTGCCGGGTCAACTGATAGCTATGGCAGTGTGTCCAGTAGTATTACCGAGGCCGATGGCAGATCCTAGGATGAGCAAACAGGCTGCAACGCAGGCGAGCTCAAGAGACGAGCATGTCCACAGATATCGCATCGCAGAACAGTGTAAAGGAGCGCGAGTAGCTGCCAAATCTGTGGGCATCCTCGCTTCGCGTCATTGCCGCATGTTCCCCACCACTGTGAATGTATTCCGGGCCGTAAGACTGAATCCCTCTGGCTCCGTTCCCACCACGCCTCCTCCGCACCAGCGAAGCACTCAGCAGCCCAGGATCAAACGCGACCACTTACCAAAACAGAAAGAGACCGGATCTGGGCGGCTCGTGCGGTTGATTGAAACATATAGCTTGTGCGCGTCGTCGTCGGGGCTGCAGCAGGTTCAGGGTGCGGGCAGAGACTCGAGAGAGAATCCGCCTGTCCCGGAAAGTGCGGGGTATATAAGGTGAGGAGTTAGAGGGGCGTTGCGGGGTTGATGTCGATGCAGGGTCGCCGAGCGAGTCTAAGGGGTCGGCGGTTGCCCTGAGATCGCTCAGGTGGTCAGAGGGGGACGGCTCGAGGCTGTGGAGGAGGAGGACGGATTGGCCTTAGACCGCGCGCTCGTCCCCATAAGTACCCCTCCCTCCTCCGGCAACCCGCTACCCCGCATCCGGCAATCCAGCGGAAGTCACGGGTTTTTTTTGGCAAAATCATTGGGTGCACCAACACTTCGGCGGAACAGGTTCAGTGGTGTAGTGGTTATCACACCTGTCTTACAAAGGACACAGGCGGTCGTCGGTTCGATCCCGGCCTGAATCATTTTTTTGTCATCCCAGCATTCTATGTAGGCTACAAGATGGTCTTCCTTCGTCCCATGCAATCCTGATGTGCTTCACACACAGAGCTTCTCAGCAACCTCCTCCACCAGCTTCCGCACTTCGGGCTTCTGCACGCCGTTCTCCCCGCATCCGCCCTTCTGCAGCTTCCCCTTCAGAGTCTCTTTCGATTGCAGCACTTCGAGCAGCGACGCCAGCTGACTCTCGTAGAACGGGGACAACCTCAGCAGGAACGCCAGCGCGGCCGTCAGTCGATGCACTGTATGATGCGACGTTAGCTCAGATTCCAGGCCCAAGTATGCACAAGCGACAGCAACTCACCAACTTCCTCGCTCTGCGTCTCGTTGTTGATCGCCTCCAGCACGGCACTCACGAGCTCAACCTCCCACTCTTCGTCCTCTTCCACGTCGATCGGCACCGCGCCCGGCGCAGTACCCTGGACCTTCTCGATTCTGCTCTTTTGTAGCGTCGCAGCGACGTTGAACACCACGCTCGCTGCCGCCGTCCGCACCGCCGTGTCCTCATGCAAAAGCGTCGAGACAACTACACGAGTCAAGGGCGCACGCTTTCCCCCGGGAGACGTGCGTGACAGAAGGGTCTTGCTCAGCGCGGCGTGTGCGAAGCCGTTCGCAAGCGTGCGAAGGACGGTGAGGAGATAGTTTCTTCCACTCGACTTCTGTGTCGGGTCAGTGCTATCGGATACCTCCAGCGCCTTGTCGAGGAAGAGCTGAAGCGGATCCGGATCCGGATTTGGAGAAGTCGCTAGCCAGTTCGCCACGCCGTTGTCCAGCACTGCAAGCCTCCACATGTCCACCAGCGGGAAGAGCTGAGACGGAGAAAGCACACTCGCGATTGTCCGCGTCGTCGCCGCCCAGCTGTTCAGCAGTGGCGCGGCAGCGGGGAGAGCTGGTTTCTTCGCTGCTTCCATGACCGATCCGCTGGGTGGGAATCGCGCTTTGAGCAGAGGGACCACTGCAGCTGTAAGCGCTTGTTTGGCGGTTTGTAGTTCTGGCGAAGACGGCGCGGTGTCGATGAAGGACGCTAGCTTCGCAGAAACAGTGTCCCATGAGGGCGCCTGGGTGAAGAGAATAGGATGTGTTGAGAGCGCTTCGACAGCTGGCATGGACAGCGTAGTGTGCGGATGGGCTGCGCAGACGGAAATCAGCGAGCATGATCTTCGTCGGAACGGACATGATACCTACGAGGGAAGGCTTGATAGAGGAGCATGTCCACCTGCGAGCGAAGCTCCGCGGCGTTAGCACCTTTAAGTTCATCCAGCTATTCGAGATGGTAATGAATTTTTGAATTTTACGACGCATTGGATTGCACAAACCTTCTTGCCATCCAGGAAGAACAGGAATGTGGGGGTCACCCGCACGCCCCACTCACCTGCCACTTGGTTACCCATCCCCACTGCTAAATCGACCTTAATGAACGCGACGCGTCCGCTACCGATCCCATGCGTTTTTTGATGCGCCAGGTCCTCAAACACAGGTTCTATCATCCGGCAGGGTGGGCACGTCGGCGAGGTAAAGAATACGACCGCTGCACGGTGCGCCTGCAAAAGCGAGTGCAGCGACGACGGGTTCGTGCACATGTGGATCGCGCCAGCGACGGTCGAGCTCCCTGCCGAGCCGTTCGCGTTTGCGTACCCATTCGTACTCGAGGTGGAGCCAAGCGAGGGTACGGTCGCGGGCGTGGGAGCGGAGAGCGAGCCTGTGGAGTAGGCTTGTGAGGCGACGGCTTGTAGAAGAGCAGAGGCGAGCGCGGGATTGGGAGAAGCGGAAGCGGCTGCGCTGAGCGTCTCCGGGGCGGGCATCTGGGGGGCGGCGGGTGCAGCACCGGGGACGGGGCGGCGGAACATCGCATCGATGGTCGGGCGGAGAGCGGCACCAAAGGGTGTCGAGAGAAAATCAGATGGAAGATCTGGAGAATTAGGGAGCATCGATACGTGCGCTTCTTCGAGGACTCCGTAGCTATATGACGTACCCTTGATCCATGAGGGTATAGAGCCGCCGGTGAGGAAGCCGATGCAGTCATTCGTGAACGAGTTGCAATTAAAGTCTAGGAGGTGGTACTGTGCATATTCAGCAATGCGGTTCGACTGTTTGTACCGCTTGCAGGCTTACTTTGTCCGCAGTATAGTGATTACGCATTTCCGCGAGGTATTCGTTGAACGTCTCCTCATCTATGGCCGTTTCTCCCATGTCTATGATGTGCAACGGCTTGCCATGCTGTAGGGTTACGCATATCAGCTCCTACCCTGGCACTTCAGTGGGACGCACTCACATGAGACATCCCAGGCTGAGTGATGCATATGCCTTGCCCATAAAATATCTCCTTCCCATACACTACAACAGATGTATGCCTGCTCGGACCTCACTCGTCAAGCTCCCGTAACCTGTGAGGTCACAAGCCGGGAAGGTGCACTTACCAGATTCCGTCTATCTGACGACCGGTGAGCTGCCGTGATAGCGACTTTGCGAGGCCGTTGCTCAGGTCATATACATAGAGTTGCACCTTCGCCATTCGCATCGACTTCGGGCAATTGGTTCAGGTAGAATAACAATAGTATTGAATTCTAAGTCGAGCGAACCCGTTGGGGCTTGTGAGGGCTTTAATAGTAGGGTGAGGATGGTTGTTCACTGTGTAAGGTTTCGCGCAGGAGAGACGAGTGAGTGAGGACGAAGATATGAAGGCCGCGCGGCGTACCAAACCTGGAAAGGACTCGAAAGCAGACGCGTCTGGCGATGACGTATGCGCGGCACCGGGTACTGTGCAGATCTCGCATATTAAGCGTCACCATCTCATTGAACGCCGAGCGTCTACCGTTAGCACACAGTCAAGCAGCCCTAGGTACTGTAGTCCGAGTCGCACAGTTGACCACCCATCATGGCTGAATCGCAACTAAGATAGTCTACATTATCTAGCGGTACTCTTTGGCATATATTATGACGGCCATGAGTAATAATGAACAGCATCCCTGAGGCTTCGCGCCTGTCACCCGGTCTGAGATCCAGAAACCCGCGTACACCAAGGAGACCACGCAACCACGAACCTAGGTACATATGCAGTATTTTTTTCACTGAGGTGAGTAGATCCGAGACAGTTCCTTCCACATTGGAGTTCGTTATGGAAGGGAACCTACCATCCGACGGCTGCTGTCGTGTCAATGAGATACCTCTGGCATGGGAGAATATGTTGGCCACACCGACCATCCTCCCTGATGCCGATTGAGCCCCGTGAGGCGTCCTCCGCATGCTCGCCGCTTAGCGCTTAGCGCTTAGCAGCCATTCAAAAGCCGCACCATCATTGCCGTCAGTGTCACCGATGCAGTCCCATGCACCCAGGTGGCGCACCTCCAGCGCCATGTAGGAGGATATCTTGCGATGGCCCCGTGCAGGATCGCGCAAGCCGTGCTGAGCCAACTTCCCCTTCTTACGATGGATGACACCGCGACTCGCCTCCTTCGTCCTTTTGCTTCTATAGTTTGTCCAGAAACCCTCTTATATATATTCTCCCCCTTCGCTGTGCTGTGGACTCTCGTGAAATGGCGAGATCGCTCGCGAGGTCGACAACTTCCACCAGGTCCGAAGGCGCTCCCCATCGTGGGCAACGTGCTCGACTTGATGCATTTTGATAATCAGTGGACCGGATTCAAAGAACTGTGTGGACGATACGGTATGTTCTATAGTACTCCTCACGTATCCCAACCAATGTCGAAGCTACTCTCCAGGCGACTTGGTGTATTTGAACGTCCTGGGTCTGCATGTCGTAATCATCGGGAGCTCTCGCCTCGCAGTCGAGTTGCTTGAGAAGCGGTCTGCGAACACGCCGGACAGACCTCATAGCTACGTCCTCCCTCTGTACGCCCTGCCGCTTTCCCCTATCCATTGTTGCGAGACTCATCTTCATGCACAGCATCGGGAATGATGTGGCGCTCAGCGTAATGCCGTACGGTCAATGGTGGAGGGACCACAGACGTGCTTTCTGGCAGATTTTTCACCCCAAAGCTGTTCGCGACTATCGAGAGATTCAGCAGGTGTATACCCGACGGTTTCTCTGTAACCTTCTATCGACACCCGAGCGGTTCAGACAGCATGTCCGATAGTAAGTTGCAGCTCTGCCATAGCCCTCTCTGCACAATTCAATGACTTGCATAGCATGTTTGGAGGCGCCATGCTGAAAATATTATATGGCATCGACACCGAAAATGCTGAAGATGAGCTAATCACCAAAGTCGAAGAAGCTGTGACCGGAACGGCAAAAGTCGCGACTGGAGGTCATCCAATCGAGTTTATTCCGTGGCTAAGGTATATCCCGGACTGGTTTCCCGGTGCAGGATTCAAACATGCGCTGGCCCGGTGCAAAGCGTCTGTAACCTATGCCAAGGATGTGTCATTCATGAGGATGAAGACCGTCTCGGTAAACATCACGTTGCCATCCTGTGAACCTCGATATGCCATGACAGCTTACCGAGGGGCTTCATGACACTTCAGGAACGAGGCTTAGAAGGTACCTGCGCACTCTCTGTATTGCTCGCAAGGCTCCAAGACGGGACGCAGATGGGCGAGAAAGAATACTACGAGGAACTGGTCAAGAACGTTGGCCTGGTGGCATATGAAGGTGAGATCACATCGCCCACGATTCCACTGGACAGCCTCCTCACTGAACACACTTCCAGCCGGATCAGATACGGTCAGTCGCGCAGATAGCGAAGCGCGGGTTCCTCAGTCATAATGAATATCGTCCCGAATCCCTTCAGTCCTTCTCCACCCTGTTAGGTTTCTTCCTCGCCATGTGCCATTATCCGGAGGTGCAGAGAAAGGCACAGGCCGAGCTGGATGCCGTAGTGGGTCCTCACCGTCTCCCCGATTTTGGGGATCGCGACGCGCTCCCGTATATCAATGCCGTCATCAAAGAAGCTCTCAGATGGCACATCGTCTTGCCTTTGGGCCTTCCTCACCGCACAGTACAAGATGATGAGATTGACGGCTACTTCTTGCCTGCCGGTACCATACTGATTCCGAACACCTGGTGCGTCGCATCGCTTGGTACTCCGATCTCTATGTGTTGCCTACTATTTCTGTACTTCCAGGGCTATGATGCAAGACGCGGACGCCTATGACAAACCGCGAGAATTCTACCCTGACCGTTTCATACGGGATGGGAAACTGGATACCACCGTGCGGGATCCGGCTGCCTACGTCTTCGGTTATGGGAGGAGGTGAGCCAGACGAGGGCGTCATGCAGGGAACGGTGCTGACAAGTTTCGTCAGGGTATGCGCCGGGCGACACTTCGCGGACGAGATGCTCTATCTCGCGATTGCCTCTGTACTGCATGTGTTCATCATTGAACCACCGCTCGACGAGAACGGACAACCCGTCAAGGTCGAACACCGCCAGTCGCCTGGCCTGATCTCGTACGTGCACATCACCCGGGTTGACTCGCTCAGGCTCAACATCTCCGGTGGCGTGAACAGACACCCCGAGGACTTTCAATGCGTCTTGAAGCCTCGGTATGACAGCACAACGAATGCATCTTTATTAGCAAGCGTTTAGGGCTGCTCTCGAAATTCCCATGAAGCTCACGGATGTAACTTGGATCTCCTGCGTTTCGTCATCTCAAAGAATACACATTGACAAGCCTTCCGAAGACATACATTTAGAAAGACGAGCGAAGCAATGTCAGTACAGAAGGTCCACAAGCGCAGCGCGACAGATAGTCTCGTCACGGTTGCGCACTTTCACAAGCAACTTCCCGTCATTTCGCAACCTGACGCGAAGCGGTATCAGTATCAGAATCGGCCATGGGAGTTCAGCTTAAACAGACCTCTGCGCTTGCTGTCTGAGCTCTAAGTATTGCCTCAGTGGTATTGCTCCCGTCGCATGGCCTTCTCCGAGGGAAAGCGAGAAGCTGCCAGTCGTCACGTATCCGATTATGCCTCCAGCTGACGGCGAAATCTGCGACAACTGCCAACACCCTCTCTTGTGAGTAACTGTATCAGGTGAGACGATGTGAGCATCATAACATACCTCTGTATCGTCTGGCCCATCATGCAACAAGGCAAGTCCGCTCTTCTTCCTCGCCTCTGCTGTGATCCACTTCCGCGCCTCGTCATCATTGATACGATAGATGATAGCAAGGTCGTCCGGCCTCCCACGTCCGCATAGAGAGACCCCGACCTGGACGAGCGCCGTCCGGAAGAGATCTTCGCCGCGCATGCTAGCGGGTAGCGGGTCGAGCTTACGCTTTGCTCGTATCTGGTTGAGGTGCATGAGTAGGCCGGCCGAAGGGTTGAGCATGGACGATATGTCAGCGATGATCGCGGGGACATCTGAGCCTCGGAGGAGCCAGGGTTCGGCCGCGACGTCCCATGCCGCAGCCTGAGGGGCAGCAGCGGATGGAGGTGCGGCAGCGTCCTCTGTGGCGTCTGTCATCTCGACTTCCCTCTGTGTGTCCAAAAGGTCATCTTCGTCGCCTGCATTTACTGTGTCCTTGGCAGACGGTGGTCGCGCGATGCCCAAAACCACATCCCAGTCCGCCTTCCACGGGCTCCTCGTGCCTAGCTTCTCATAATTTGGCCTCTTCGCCGGTGGCTTTCGCTCCCATGTCTCCTCTTCATCGGCAGCCCTATCCTCCGCATACTCTTCGTATGCCTCTGTCGTGGGGAAATCCCGCGGGAAGTACGCACAGCCTGCTTCGAATGCCTGTGTCTGCCGCTCGCGCTGGCCGCCGACGCGTGTCCCGGTATAGATCAATGAGGACAGGAAGGGCATGCCCCACCCTTGCGGGATGATCAGCGTCCATCCGTGCAAGGCGTTCGTAGTACGAGCACGCGGAAGCGTAGAAGAGGCAGACTGTGCCGGGGCAGTGGTCTCAACCGATCGCTGCATGAGAATGACAGGGATACGGTCGTCTTTACGCTCCGCTTTGAGAGGCGTTCCCGGGACGAGATTCTACAAATAGCAATCAGGAGAATGTCACTAGGGGTTGTAGAAGGGCACTTACGTTTGCACGACGTTGATCGATATCCTTCTTCTTGTACCGCGGCTTGCGTATAGCCAGCCTTGTCTCCTCATCCCAGATACGGCTCTCCGCCAAAGCGGCAGAAGGAAATACAGTTGAAGCTGGAGACAGTGTCTTGCCTTCTGCAGTTTCCAACTTGGCGTTCTTGGGTGGGAAACTATCAAAACCGTCAGACTACTGACTAATGTGCAACTATCATGTTACCAACCTGAGACGAGGATCATGCACAGTAAATCCGATCACCATGCCTCGAGGCAGAGAGCCCGCGGATTGAAGGCGGCTCAATGAAGCCCAGAACTGTGTTGCGAAAGGCGTTTAATACCTAAAACGTTGAGGTGACTGTCCGATACTGACCTTCTGGAAGTCTGCTCTCTTGTCATCCACGGGCTTCAAAGCGCCCTTGATGACCTGGCTCGCTTTCGGGCCCATGATTTCAAACACGTTGAAGTGATCTCGAAGGTCGGCCATCTCAACTTCGGCAGTACGGCCTACTTGCTTGGCGGAATTCAGCGCGAAGGATGCAGCAACGCGGAGCGAGCGGTGTGCATCGGCCAGTACTGCTGGATGAACGCGGAGCCAGACAACGCGTGTATTCTGCTGCAGGTTGCTGGAAGCAGCCTTCTCTTTTCCCTTCCCCTTTCCTGGTTCGTTAGTAGCTGCATTCTCTTGATTGTTGTTTGGCACATCCGCTTGCCACATCACGGTGACGGGAGCGATGAGCCGATGCGGATACGCATTATAATCATAGAGGCATGACTCCAATGCTCGGGCACCCGTTAAGAACCTGGAAAAGGTGGAGTCCAGTGTCTGTGTGCAGAAATCTCATGAAGGCGACAGACCTCTTCGCACCAGGGCTCGGACCTTGACAATCGCAGCATTGATCGAGAATGCTGCGCAAGATATCCTCTGGTCCCTTAATCTCGATTGTGGCAAAGTAGGAAGCATCATGCAGGATGGAGCCATGCACCGAGGCTCGGTGCGATGGTCTGAAGGACTTTTCGGTAGGAGTAACCGCCTATAGCACGATCTCAGACACAATACCCACCGAGTTCACTGACCAACGAGCAAAACGCACCAGCCTGTAACCCCACATGTTATCCATGTGCATGCGCTTTGCATGCCAGATGTGTGTCTCCAGCCACGTTTTATCCTCTGCGCAAGGCGAACTCTGTTAGAGTGCATTCATCTGCATGGAAAGAAGCGGCATACTCTGACGGCGAAGTAGCTGGACTGTCCGCTTGGGCTGGTTCTGTTTACTCTTCTTGGGCATGCTGTGACCGGGCGCTTTG
This sequence comes from Trametes cinnabarina, assembly GCA_000765035.1. Lineage (NCBI taxonomy): Eukaryota > Fungi > Basidiomycota > Agaricomycetes > Polyporales > Polyporaceae > Trametes > Trametes cinnabarina. The sequence goes on from CCBP010000104.1 coordinate 94,625, forward strand.
CGCTTCGCTGTATCCATCTAGCCACTTGTCAGACAACTTAGAGCCGCAAATGACACATGCAAGAAAAGCAATACCTCCGCGCGAGCTTTGTCCCGCAACCTGAGGGGCACGCGCCGGACATCATGGCTCGCAGCCCTGCGGCGCAGATGACGCGGGAGCTGCTGCCAAGCTCTTTGCGTAGCATTGGACCTATTCCGAGAGTCAGAAGCCGTCAGTAAGTGAGGCGAGCGACGTGTCATACCGAGCGTTCTGCATGGCTTCCTGCATGGCATTGATCTCAAATGCACGCGCCTGGGCCGAGATGAATTCCACGAATGCATCCCAAGGATCATGCCTCTCACCTCGGCGAACCTCTCCACGTCCAGCGCGCCCGGAAGTCCCTGCATACCTGCGTTCGGTGTCTGTGAGGACACCACAAGCATGAGGACGAGCAGCCTTCCTTACTACCAAATCTAACGGATTTTGACGGCCCTGCAACTGCACTCTCGTTTGCATTGGAGGGCCCTGGGGTAGATTGCACCGCGATCGTGCGCGCGAGCGCGGTTTTCTGCTTCTTGCGCTCGCGTCCGCTAAGCTCCTCCGAAGCACGGTTATCAGTTTGTCGCTTTGTGGGCATATCCCAGAATTGGAGCTATAGAACGCAGAGGCTAGAGATCCGTAATGAGTGCAGGAGTTTCGCGAGGATGGTGGCTTGGGTAGAAACTAGAGGTACTGAAGCGCCCATGCTATATTGTGCGCCGTCCGTGCCGTGCGCTACCGCACATGCATGTAACTTACAGCTGTTTGCAATTGCTTTGGACAAGCGCCGCGCGTGTACTTTTGACGCTTACAATTCGAAAAACTCGAAAAATCCCACAAATCCATTTCGCACAGTTCCGCTCTCGTCGATCTGTTCGAAAGTGGTACGGTCGGATTGCCGTTTACAGCAGTATTTATTTCTATGCACCATATGATGTACTTCAGGTCAAAGGGAGTCCTGCACGGTCCTGTCAAGTCGCCAGCTGAAGAGAGCTCATTTAGCGCCTATGGGGCGCTTACTGTAATGCGATTGACGACCCCTGCAAGAGACGCCGCTCAGAACGTTTGCGTGCTCAGTGAGCTAGATACCGAGATCCTACGTCTCTCATGTTTTGTGTATAGATTATGATACAATACAGGAAGTGGGTGTGCTATTTTTTATTGAGTGTTCATGCATAAATTTGCGAGGTATCGCCCCGGTAGTTGTCCAAATGGCAGATTCATCCTCACCCCACGTCGAAACTGCGCGCGCGACGCTTGTCCAAAGCAATTGCAAACAGCTGTACTTGTGTGAAAGACGGAATAGACTGGCTTAAAGCCGGCAGGGTCATATTGCACTACATACCGGACGAATAGAAATAACATGATGTTCAGGCTCCTGATCAAACCATGTAGAAAGGGGGGGCAAGTTACCGATACAAGGTAGCAATCGAAAGCACAGGATATATACAAGGTACAATGCGAATCGCAACGCAACGCGGAAACCCCAGAAAAACTTGAACGACAGCAACAGTACACAAACTCGAGCATTCGAGAGCACATTTTCCTTTTGGGAGTGAAGCATGGGCACTACTCCGATACGCGCTCGAGATCGAGCAGTTTGCTACATGGTTGAAGCGAGAACGTCAGATGCATTGCCGTTGCTTGACATTGAAGGGGAATATACCTAGGACCACCGGAAGTGTCTAGATCTGCTCTAATCCGCTTGACCTCCTCGCTCTACGGTCACATCTTGAGGGTGAGCATCTCTACGCACTCGCAGAAGTGAGGGTTTACTCACATCCACATCGTCGAAACCCGTATCCATTTGTGAGCGCATCATGTCGAGCTCGATGTTCATCGGACCGGCACTCTGCAATCCCAAGCACTCAGCACAATAGGGCGTCTGCCCCACTGACGCACGGAGACCCACCTTATTGTCGGCATGGACGTTAAACTGCACGCTGTGCGATGTATCTGCGCCCCCGCCGCCGCTAAGCCCAGAGCGTGTCGTATACGTCCCCGTACGTCCAGCGCTCCCGCGGGCGTGCTGGTTGAGGGTTGCTTCCTCTGGAAGCCCGCGTCCATGATGCGTGTTCCGGAAGTTGAGCCTGAAGCATATATGTCAGCGTGTCTACCGTGATGCCTTCATCATGAAGGAACGTACATGGAGAGCACGCTGTTGACATATGCTTGGGAGGACTCTATCAACTCTGAATTCCCATCGTTGATAGCTGGATGCGCACCTTTATTACTGATCCAGTGGAAGAGAATCCATACTTGTCCGCTTGGCATTGTAACTAGCTGCAGGTAGGTCTCGTGAGCTTCTACAGTGATGGGTACGCGTATTGCTCTTCCTCCTTACCGTGATGAGGACTGCAACATGAAAGATGCTGCACATGATTCAGCCTTACATGTGGGTATATGCAGCCGGTGGCACTCACGCAAAACAAGTGCCGCGATTGACACCGTAAACGACGACTTTGTCGTACCAACCCTCCGGTCTATTGCTTTACTTAAGGAAAACGGTCTTGGTTAAGTCGACAAACACTCACACGACCATACCGGGGTTGCGAACAGGACGCAGGTAGAAGAGCATTGAGCCTGCGATGAGGACATCGACTGCAACAACGATGCCCCCGGCAATGCCTTTCGTAAGCTTAACCGATATGTCTTGTCAGTCTCACGTCAAACCCCGCACGGACGAGGGTACATACGCGGATGCCGCTCGTGCCCACACGCGAGAACAGCGCCTCGTTTGTTCTTGGGCAGATGAATATCAGCGTTGTCGCGAGCATGGACAGTGATACAGCTTACATTTTGGCAACGCTCACTGCGTATGACTGAGTAAGCTGATTGACATGCGACAAATGAAGAGAGCGAAGTTACCGAGGTTTAGAGCTGTGTCATCCAATCATGATAGAGGTCAGCACGATTCTTTGCCATTCCACTTTCCAAACTTACCAAACGCTGCCAGTGAAAGGGCAATCTATCCCGAATATGTTAGAAGCACTGCACTTCTCGACAAAATGGGATACACACCACAATGGCAGGGATAGCGGTTCGCCTATAGGTGACTATATAGTGTCAATAAGAAGGGCAGTGGCCTCTCGGTCAAAGAGTCATACCTTCCCAAATGCGAAACGAGTAGTAGCTGGAAACACGTGAGCGCGAAAGCTGACATGGATTACCGAGTGCCGCTCACCAGTGTGTTACTAGTGCTAGAAAACTCTGTTCCGATCGTGAGTACCAGGATAACGGACCAGAACGTATGAGTCACCGAAAGCGCAAGTTCGGCCTGGCCCACAAGTCAGATATTCATAGCCTGTGGGTATGGGAATGTCTTACAATGAACGTTCTGTGCGAGGTATGACTTTAGCTCGATACGAAGCTGCGTTGAGCAGAGGACATATACCTTGTCGTTATGAGTTGGTTGAAGGGAATCATGAAATCCGTGATCAGATAATGGTATATTCTGCCATGCGATGCGGGGTGTCAGCTGCCCAGTCAGCCCAGGCCTTGGAGTCCACGCACGTATGTGAGACTAGAAAGTTTCAAGTCAATTCGATGTGCGACGCCGGGTTGCCAGGTACACTCACCGAGGGTAGTGACTGCTGTGTCGAGCGCCCTGAGTAAGTTTCGATGTTATTTCAGCCACAATCAGAAGATGGCTATGCGGGCGCGACCGTACCATAGCAAGCCAACCTGGTGATAGAGAGGTGAGAGGGAAAAGGAAGGACACTGACAATTGGGAAGTAGAGCTGTACTCACAATGCACTTCGTCTTCTTGTCATCCGCAGGAAATCGAGTGTAGTAGATATATGTTTCTGCGCACCCTGTCAGCACGAGCGTCTCAACGGCCGAGATGGTACTCACGAAAGAAGGTCAGCCCATAGAGCGTCGCAGTGAAGATGAAGCCAATTAACAACACGCCAAATGTGCGCGTGAGCTCGGCGTTGGAGGCAGTAGGAATCATGGGGAGCGTAGCATCAACAGTCATAGCGTGCAGACAAGAGATGCTCAGCCTTGGGCGGTCGCTAGGAAGGCAAGTGGTGGTAAGACAGCAAGGAGGGGAGCATCAGCCCGCGACGAGGGAGTGGAAGAAGGAGGCAAGACGGAAGACGGATTGTGAGACCAACTGGTGAGGCCTTGAGGAGGGACATGACCGTCGGTGGACGTCGCTTGTTCTGGGTGTGGCGACAGAGCTGGGCGGTCCACCTGCTTGTTTTGTTCTTTCCGCCCGCCCTAGGGGGAGACCCTAACCCTGTTCTCAGTCTCGATAGCCCTAATCTGGTCACATAGATCCCCGCTCACTCACTCATTGCTCCTTACCGCCATGCCTGCGCCCGTCAACACGCCCCCCCTCTTTCCAACTCATTCCCCCGAGTCTCTGCTTGCGTTCCAATTTTCCTCATGGTACCCAAGATTCTCCGGCCATAGCATCAAATCGATTGTGATTCGCCCGCTTTCGGCTACGTTCCGCGAGTATCTAGATTCGGACGGCGTATTCGTACCCGAGGGCGCGGAAGACCTGTCAGTAGGTCGCGGATATCATCCTCGGCATCAGGATTGACACCGACTACTTGTCCAACGTCCAATAGACCAGCCGAGAGCACGTTATCCGACGATGAGGGTGACGAAGAAGCCGCCGATGAACCCGTAAGGTTTGCATTCCCAGAGCTCGACGCAAAAATACGGGAAATCATAGCGGAGTATGGTGCCGTTTTCCCCAAGCTCAACTTCTCATCGCCGAGAGTGAGTCATTTTACTTTGCTGTGGGTATGTGTACACCGGTGAGGTCCCCGGGCCATGGTAACATGTGCCAATTCTGTCAGTGCTGCGCAAACCACGTACGACAGACAGACCTGGTTCTCTCGCCTACGATGTAGCGACGTCGGACCATATACGTAACGACGGTAACGTGTTTATCACGAATGGACGGCTAAGCAATCGTCGGCACGCAATCCAGTACGACATATATTCTCGTGTGCAATCAGGCTGACCTTAGCCACAGGATGCAGCATGGATGCTTCCAGCATCCTCGCCCCTGAAATGTACCTCGCCGGCAGATGTCTACCTGCTGCTCAAATCTTCCGACTTTGTCCAACACGATTTGGACCTTGGCCTTGTTTTTGACGGATGCGAGCCTGCGTATCCCGTCGACGCCTCTTCTAGCCCCTACGAACTCGAGCTCGTCCTCCGGAAATGGTACCCGGTCGACCGCGCGCGGGAGCTCCGATGTTTTGTACGGCAAGAGAACCTGATCGGTGCGTTACTTTGTCCGCCTCGTTTGCCGGCAGTACCCCGGTCCCAGGCTCCCATCTCCAGCCGACGATCCTCACCACCGCAATCACCAGCCATCTCACAGCGAGACCCGAACCATTACGACTTCTGGAACGAGCGGGAGACGCAGGACAAGGTCGTCAACGCGGTCACCACCTTCTGGGAGAAGCACATCAAAGGAAAGTGGGAGCAGACGCAAGGCGACTGTACGTATCCATCCTTCTCTCCCGCTCTTCTGTTTCCTCTACGACGCGCTAACGAACGCAACCGATGTCCTTCACTGCTCCACACGCACCAAACCGACTTGTGCATAAATACACCACGTCTCGGCCGTTCCCATACTGGTGCAACGCTGGGAATATCCCGTAACCCATCGGGACCGGTCCTCACCTACAGACACCTTCGACTTCCTCCTCACGCGTGACCTCTCACGGGGGCACATAGTCGACTTCAACCCCTACCTCCCGCGCACGGACCCGCTCCTCTTCACGTACGAGGAGCTGCACGACATCCTCCTGTCGTGCACGAGCGCGCACGACGTAGTTCCGCGCCCGGTGCTGCGGGTAATCGACTCGCCGTCGCATCCTGCGGCGGCGAGAAATGCGCCCACACACCAGCACAATATGGTGCCGTTCGAGGCGCTGGTGATGAGTAGTGGCAGGGACGTCCAGGAGTTTGCAAACGTGTGGCAGGAAGAGATACAGAAAAGTATGGCGGAACAGGCGAACGAGGACGACCAACATAGTGCGTGAAGTCAACCCAGAGGGCAGTTACTATGTATCGCATCTTGAACTCTTACAACATGCCGACGTATCGAACGCAGCACAACCTACACTGCACCGTAGCCATACACAATCTCGAACCTGTTGCTGGGGGTTTCAGCACACTTTCACTCGCGCAACGCTCGGGTCGTGGTCGCTCGCTCGCGCGCTCAGCGACGGCGCCCAATTGTTCACATGCACGTGCTCGACCGCGAGCCCGCCGCGCCGCACGACCGCGTTAGACACGAACAGGTGGTCGAGCTGCTCGCTGTTCTGGTCGAAGAGGTACGTGTAGCGCTCGACGGGCGGCACGCCCGCCGCGCCGTCGAGCTCGGTGAGCAGCCCGTCGAACGGCGCGAAGACGGCGCGCGTCTGGACGTATTCGTTGCAGTCCCCTCCGACGATGACGGTCGCATGCGGATCGAGCGCGAGGAGCGACTGGATGAAGGTCTGTATATCGCGCGTCAGAGAGTGCGTAGAGGGGGGTAACGTATGCGAGTGGGTCGTGCTCACCGCAATGGTCGCAACTTGGCTGATGCGCTGCTCGACGCCGCCATTCACCGGCGGCCGCGCATCGCCCTGGGTCGACGATCCGTCGAGCTTCGCGGTCAGGTGGAGGTTGACCGTGAAGAACCGGTGCCCGTGCGGCGTCTCCCAGAGCGCCACGAGCGGCTTGCGGCTCGCGTCCCACGCTGGATTCGTCGGGTCGATCCGCCCTGGGTTGAATCTGCGTGCAGTCGGGGGACGGTCAATACGCGACCTAGCATGGCACGCTGTTCACGCCTCGTCGAGACGTACGTGAGCGCCACTTTGCCGTCGGCCCCGCGTACAGGCTCGGTCGCGTCCAACGCACCGCCTGCGGGCGATCCGGGGACGAGGCCGATCTTCGTCGCGTTGTACAAGTACGCGGTGCGGATGTTGCCGCCCGGCGCGCCCCCATCCTCGTCGTTCTCCGGGGCGATCTCGAGAAACGCATACGTCGCGTTCGTCGCGCCGCGCGCAGCGGAGATGGCGGTGGCCAACGTGCTGAGGGTGACGTTCGCGCTGACGGTGCCGTCGTCTTTCTCACCAGAGTTGTCCTGGATCTCCTGCAGGAAGACGATGTCGGGGGAGTTCAGGAAGTTCGCGATGTGGTTCGCGACGGCGGGCAAGTGCGCGGTCGTCGGTGCCATGTTCTCCACCTGTCGCCCACTCCTGATCAGAGATTGTGCACAAACAATCGTCCTTGAAGGCAGTGGGGCGTACGTTATAGTCGCCGATCGTGAGCGTGCACTCGTCCCTGCTAGGCTTGATCGTCGCTGGCGGGATAGTCGGATCGGGCGTGGATATGACCGCCGGGGCTGTCAAAGGCAGGATGTAGTAGAAGCCGAACCTGGCGCACCCAGTGAACACCGACGTACTACTCCGGAGATTGTGTCGCACTTCTGTACTCACTGGTAAGCGACGATGCCTGTAATGTCCGAGAACGTCTTTCCCAGAGAGACGGTGGGGTTCTTCGTGCCGTCCAGGGGCGAGCCTATGATGACGACTTCCGGGTTGGCATCCGGGACGCCCTCCGGACCTGCGGAGGGCCCCAATCAGCCTCGTCTGCACTCCGTACACCTTGGAAGCATGGGGGCGCCCTACCAACTGTAATGGTCAGACCGCCGCGCCCGTTTTTGCCCGTGACCTCCCAATCCCCACCGCGCACCCAAAACTCGCCAAAGTCGTTCTCAAAGTCTAGCGCGACAGGCTCCCGCACGGTCACCAGCCGCCCCTCCAAGCTCGACCAAAAGTCGATGCCGAATTCGCCGGGGCGTAGTGTGGCGTTCACCGCCTCGACCAGGCTCTGGTTGTTCGGCACGGACAGCCAGCCGTCGGGCCCCGTGTCGAGCGCGCTGAGTTTCTCTGTGGGCGGACTTCGTGCGTTGCGGCCACCGGAGGGACCGAGGACGAGCGGCGTGACGGTGTTGTTGGTGGAGAGGACGGAGATGGCGTGAGGCGAGTCGAGCTCAGTGACGAAGAGATTGTTGGGGTCGCCACTGGAGCGAAACTCGGCGACTGTGCCAGAGAGGGAGATGAGGTCCCCGACAGAGACAGAGGCGAGCACGGACTTCGTCTCGGAGAAGATGCTGAGGCCGCTGGACACGCGCGGATCGTCAGAGGGTGGGCCTTCGATCCAGAAGCCAGTTGTTGACTACCAAAGTGAGGATGTGTGCGGGATGAGCGATCGGGCTGTAAGTGGTTTATCAGGGTCTTTGCGAGAGAAACCTCACCTTCGCGGTGACTATACCCGTGAGGTTGCTGACGGTCTGGCCTTTCAACGGGGACTGGTACGCTGGGCCCTGTATGTCGCTCACAGTCACCGACCGCACCACAATCGCGCTGTGCAAGATCAGCGCGACAGACGCAGCAATGTCTACGAGGGTGCGAGTGCTGAGGTGTGGCATGGCTTTCACCGGTCGAGCAGGTCGACTCCCAGCGTACGTTCTCGTCTTCCGTGCTATATAAGTCGACAGAGTGACCAGGGCGGAGAGCACACTTCTCCCCAGGGCACTGATGAGAGGAAGAACGTGTGTGCCACCGGCGAGAAGGTCGCATGCGCAGTGCGCCGACTGTCCATATGGACGCCATGAAAGGGCCGTCCTTATCCTCGTCGAGCGTTCGCACGCGCCGTCACCCTTCTGACGTTCGGCTGGCATGCTCAGACAAGAGATAGTTATGGGTGGGGCGTGCACATATCTGGTTCAACAGACAACTCAGCGAGACGGCACTGTGCGGTCAGAAGAAGATATACGATCCGTCTGTTGGGAATTCGTGTATGATGACGAGTTCGACCATCACTTGAACTTGAAGCCGTATTCAGCTGGGTGTCCTTGACGATGGAATGTGATGCGTAGGCAGGGATGTGCACGCTGGGTGACCATGGCCATGTGTCACCTACTGTACATACCCTGCCGATATTCATACAGTACAGTACATACATGGTGGAGTAGAAGCAGAGGGCACGTGTGGCACTTGCACACAGCCGCTGCACGAGCATCCCTCCATCGCCACTTCCTCGACATCTCTGCCACCAACACATACACAGTACCATATAACATCCGTCGTACGGCGTGCACTGGCA
>CCBP010000104.1:109216-139927 GCA_000765035.1 Trametes cinnabarina
TGTTCTCCCCGCCGGTTCATTATACTTTATTTTACCACCCCATGCCCACCGACCCCATCCCCCACGTACCCACGTACCCACGGACTATTAATAGCGCTACATCGTCCTCGCTCTTCCCCCTACCTCTGTCTCGCGTCTCTGCCTGCACCTCGACCCCGTGCGACCCCCTCCGTGTCTGCTGTCCACCGCGTTTGCTGGCCTTGTCATGCGCACGCTGCTGCGGGGCGATCGTGGAGACGGACGAACAGTTGGGTCGCATCGCATCGCGTCGCGCGTCCTCTGCTGCTCCCGGCGCTCACCGGGACCGCTCACCGCTCACCGCTGCGTGGTAGACGGGCATGGTTGCATCTCTGCTTCCTTCGAACCCCCTTCTTTGGTGCCGCTGCGACTCGTACGCATACGGACCCCTACCCTCACCCACCCTGCCTGCATGATCCGTTTCGCCGTTTGGGTTTCGTCTTTCTGCGTCTCGCCTGTTGTTGAACGTCGAACATTGAGCTCTCTCCGTCTTGTCGCGCGCCGCGCTCTGCAAAGCAACTTCACCACGATCTGGATTCTGGATTCTGGATTCTGCCACATGCGACGCGGACGCGGGCTCTCTGATACCGCCGCGACTGCAGAAAGCCCGATCGGTTGCAAAGGATCTTTCCCGTTCTGCGCCCTCGCCTAGTCTTCCCTAATAGGCAGACGATAAGCGCGGCCTACTGAGGGAGGACGGCCGCGTACACGCCCTCGCCCGCTCGCCCTCGAGTGCTCCTTGCACGCGCCAACCGCTCGGGTCCTCCGACGGCCCTGACATGACGATGATCATATAACTCGATATTCAATATTACCTCCCCTGCGCTGCCCGTTCCGGACAAACGGCGGACGCCACGGCCCAGGGTCAACGGCGGCCATGTACTACGGGCGCACGCCTCAATTTGGATCTCCTCGGTCGACCAGGCCCCAACCAGGCCGGGTACGCCGTGCCGTGCCGTTGGGGATCTGCGTGGACGTCATCGCGGGCGTCCGGAGAGGCTCCTCGAAGGTGTCTCGCCGCAGGCAGTACGGTTGCGTGTACGAGATCGATATCGTGCGTCGCATTCGGTTGGTTTCATCGTGTGTGCACCGTGTTGACGTTGAAAGTTGACAGTAGTTATGTCGCTTCGTCCCGGCGTTTCTCCGAGTCCGTTGCGCCCCAGTCACCGGGTAGGACCGGTGCTCGTGCCTCGTTCTTCACTCGTGAATGTGCCCGGCATGCCCCTCGGAGCGTACCTACGCAGCCTGTGCTCTGTCCGGATCGTCGAGACGTCGACATCGGCACAGGCGCGGATTGACGTCGCCTTCGCCCGACCCCGCCTTGCTACGTACTCGTGTCTGGGCGCCCGCGTCCTCGAGGTCGGCCGCTGCGACTCGGGCGGGGCTGCGCTGTGCGTCCCCGTGCATCCTATTTCCTACACGAAAAGCAGCGAGCCCGAGAGTGGTAGGTCCAGGGTTCGTGCACGCGCAGGGATTCATCCACCCACGCACCCACGCACACGCGTAGCATCGGAGCCGAGGCGCGTGCGCCGCTGCTGCCCAATATACCCCTCTCGTCCTAAGCCCATCATGGTCTACCGGCGTTGTTCTCCCTCTCCTCGCTCTTTCACTCGCGCACCTCTGCACGTGGCGGCGGAGTGCGGGCACGCACATCATCCCCCGTCTGGGTTTCGTGTCCCTCCTGCACCCGTAACGCTTACATCTATCTAGTCTCCCCTAGGCAGACCTTACTACGTAAACTTCTATCCAACTCGGCGTCCAGCGTGGCTCGCCGTTCGACGCTCCTTTATTATCCATCCTGTCCCCACCCTCTCCCGCTCCTCTCGGTCTTCTCGTTCACACTTCGTTTCGTGTCTGCCCTCTCTCTTTCTCACTCTTTTGTGTATCGTACACTGGGTGGCGGTGCGCACGCGAGTCTCTGCGTCCGGGGGACGCTGCTAGCGCCGTTGGTCGGGCTTCACAATACAGCATCAAGTTGTATATATGGCATGGATGCGGCTGCGACCCGTCGATGGTCACTAGCACTTCTGGCAGCGGCACGATTCAGATGTCCAGTACGCCAAGTCGTTGACGCATCCAGTCGTGCGCGTCCAACGCCGCGGGTGATTGGACGTGCAGCCAGGTTGAGTACCCCTCCACCGTCTCTACAGACCGTCTGGCAGCCAACGACAGCCGCGGGGAGGCGCTCGTTTCTCTAGTTACACATCGTAGTACCTTGGGATTATATACTGGCATGACGTCTGCATTGGCGACCACGGCTTCTAGATCTGACCAGCCAGATGGCAGGGAAAATGCAGAGCCTGACGGGGAGTTTGCTGGCGCTGCTCTCCACAACGTTTGCTCACGCTGTATAGCACCTCGACGACCGAAGACCGTAAGAACCGTCTATGTGGCGTCAAGTCAATATCGACTCTGGCCACCAGCCGAGGAACTAGCAGGCGCCCAAAACAAGGTTCGCGCGCCGTTCACTGGTTGGTACCTTGGAACAGTGCGTGCAGTCAAGAAAGCAACGGTTATAGGGTTTATGTTGGGTATGTGATGGCAAAGTAACAGGATTGATTAGAGAGGTTATCAACAAGGCGTTAGGCAACGGTACATGGTCACGGTAGCCACCTTGCACCCTACGGCACGGTCTCTTTTGTGCTGACATTCACAGCACATCACGGATCGAGCTCGATGGTCCGCGGGAAGTGCAACACATCCACCCCTTCCTCCACTACATTCTTCTCGCGCCTGACAGGTATCGTGAAGCGGACTGGTTTCTTCCCAGGGCGCGTGAGGAGACACGTCAGCCCGTCTCGGAGAAGGTATTTCTCCTCGCCTGGATATATATCTTCCTGCTTGATCCCAAACGCTCTCTCCACCGACCTGAGTTTCCCGGAGCAGGGTACAGAGAGATGTGGCGTAACTGGATCGGGGATCCCCCACAGCTCGTGCTCGAAGGGCGAGTTGACCGGTTGGCCGGTCTCAGTGTCGACAAAGTCGAGGAAGTATTCTGCAGCGTGGATCGACCCGGGAAAGAGGCGGATGGAATACTTGGAGTCAGGAAGCGGGTGCGTGAAAACACCGAATTCATTGTTAGTCTTGGGCTTATTCTGGCGCGCTCTAAGTCAGCAACGTGTTCTAGGAAGTCAAGGTGGAAACATACCCCGGAAGAGTCCACCCAGCTGTTTAGCAACTTCGTGCACCCCTTATCCGTGTTCTCCCTGCCAAAAGCATTACTCGTGAGGACTGCATATCTCTCGTCCAGCCAGGCGTATATTTCCGCATAGGTTCCCTTCTGTCGCGTCGAAGCCAATTCAACAATATCGAAGTCGCTTCGAGGCTGGAATTTGGGGTATAGTTTGTGGATCTGCTCGAGACACACGTCGCGGTAAAGGACAGCACCACGCCAGCTCGGTTTGGGTTCGGGGGCAGGGGCGGTTACCGGGGGTGCAGGAGTGGGTGGTGGTGTGCAATGTGTCGGATCCCGCGTGGACCTATTCACGCTGGAGCTCGAACTGATTGCATATGGGTGCCCCCCACTCGGCTTCTACGAAAGCATTGACACTGAGCCACATGAAGACGAAGTGATCCTATTCAAACGGGGCACGAACCTGACGAGAGGACTTCTTTGCTTTCATATTGACAAGACAGATCCTGTAACGTGAGTTGAGTACGAGAAGTGCAGCTAGGTTTGTTTGACAACAGACTCTGAGACACGTTCAAGTTCACAGCAGGACGTTGAACGTTGCTAAACAATCGCCACCGGCATCATGGAAGCTGGTGAGTATTAGGACTGCTTTAAAGCAACTGGTGTGACATGTGACATCCGTAGATGTGCTACAGTCGTCACAGCGCGCCGAGTCTTCCCAAATGGCGTGTTGAACGTTTTTGATAGCACGTTCCTCCCCGTCCTGAAGCTGAAGGTTGAAACAACCCGCGACGGTTCGCAGCAAGGACGCGGTGCCAGTTTTGAAAGCTAAGAGGAGGCCTCTGGTTCTTGTCATCCCCAACATTGGGCTGCGAGGGACCGTTTCGTCAGAAGCCATCCGAATGGCACATCCCGCCAGTAAGCGGTCCGGTCAGTTATAGCCATGGATTTGCAAAGAGTATTACAGCATCTACTCCGGCGTGCGGGTGTGAGTACACGAAGAAACAAGCAAGCAATTACGAAGAGTCGGCGAAGACTGGGAAGGGACAGGTGAGAAGGAGAGAGAATAAGACAAGGAATGTGCGTGCGTGCGTGGTATATGATACAGTGCCCCTTTCTGGCGTGTCCCCCGTGTTGTCTGTCCGCTCTGCAACATCTCAGACCGACCGCGAGCCCTGATGTGCATCTGCTTCTTCCCGTGCGTGCGCATCTAGGAGTCGTGAAGGATGACGATATCGAGTCCGTACGTGAAGGAGGTGTGTGCGCTTGAAAGCAATGCGATGCAGAAATGCACCTCGATCGTGCATAGAGCTAGATGAGCGAGTCCGAGGCCTGATACTGGGTTGTCGAAGCCCCGATGTGTGTTATGAGTACCCCGACCGCGCATTGAGGTAGCGTACAATCATCTCGTATCTGCGCACAAAACATACTGGTCAGCGCACCTTCCCACGCATGCCGCCCTGGCGCCAAAGAGAGGACATAGCATCGCGACTCACGTCAACATCGTCACCGCGCTGTTCGGCACCGTCCTGACGAGGTTCACCGACAAGCCGCGGTACAGCGCTCGCCAGCCCTCGTGCGCGAGCATGTGCTTCACCGTGCGTACAATGCCCGCGTGCGACCGCGGCGGGGCGTCGACAGCCTCCGTACCCGCCGTCACAAGCGGCCGCTTTTGTGTCTGCAGTCGCGTACGGACGACCTCGTGCGGGTACGTCGCTATCGATGCCGTCATCTTCGCTACAGCGGAACAAGCGAGGATCTGCCCGGGGGTGAGCGTCTCGGGGTGCCCTCGAGCTGCGAGAGTATGAGGGTGAGCAGGCAAGTGGTGGGTTACGCGGCAGGCCATTGAGTGAGCTCACAAGCTGCACGCTTAAGGTGCTCGTATAGGGGAAACTGGACCGCGACGTGGGTGATTCCGAGAAGGCTGGGGAGGAGGCCGCGGAAGAAGGCGCGTCCGCCTTCCGTTCGATAGATAGTGAGCGCTGCGTCTAGAGTGTGTTTGTATCGCACTTCGTTACGTGGTTGCGTCTGGTCACACGAGCAAACATATAGATCAACCAGACATGAGAGAGGGACGGGCGATGGACGCACCATGAATCGAGTCTTGATCACCCATAGAGGATTAGTACAGATAGTGCTAGTTGCCCCGGCGGCCATCGCAGAGAGAATGTGAAGCGTCCATGGGTGCTCTCTTGCAAGGGGCTGGTAGCCCTTTGCTTGGGCCGCAGGATACACACGTCGTATCGACTCGACGTCCCCCGGGGGCCTCTCGCCAAAGTGTCGCTTTATGCCATCGTACACGGCGAAGTAGATTGCCCAAGTCGGGAGATAGCCAAGGATGGTCGGGCCGAGACCACGGTAGAGGCCGCGGAGGCCGTCATGCTTGACGATGTCTTTGACGGTCGCTGGATGGCAGAAGGGTGAAGGAGGACGTACGTTAAGCGGCGAAGTTCTACGGAGAGGTGCGCCGCGGAGGGCGAATGGTAAACACCTCACCGACCACACCCAAGTAGCCTTCCTGTGGATTGACTGCGCGTTGGGCCTGGAGCTTGGTCTTGATCACATCGAGCGGGCAGGTGGCAATGCTAGCTACGAGGCCGCCTCCTGCGCCAGCTGTGTGATACGTAGAGCGAGTTGAATAGTAGACGCAGGATGGAGAAAGGCACGAGCAGGATGGATAGGGTAAGAAGGGAACTCGCACAAGACGAGGCTAGCTGGAAAAGGCTCACCGATCATGCTGTTCGCGCTTTGAGAAGGCATCCCTCGGAGTCGGGGCCGCAAGCAACGCGGCGAGAGACAAGATCGGTTCTCCTCGTCGCGCGGGCTGAGTTGGGAGGACGACGGTGTTTGTGGAGAGGTCCAGGCGAGAAGTCGAGTTTCGAGTCGAAGTAAGCCAGTCGAGTCGAGTGGGGTCGGCTAAGCAAAATGTCCTCCCAGCCAATGACAGCACGCGTGCCGGTTCCTCCCGGGCGCTGCCTTCTCTCCTCCCACCACTGCGAGCCATAGAATCATCACAACACAACACTCGACGCTTGCATCAACATCAAAAACATGCCCTCTCGTGATGAGGATGAGCGTATGTGGGATCACAGAACGGGTTGAGGGGGCTTGCTCTCGAGGCCGCGCCTAACCGACGCAGTATCCCCGTATGTAGCATCAATGCAGTCCGACTGTAACTCAAAGAGCTTATGCGATCGACGGCTATAAAAGGGGATTCTCCGAATGAACGAGCTGGAATTCCCAGCCCCATACTCCCATCACCCTAGTCGCAAGCAACGCTCTCATCTAGCCATGGTCAAGGTCACCCTAAACGGCACAGTCCTCGCCGAGTCCGACAACACCAAGGTCGTCGAGGGCAACCACTACTTCCCTCCAGACTCGGTCAACACAGACGTCCTCAGCCCGTCCAGCACCCATGAGTGTCCGACTGTCGAGGATTCGCATGGGGCCACCTCGTTGACCAGCATCTCAGCACGACCTGCCCGTGGAAGGGGTAAGTTTAGCCATGCCAGTATTCGCGATCTTAATATCTGATCATGTCTGAAGAGTCGCGTCGTACTATGACGCAACCATCGGTGGGAAGACCGTCGTGAATGACGTTGCTTGGTGAGCGCGAGACAGCCCAATGGATTGCGATCCATAACCTCACAAGAGACAGGTATTACCCGGAGCCCAAGGAGAAGGCGAGCGACATAAAGGGCTATCTAGCCTTCTACAAGGTACAGTTACCGCAGCCCAGCACCTTCGCACAAGAGGCTAACGCGAGCATGTCCTCTCAGAACAAGGTCAACTTCGAGTAAACAAGACTTGAATGTTCTAGCAGCATGACGTACCAGGTATGCCTGCAGAGTTGTACGTTACTAGGCCCCATCGATCTTTCGCAATACTATAATCTGCCCATTCGAAGTGCACAAGCGGTTCAAATGCTCTGTAAAAGAACAATGCAGGGCTTGTACAACGTAGATGATGTGCTTGGAGGGGCCGGGGGCGGTTAGCATCTCGCTCGCGTTGTGAAGGCTGCACTGCAGAATCAACTTATATTGTCCCCAGTCAAAAATAAATAGGCTCTCAAAACCCAAGGATCCTACGGCTTAGCCTAGCCGTCTTCGCATCCGACGTGACTGAGAAGCAAGGTTATCGAGCCCGGGTCGTCGACTATGCGGAGGTTCGAAGGAAATCCCGCCTGACGCGCGTCCAAGTGAAGTGCCCGTTTGTGATAAGAAACCAGTAACGATGATCCAAGCGAGGGCACCGTCCAGCAGCGCAGCTGCAACGGCTTCGCGGTGGAGATCATACGTACTAGCCACCAGATCTCTAAGATAGGTCACAGGAAGCGAATTCGCCACACATCCCTGATCTAAACGGAATACTGATAACAGGCGGGGCGTTTGTCCGTGGATGAGCGAACTCGAATTGCAGACTCTCGACGATTCGAAGGGTGAGTCAGTCGCGACTCGCCTTACAGATGTAGGAATACCCGTTAACTTCGTTCGCTTTTTCATATGCTCACATCCCGTCCCCATGCCCCTTCACGTTCGTTCACGACATATATGTCCGCCCCTGCGCACGCGCCCTCTCCCGTAGTGAGTCGCCCTAGGTTCGGATCCGCGGCTTGTAGTTAGCGGGTTCATCGCCGGAATGGCTGTGACCCTGCCGACTCCCTGCCGCTGCACCGCTCCCTTGGGGTGAGCCTCACTGCTCAGGCTAGCGCCGCTCACTCACCCAGCTGATTTGAACTCTCCGCCAGGCAGACGGAAAACTCGAAATCATATCGGTAAGGTCTCTTTGCGACCCCTACTCAACGCTGATTGTATGCTGTCAATCCGCAAACCACAGCTCTTCGTCTGTTTGTTAGCACGCTTGTTCATTACCCTCGAGGACCGAGCCCTATGAGAGGCATAGCTCTTCCTGACGGGGACCACGATATGTAGGGTCGGACTCGCTTCTGAGCTCATGCCAGCCCGTGCGCCGCGGCCTTATTGGAAACCTGTGATAGCAAACACCTCACTGCAAGCGAATGCGCCGTTGAAACGAAGTCACAAAATGCGAGTACTTCAGTCTCGCCGCTCGCTACATAGCTAGGGGTCATATCACGGAGGCAGTAACAATCACATCAGCGGGTGGACTGCACAACGATGCGGACCATGGGCGGAGATCCCAATGCAGCTCTACGAGCCACCCGAGTATCCTTACTTCAATTCATTGGTAGGAACGCCGGGTCTCAGAGATCAGTTTCCCGCTCGCGAGAAAAGGGTCAATGCAGATTCACGGGCTGCTAGATGCCGCTCATGAGGTACTGCAACTCCACTGTCTATCTCCGCGGTGCACCGTGCTATCCTTCATATCACAAAGGAACTTCGGCGGACGCATCGGCGCCTGAGTGTACCGTCATCCTGGCGTTCTCAAGAATCTCATCTCCAGGCGTTTGACACACTTATGTCTAAAGTTGCCTTATGAGACTGCTGGGCCTTTTTAACGCGGACTCAACGATCTCCGGGATTACCTATGAGCAGGAACATGCAAATCATCATCTCTTTCAATCAAATGCATATCTCGACGAAATCCACTGGCAGGCTCAGGGTGTTCGGAAGTACGCATACAGCCCGTTAAAGTACGCGCATCCTGTACCCACATATGATCGGCTGACTTGCATGACAGATGTTCTGGTCAACGACCGCTCGGCGCGACAGACTGATCCAAGTCGCGCGCACGCCTGACTCATAATGTCTTGGTCGGAAGTCTTAGTTGAAGTTTCAAGAGCCGCACTTTCACAACCTCTCTCTGTCTCAGCAGGTCCAATGGGACATTGCAACAACTCAGGACGATCATCCAGTCACAAGCGTACAAAAGCCAGTGGTGAACGCTGACATCCCCAGGCTACAGTCCGAACCTCTCGTACGACAGCTACCCCAAGCCACTCATAGAAATGCGCTTCACTATCTTCGTTGTCGCTGCCGCCGTCTTCAGCCAGGTCGTCCTCGCTATTCCCCTCACCCCAGAGGATAGCGACGGTTCCATAAAGTTCCTCAAAACCGACGTTACCGACATTACCCTCAGAGGTTTTCAGACCAGCGGCAGCAACGAGGTCCGGGCGCAGCCGAATGTCACGCTCCCCAACCGCAGCAACCAGATCGACGCCACGCAGGAAGAGAACGGGTGGCCCCTTGGTCCCACTGTTCACCGCTGCAGGAGCCTGTGCCGTCGTACGCACGACGAACGGCTCTGACGTCCGCTGAAGTTCAGCTCATGGACAATCCATGCGAACGCGACGACGACTATCGGGACGGGAGCTCGGAACATAGTCGATGCCTGCTCAACATAGCAGATGCCTGCTCACCGAAGCGGATGCCCGCGCACCAGCGGATGCCTGCCGCGCCATGCAGATGCCTGCCGCCATGCAGATGCCTGCGATAGCAGATGCACGTCGACAGCGACGCTCACTTATGGATCGGATGGTAGTACCGCATCATCCACACCTGTTGGCCTGAATGCTCACCAGCCACTGCTCCCCACCCCATCCCTGGGCACTTCCCAGCGTCAGGACGTGCCAATATGCACCCCAGTGAGCTCTACAGGGCTGGATGGCTCAAAATCCTACTGGA
Organism: Trametes cinnabarina; assembly: GCA_000765035.1. NCBI lineage: Eukaryota > Fungi > Basidiomycota > Agaricomycetes > Polyporales > Polyporaceae > Trametes > Trametes cinnabarina. The sequence continues at coordinate 118,970 of CCBP010000104.1, forward strand.
TGACGCCTATCGGGCGATTGACCCAAACCCTCGCTTCTGGACTCTCGCTGTGCGACAGTTGCACATCACCGCCATTTGACCACTGCCATTTCATGAGACCTGCAAGTGGCTCCTACACACGGATGGATGGGATTGTACTTTCTCGGAGGACACGAGAAATTGGTCCGAGAGCATGTTACCTCCCACCTCACCGCGGGCTGCGAAGTCGCTCGGGACATTCGCCCGTCAGCGGCTCACGACCTTCAGGACGTCCAAACAGCGTACCTCCGCCGGGCGCTGAACATCAGCCGTTGCTCACAGCTCCCACCGCTTTACACCGAGACAGGCATCTGGCCGATCCGCTACTGCAGTGCCTACCTGGTGGACAGACCTGCCCTCGTAGGCATGGCGCTTCCCGTCCCGGTCCTCCTCGACGTCAGCGCCTTCCCCACCCAAGAGTCAGTCCAACAAGCCCTCAGTGAGCTCTCCACCAGCCTCGCTGCGCACCTTTGGGATGCAGTGACTCGCTCCAACCGCTTACCGGTCCTGCAGTACCGCGCTCTGCGTGCGGTGCCACAGACGCCTACGGCGTCGGATCTCAAGGTGGTCTGCATGCCGCGCGCGTACCTTTCCCTGCCACACCGTAGGCAGCGTGAGGCTCTCGCCCTCCTGCTCTTCTCAGAACATCCCCTGGCTGGCATGGAACAGCTCCGTCGCATGCCGCCGATCCTACGCGAATGGCGCATATGCCGTTTTTGCCGCATCCGGAGTGCTATCGAGGACGAGATCCACGCCCTGCACGCAGCACCCCTGCCAGTCATCACGACTCAAGCAGTGTACGATATACTGCCATTAACGACAGCCTCTTAGATTACGGGTGCCTACAGGATGGTGCGAGGTTCCCGTGCACATGCCTCCATAGGCGTACTGTTGCGTGCGCCCCGGTGGGCAGTACGGACGGACGTCTGTGATTGGTGTGTCCCGGTACAACAGGCCGTATGTATTCCGTTGGTTTCGATTACGGGAGAATTTTTTACCTCTAGTTTACTTACGACTGCTGTATGGAGGGACAAATTGTGTACTGGCCCCTCGTGCACTCTAAGTAGTGGCTCGTGGCGTGCGCTTGTGCACTGCCGAAATTGATATTCTCTCTCTCTCTCTCTCTCACGCTCCTCATCATGTTTGCCGGCAAGGGCTGCAAGAGCATCTATAAGACGTTCTCGGTTCTAGACCACGTAGTGCCGCACAAATGCGTCGAGGCAGACCCAGACCTCCCAGACCTCACCCTCCGGTCTGCGATTCTCTACCAGGGGAAAGACGTGGGTCTGTTCGTGCCTGTCTTCGTCGGCGATAAGTGCGGGGGAAAGTTTTGGCAAGTCTCTGACATCAACAAGTGCTTGGACACCCCGGTGCCCTACACTGTCTTCAAAGTCGATTAATAAGGCACGACACGGGTCTGTACAATCAAGGTGTGTTGTGCTATATCACTTGCCTCCATGATCATACTCTGAGGATCGAATATCGGACAGGTCATACGAGTCAATCATGGGGAAATTGGTAGGGTTCGGAAGATAGGGTACTATGACTTCTCCGGGCTCCAGTCAGAGCACCGCACTTTGCCTCGAAGAAATACAGCTATTCCCCGCGACGGTATGCTCTGCGGGATCGTAAGAATGATGGTCATCGCTGGTCAGAACATTTTAGTGACGTACTACGGCCACGGTGTTTTCAATTCCTCCTCGGTAGTGAATGAACTGGTCTCCGTGATCCACCGTTGGTCAAGCCACGCTCCGACTCTTCGTTCGTGCCTCGTGCCCCTAACGGGCGGGCTGCTGGCAAGACCCAATCGTTTCGTGGCTCCCTGGATAGGTCTTGCGTACAAGAGTTTCATAGGTTTCGCGAACTCAACGGCCCCATTACCCAGATTAGGGCCGGGCTCGACATCTCTTTGAGGTAAGCAAGGTATACTCCAATGAAGGAGGATCGAGCAGGAGTAGTTGGCCTGGGTAGGACTGCCCGCGTACGCGCACCGTTGCAGTATACTGCTTCGTCTGTGATTTGTACCAAGCATGAAAATCGTTCTTCAGCCGCATACCGCTATGTCGCTACTACTCAGGTAGTATCCAAGTCATGCACGCACCTGAATTGTCGACTGTCTTGATGTTGCGACGGTTCAAGGGACGCACGACATCCGTACCGTGAAGTTCGATTGCCAAAGCTCGAACCAAGTATAGGAGGATCAAGTGGCTCAAATTCACAGGGGATTGTCGTTGCTTCCGCAAACTTGTAGCACATCGCAAGGTGTAGATCAAAGAAACTCAAACGAGATAAAGTGCACCGGCATCAATATACCTTGCAGAAACGAGTGCCTCCGGGACTGACTAGAGTCTCTCGGCGCCCGGGGGCTTCTTTCATGCGTGCTGGAACAAGATCAGGCCTCCAGTACGGGTATACGTGATATATCAAAAGAAGACAGCATTAAGTACCATGAACGTAGCACGTCCGCAAACCGTTCACGCGTTTCACGCCTTCTCGGCCTTCTTCTGCTCAGCCGTCCACCACTGAGAGAAACATCAGCATCCCACACATCCACGTAGCAACTCCAACTAAGAAAATGCACACCTCAACGGTCCTCCGGATGCCCTCTTCCAGACCGACCTGGGGCTCGTAACCAAGCACTCTCCGCGCCTTCTCGATGTTGAAGCAACGCCATGCACAGGTGTAGGTGACGCGGTACCGCGTGAAGCCCGGTTCCTTACCGATGAGCCACGCCCACCACTCCGCCGCGCTCGCGAGCATGAAGCCGAGCTCACGCGGGAGGACCCAGCGCCGCTTCGTGTTTGGCTTCTGGAAGTGCTCGTCAAAGAAGCGGTAAACCACGCGCGGCATGTCCCAGAACCCGGTTGGCTCCCCGTTCGTAATGAAGAAGACCTGGCCGGCGACTTGCAGCGGCAGCTCCTCCGGCGTCGCGCGCGCAAGTGCCGCGTCACTGAACTGGTCGAACTTTGAACGGATCGCGGGGCGCGGCATGGGCGGTTCGTAGTTCGGGTTGTTCCAGTTCGCAAGAATCTCGTCCGCATTCGGCGGGGGCGTCACGTACGGTCCAAGCGGGCGGCATCTGGACGTGGGTACCCGATGGCGCTGGGTCGTGCACTCTATAGAGGGCAACGCGATTTTGAGACTCTCCTTCAGGCGTTCGATCTCCTCGGGCGAGGTGGGGCCGAGTTTGTCCGCGGCAAGCAGGTGCGCATGCACGCAGTTGCCGACATACGTCCAGTCGAAAATGTTCGTGTTGTCGCCCACTTGGATGTGGCTCTGACCACGCTGCCACGCTTGGAAAAGACCAGCCAGGAATTGATGGTCACCAGGGCTGAGCGAATGTACATTAGAACGGCTATGGAGGTAGTTCATCTGCGATGTGTGATGCTCACCCGAAGATGCCAGCTGGACGCAACGCGACTGTGCACAGACCCCCCTTGCCATTGGCAGCAAGCACAAGTTCCTCCGCCTTCGCCTTTGACTCGTTGTAGGGATCCATGGCCTTCTCTAACGGCGGTATCCGCTCGTCCACGTCAATCAGATCATGGCCATCAAAGACGACACCTGCAGAGCTCGTGTAAACCAGTTTGGGCACGCCGTTTGCGATGGCAGCGTTTATGACGGCCTGTGTACCGTCGACGTTGACCTTCCAATATAATGCAGGATCATCCAGACCGTGCATAGGAGACGCCGTGTGGATGATGCATGTCGCCCCGCTCTACGGTACCCATTTTGAGCGCCTGGTGTCTCCCTCTTAATCCAGGGAGGGAACGGCACGACGTACCTTGCGCAGCGCGTCCGAGACCAGCTCTTCCTCGCTGATGTCGCCGGAGTAGAACGGCACGTCGTGGTGCCGCTGAACGAGATCGAAGACGGAGACAGAGTCGCCGCGCGCGAGGAGTGCCTCTACGACGTGTCGCCCGAGAAAACCGCTGCCACCGATGACCAGGTAGACGTCCTTCTTCGCGCTCGTGGTGGGAGTAGATGCCATGGTGCGTTACACTAAGGCTGACAGAGAGAACGAACGACAGAGGAGTGGGATGGGGGCGGAGGTCCGGGCAAGGAGCTGCAGGAGCAGTGGACCCGTCGACGCGACCAATTTAGAGCGTCGCAGTGTCGCACCACATCGCGCATTTTGTTCCAGGGGCAGTGGCCAAAAATGGACGTATCCTCGCCATATATGGTCTGTACGTTCAGGAACCTCCCTCAAAACAAAAATTATTCTACGGTATGCAACTGGACTGCACACAGAGACAAGTCCGCAAGCTATTATACAACGATATCCTGCTTCTTGGATACACAATCGTGAGCGCCTCACTGAGGGCGAGAGTGTCCATATCGTGTAACATAGAACCCCACCCCGCTACTGTCCCTCCTCTTGAGCCCATCCTCTCTCGGCGGCCTCGTCAGTCTCGGGTACGTCTCCTCCCCCACCCCAGGCCCAAAGTCAAGCACGAACGGCCTCGACTGCGTCGCTCCAAACAGCCTCGAGCTCTCGAGCTTGATTGAATACACCGGTGACGGGTCGTTCCCCGGCGCATGCACGCTCCACCCTTTGTTCGGCGCACGCACGTCCCAAAACGCAACGACGCTGTGTCGCGCCGTCCCGACAGCGATGTGGCACGACCCGCCTCCCCCAGTGGCGACAGAGTACACGGGCTCGGGCAGCCATGGGTCACACATGCTCATGACAGGATAGAGCGCGCCCCCGGCTGGGTAGGAAGATACTCCGGGTATGCGATGAGCGCGGCGGGAGGAGCGGAGGTCGTGCACATTCACGACGCCGTCGTACCACCCGGAGACAACCACCTGCTCGGACGCTCCCCACGGTGCGGAGGGCGGAGTGCCACAGATGCCGTAGACGGCGGATGCCCGCGGATGGTCGTCGTGCGTCGAGTTCGTGAGAATGTGGGAGGGGTGCTGGGAGATGTGCGATTCGTGAATGGAGTGAACCATGAGCGGAGTCAAGGATGATGCGCCTAGGACCGCATGTCTGTGCGAGAGGTGGGTCGCCCAGCTCCGGACCCGCAGTTCTATGAACTGTGGAGTTGGATTGGCGGAGTTGGTGAAGAATGCGACAGTGCCGTTAGACGACAGCGACAACAAGCGATCTCCGCACGATGAGATGCTCTCTACGACCTCCGTACCGTGATAAGGCCGTCGCTCTCTAAAACTCGGCTCAAGATGTATCGGGCCATCCGTTCCAGGCTTGCACGCGGGCAGAACAACACGCTCTAGCGAGCCATCAGCGTATCCAACGTACACAGTGCGGTCGTATCCCCCGTCGGGGACGCACTCCATACTCGTGATGTCGCGGGTGGCTTGCAGGACCTTGTTCGTCGTGTACGCGCACTCGAACTGGATGCTTGGTGCGTGCCGGGCGTCGGCGGATCGCCCAAAGGTGTAGGAGTAGATGTGGTTCGCGGCGGCGACAAGAAGACGCGAAGGATTGATGGCGAGCACGGGCTGGAACTTTCCTGGCCATCGAGATGAGAGCGGACGGGCGACAAAGCTGGGAAGCGACCAGTTGCGGTCGGCGATCGTGTGGTAGCTTCGCCGAGCGGTAGGTGGGAGATAATCAGACATGGTTTTGGTGGTTTACCATCGATGGCATCTTACCGGACTTGGTCGTATGGGCTCCACAGCTGCAATGATTTGACTAGACTCCATGAATGACGGGGGTTTGCTTTGAGGTAGGTTTGCCAGCCATATTCGCTCACCTGCAACAGCAGCATGAGCCCAGAACAACGTAGATGAGTAGAATACGCGTACCAACGAATGAAAGTATCGCGATGTCTGCGACAGTCGCGACAGGTCCTCCACAGACAGGTATCGCAAGACAGCGATCCAGACGTCACTGGGCAACTTCTCGGCAGCCATGAAGCGACAAGATATGCTGTATGAGCTTTTTCTCGTGCGTTGCGTTTAAGTGGCCTGGTTGGCCTGCAGTGGTTCTAGGAAACTTGGCTGGCTGGCTATCCTGTCCGTGGAAGAGTAATTTATACTCGGTTCGAGAGTCTAAGGGCTCGGCTGTGTCTTCCAATGATGCGTGTCTATGTAAACCTGCCTTTACAAAGAAGATTGCTGGCAGATGCCGGTCAATTTGCGAGAGTGTAGGATGATGGCGTCAAAGAATATGCAGGGAGCACTTTGCTGAGTCCGGGGCGTTTGGGAGTGCAAGAGAAGCCCATGCCGAAATGTCATCCAGGTACTTCCACGAGCGTCTGCATGGAAGGAGACGCCCGTGAACACGGTGGCGCGGGCGGCAACGTCGCGTCTGCATTCGGCAGCCGTCCACTCGCGGCCTCCGCTTTCTGAATCTCACCCTCAGCTGCACCCGCCACATCCTACCGCCAGGTCATATAATTCTCCAGCGTTTGGGACGCAGGTCATGCGTAGAGATGTCCGCATTCTTCTTGTCGGTGATGGTATGTCATTGCCAATGATATACGCGTCCGTACGCTCGTTGCTCACATGGTACACGCCTTCATGAAGAGGGCGTCGGGAAAAGCACCATAGTCACCTCATTGATTAAGGAGTCCTTCGTACCCCGCGTGCGTCCCATGTTAATGCGTGTTGTGCACAAGGCTCACTTTATGTGCTTCATGCGTAGGTCCAGCACATCGTCCCCGAGGTTACCATCCCGCCTGAAGTTACGCCCGAGAATGTCACCACGTACATCGTCGACTCTGGATGTACGTATCCCTCTCCTATTTGTCTATGCGCTGATAGCTTGAGGGAAAACGTGTACCTCAGGTGGGCCAAACGACCAACATCATCTCGAGAGCGAGATTCGCAAGGCGCATGTGATCTGTGTTGTGTACGCGATCGACAACCCCAACTCCTTCGACCGAATACCTACTTATTGGCTACCTTACTTCCGACAACTTGGTGTCAATGTACGTCTTCTTGCTCTGAACATCGTGTCGAAGTGTTCTGCGACTGTTGGACACTGGCCAGGTCCTTTGGGTCTGGGGTAGTTTCGGCTAGTCCACGATCACCTGCAACAGCAGTTTACCGCCCTGCTCAAGGGCAGGGAAACACAGCAGAACGACACTTCACAACGGACTCGCGCGTATCTGCTAACACTGTCCGCAGGTTCCTGTAATATTGGTTGGTAACAAGATTGATCTTCGCGGCGGCGAGGTCACAAATGAAGCACTAGAAGACGAGATTATACCCATAATGAACGAGTTCAAGGTATGTCTGGCTTCATGCCGCGAATCGAGCTTTGAGTCGAGCGAATTTGCCAGGAAGTCGAAACATGCGTAGAATGCTCCGCAAAGCTTCCCTTGAACGTTTCCGAGGTGTTCTATTTCGCTCAGAAAGCCGTTCTACACCCGACCGCACCTCTCTATGACTCTCGAGAGCATGTACGTATAGCTCTTTACCTTGTCTATTTCACCGCCTCATGATGTGCTACAGGTACTAAAGAAGGAGTGCGTCGCGGCGTTAAGGCGAATATTCAAACTTTGCGACACGAACAAGGACGGCGTCCTTGACGCTGCAGAACTGAACGAGTTTCAGGTATGTTCCGAAGATGCGCGCACATCCGTCCATACGTCGACGCTAACTCCGGTATGCTCAGAGGAAATGCTTCGACACGCCTTTACAGGCTCAAGAGCTCGAGGGTATCAAGGAAATGGTCCGACAACACGCCGAGGGCGGGGTCCGGGACAACGGGCTCACGGAGGCGGGATTCCTGTATTTGCACACCATCTTCATTCAGCGCGGTCGTTTGGAGACGACATGGACAGTTCTGCGAAAGTTCGGCTACGGAGAGGACCTCCGACTGACGGAGAGCTTCCTATATCCGAAGTATGGCATCTTTTCATAAGTTCGCGTCTCAGGGTTGCTGATGGTCATGCCGTAGGTTTGACGTCCCGCATGACTGCTCTGTGGAGCTCAGTCCTCTTGGCTATCAGTTCCTCACCGTTCTGTTCGAGAATCATGACAAGGTGCGCGAGATTGTTCTTGCGGTGACACTCTGTTCTGACCTTCTATGTAGGATCAAGACGGAGCACTTAACAAGGAAGAGCTCGAAGAACTGTTCAGCACATCGCCAGGGAACCCGTGGGCTGGTCAGAAGTTCCCGGACACCACAGTGTCAGACGATACTGGGGCAGTCACGCTCCAGGGCTGGCTGGCGCAGTGGAGGTATGCCTTGTTTCTCTGAAGTAGAAGTCCTCCATTGACCCGTTGCAGTATGACAACGCTGCTCGACCATCGCACCACTCTTGCCTACCTGGCCTATCTCGGCTACCCTGACGAGCCTCGGACGAGCGCACTGCAAGTCACCCGGCCCCGCAAGGTCGACAGGCGGAAAGGCAAGTCAACGCGGAACGTCTTCCTATGCTACGTGTGCGGTGCAGCGGGGTCGGGCAAGACGTCGCTCCTGCGCGCGTTCGCGGGCAAGCCGTTCAGCCAAGTATACGAGCCTACGAAGAAGATGAACAGCGTTGTGAACTCGGTCGACATTGACGGCTCGGAGAAATACCTGGTGGTGCGTTGCGGCTACGTCGAGGATCACGGATCAGCGGGGAGGATTGACGGTGGGGGGTTTACAGCTCCAGGAGTTTGGGTCGCGGTACGAGGCCGAGATGCTCCGCAACCCAAAGAAGACCGACCTCGCGGACGTCATCGTGTATGTGTACGACTCGAGTGACACGAACTCGTTCTCGTATATCAGCAATTTGCGGGTATGTGTCCTGGTTGCTCATTTTGTTCAGGGACGGATGCGCTCATCGTCCACAGCAACAATACAGCTTGGACCACATACCGACGCTATTCGTCGCAACGAAGTCGGACCTAGACCTCGCGCTGCAGGTTCGTCGATTCCTGCAGCAATGTGCGTCAGATAACGCTCACGAAACGTGTTGACGGGCAGAGACACGAGGTGCAGCCCGACGTCTACTGCCGGCGTTTATCGCTACAAGCACCAATCGCAGTCAGCGTGAAGACGGGACAGACAGCAGACGTGTTTCACGCCATCTGCAGAGTCGCCATGGACCCGTGAGTCACTGCCCCCCTCGTGTCTGCTGTTCCAAGATGTGGTGAAACGTAAAAATTGACCTGGACGTCGGATGTACAGGAACTCTGCTATCCCTGGCGGCGCCGATCGCGCGATGTCTGCTGCAGCGCGGCTGAGGACGTACATCACGATCGCGTCGATGGCGGGTGGCCTGTCCGCTGGGTTGTATCTCGTCTATCGGACATTTGTGAGGCCAGGAGGTGGTGGGCAGGGAGGATGGACGGCAGCATCGTGGCTTGCGTGGTTGATCGGCGGTGGGACTGCGGGGAGACGCGAGCTTTGAGTGCGGTCATTGCTGCTTCGCGTTCCTCGCGTGCTGTCGCTCTGCTCTATATCTCGGCACGAACGATGGGCGTTTGCATTCGTTTCTGCTGGGCCTTAGGTCAGAAACCCGTACAGAGGTAGCTTCTGAGTTGTGGGATGAGCGGCAGTAAGGCGCCAGTAAGTAAAAGGAAGATTAGATCTATAGCATTCGGACGGGCGGCTAGATGGAGGCGATCGCTGACGACCTGCCGGCGAAGGCGTGGCGTCAGGCGAGTGTAATGACATAGCCTCCCATTTACGGTACTTACTTATGCAACCCACAATAGCCCTTCTCTCCAGGCCCTGCCTGCTTGTTCCCTACCACCACCACCTCTCTCTTCACCCGCACGCCTTTGTGCGATCTCGCTAACGAACCTCACGTACTGTGACGCACACGCATCTACAACAGAATCAGACAATTGAATCGCACTTTCGGAACTTTGTGAACGATACCCATCATGGATACCGACATGGATTTCGACGCTGGCGCATCGGCGCCAGCTCTGCAACCGGCGTTTGCACCGCAGCCGCAGGTGCACCCACCCGTGCTGGACGAGAATCGAAAGATGCTGTACGTGTGTTCGTGCTCTGCTCGGATCTAATTCCTGTCCCTGCGGCGGTGTGGATTCCCTGCACCTCGGCGACGCTGGCTAACCCGGTTTGTCTCTCAGCGATCTCGTCTTCGTGCAGGACTGCACAGGCTCACAGGGCAGCTATATCGCCTCGGCCACGAAGAACATCGAGGAAATCTGCAACCACATCTACAAGTCCGGCAAGCTCCAGGCGCGGGAGGACCTCCGCATCGGTCTCATCGCCTACCGCGACCATCCACCACAGGACCACACCTATGTGACGAAGAACTTTGGCTTTTCGTCGGACGTCTCGGAGGTGCACAAGAACCTCTCGAGCCTGTACGCATCGGGTGGTGGTGATGGACCGGAAGCCGTCACTGCGGCACTGGCGGAAGCGCTCCAGATGGACTGGCGGCCGACGGCGAGCAAGATGGTTGTGCTCATCGCGGATGCTCCACCGCATGGCATCGGAGAGTACGGTGATGGTACATACAGTCCTTTCATAGTTGTGGTTGTGGTGGATGGTCCATGACTAACCGGTATCAGGCTTCGATGAGGGCTCGCCAGATGGGAACGACCCTCTGCAAATTGCCCGGACCATGGCGCAACAAGGCATCACTCTCGTAAGCCAACTCAATAGTCGCCCACCGGTTTCTGCAATTTGCTGACCGGACACAGTTCTTCGTTGCATGCGAGCCCGCGCTCAGCGGATACTCTGTACGTTTGACATCCTTGCTCCGTTCCGTGCGCCATCTGACGTTGTGCGCAGTACGCCACCGACTTCTACCAGGCGATCACGAATATCACGTCTGGCCTCATGCTCCCACTGACGACTGCAGATTTGCTCACGCACGCTATCGTCGGGAGTGTGCTCGAGAATCTGGACATGGAGCGTCTCGTGCGCGAGGTTGGCCAGGCGGTTTCGCAGCGGATATTAGGAAATAACGAGAGCGTGGATGACGTCGCGCGTGAGCTGCACGAGCGGCTGCTGCTCCGGAATGAGAACACGAAGCGCGTCGTCATCGAGAGCATCTACCGCGAATCCGAGGAGGCGAAACACAACGTGAACATCTATACGCAGGCGCCTACCCTGGCGGATGCAAGACCACATCTGAAGAGAGTACGTAGCAACCATGCTTGCTTGTCCAGGATGACGACGCTGATATGTTTCCTCAGGTTCCTGGCACTAGGTTCACCGACAAATACCTTCATGCGCGGATGTCATCTTCACGGTCGTCGTACTACGGCTCGCCGTATCTGCCTGCACGTCCTACGGAGAAGGCATCCCCAACAAAGGCTGCTGTTGCACCCGCGTCCCCGCCGCGGAAGGTTGTGTCTGACTTCAAGGCATTCGGCGCGGCTCCAACGGCGAGCGTGTTCGGTACCGCCGTGCAATCAACACCGTTCTCGTTGGCGGGTGGGAAGGCAGCGTTTGGCGCGCTTCGTGGTGGCGCACGGCCTACGGCGTTCGACGATGACGAAGACGAGGACGAGGACGACGGGCGGCAGCGAATTGAACTTAGGGAGGAGTCGATTACCCTCGATCAGGTGCGTGCCCTCCGATGTCTGTTTGGCGATGACTTGCAGCTGATTGTGCGTTGGTTCATAGGCGCGACGCATCGCGATGCAGAGTGCTTGGAGAAGCACTCGTGTATAACGAGCTCGGCGTGCGCAGCGAGTGTCTCGAGTTGTCAGCGACACCTGAAGGATCTTCTGCGTACCCCGTAGGGCTTCATGTTGCCGTCATACATGCCTCCCTAAGAATTATCTGTGCGTGTGCGTCCTTGTTGTACCTGCTTATTCGGACCCCACGGGCAGCCTTCTCGCTGGTGCCATTGAATATGTAACACTGACTAACGTTGTTGCGTTCGCAGTTGCCAGTAGCCTGGAAAGGAGCATTGGCTAATGGCTCTTCGACACCTCGCGTTGATCCGCTTTTTTTGCAAATGTTCCAGTTTTTTATCCTTCCACACGCTGTCTCCAGCCCGATTTGTACGATGTCCGTCGTGATGATGATCCAATTTTGCGGTACAGGGCACTACTCTAGTACTACTCCATACCACATGAAGACCCAGCTTGGAAGTAATATGTGATGTTGGTATTTCGAGGCCCTCAGCATCGCCTCCTGCGTGTGAAGTGAAGCTGGCCCCTCCGAGGGGGGCCTGTTGTAATGTTGTACGGGGCTTTAAGTTTTCGTTGTGGACAAAGTTGCAATTGAGTCAACCTCACCCGAATTCATGTCAGATCAGATTTTGCACATCTCGCCGTAGTAGGCAAGACGCTCCTTGATTTCCTCTCTCATCATCTCCATTCGTGACCACTCTGCGGGTTCCCAAACACTCGATGATGGCGCATTCACCGGTGCACTAGGTGCTGTCTACGATACCGAGAGATACTAGTCGTCTTCTGCCGATTGGGGGTCCGGGAGGTCGGAGCGCCTCAAGGGTCCCGCTCACTATTACCAGTCTTCCCTAGGCAGACGTACCAAAGCGCTCTACTGACGGGTGGGATGGATGGCTCACTATATCTAGCACGATGCAGAACCGGCCACAGCCTCGTCGGTGAGAGGCGAGCGCGAGCCGACGACTCTTGTATCCGACTCGGACATGTACAGGCGGCGCTGGTAATTGTATTGTATGACGCAGCAGACACATATACGGGGGTACGTATCGACATTTTAGTACAGTATCAAAAGACTGGGTGTTTTATACAGCATCAACAGATCGCGCGACCAGTGAGAGCCAGCGCTGTCTTCGACAATCCGGACATAGCTAGGCGACGCACGCCTTGCGTGGTATATCCGGTGCTATAGTCGCGCAGACAGCTCGTCATACTGACGAGAGCTAAACATTGGGGCCCGGCGAGAATAACCAGTGCGGCACGTTGCGGATCGTCAACCTGCAGCAAAGCGAGTTGGATACTTCTCTGGCCTCTCGCCGCATCGGAATTGCGGAGGTGGCGGTCGTGAGCCTCGGAAGGCCGATTGTACCCCATGGACTAGTCCAAAACCGCAATCGTACACTGATACGACAGCGTATCTCCTGATGTTCGGCTTGAGTGCACGGTGTACAAGGCGGGGAATGTGCAGCTATAAAGGCTTGACCTTCGGCCCTTATATCGAAGTCGGTAGCAGCTCGCAAACTACACAAGCTCACGAACAGCGATATCTCGTCGACCTTGTCAAATGCATGCTCCCGTAATTGACCGCTCTCGTTTGCTTGAGCACAGCAGGTGAGAGTCTTGGAAACTTGTTGAAGCCTATAGCCTGACCTGGTGATATCACAGTTTGCAAACGGTGCAGGTCGGTCAGAATGGATTGCATTTATACGCCTGTCTGAGGCGGCTGTCCTTTCGCAGAAAGAAACGATCGCTCAGGTGCAAGACATTGTGAGAGACTTCTTATGCCGCGTGGGGTACCAGCTTGGATCGCCTTTTACTCCTCCCAATCCTGAGCTCAGGGCCGAAATCGCAGCGGAGGTTTTGTCCTGGAACGCCGGACTGGACTTCGAAACCGCCTACGCGATCATGGACACCAGCTGTACTATCGCTGAGTCCGGGTACTCTTATATGCCCCCGGAATATCAGCGCCTCGTCGCATACTTCACGGCCTATGCGGTCTATGTCGACGACCTCGGCCATCGCGATCTCGAGGCCCTCGGCCAAGCCATCGGGCGATTCGTCACTCGTCAGCCCTTGGAGGACCCCGTCCTGGAACGCCTGGTGGGACAGTTCCAGGAGATGTACGACTACTTTCCGCGCCTGAGCGCGGACTCGATCAACGCAAGCACGTTGGAAGGCTTGGTGGGCATGTACACCGAATTTTCCCGCGGAGATGCCGCCGTCGCTCCAGGCGCCGTTCTGTTCCCGGGGTTCCTGCGTGTGCAGACTGGCTTCGCTAGGTCGTATGCGCATTTCAACTTTGCAAAGGGCTGGCGTGATCCTGCGGACACGTCGTACTTGCAACTTATCCCGTGGGTCAAGCAGGCTTTCGATGAGGCGAAATCTAACTCACATGCGCATCCAGCCCACTCGTACACTTCATCAACGCCGTGAAGTGAGTCCCGTCCTTAGACCGGTCATTGCACTCAACTCAGGCTAAGCGTTATGCTCCTCCGACTACGTACCGCAGTGACATGTAAGCCTCGGTAGCGCTCTCATACATGGTCCAGTTCTCAACTGAACGCACGGTCAGTCTGTCATTCTACAAGGAGGTTGTGAAAGGGGAGAATGACAACTACATCCACCAACGAGCGGCCGCCGAACAGAAGGACCCTCTGAAGGTATTGCGCGAATTGGTGGAGGAGACGTTGGATCACATACGTCAAGCCGAGACCCTGACATCCGCCGATCCAGAGCTTTCAAACCTATACCGTGGGCACCTGATGGTGAGTTCTAAATCTCTCTCCCGATACGATATACGCTCGATCTGATTCATATCAACGATTTGTGACTGCAGGGGTACATCGAGTTTCATTTCCGAGCGAAACGATATCTGCTGGACGATCTCCAGTTGTAGACTTGCCAAGTGACCATGTCGGTTTCGAACAGCTATGCATCCCATTGCCCCCACGCGCCACTGTATAGACCTTTCGTCTAGAATACCTCGTTGGAGTCTTTGCTTGTGAAGAGACCCCGTGCGAAGTTATGTGGGACCCATTGACATCATACTACACCAGTATTTCCGGACTAACCTGAAGCCATAGCTTGACTCGAAGAGCTGCAGCTGCTAACGAAGGCTCAAAACCCTCGAGGTTACTATCGTTGGCCCTGGGACCTCAGACGTAAGGGATAGACAAAATAGTTGCAATGCTGTTAGCATCTCAGTCAGCGGCATGTAGCTTGGAGGTCTCTCGAGTGGAGAGCGGTGCAGTTGCAGCTGCGAGAACGCGAGTGCTATGCGCTAACAAGAACATACATGCGGATCCATCCAGGTATTCTGCTCGACTTGCGCATTCAAAGTGAGAGAGGGTACAGAAAGACTATTGAAAAGTCATACGTATCTCTAGTCAGAGCAGACTCCCATCATGTCTTCGCTTTCTTTGTTTTCCTGCCTAAAGACAATCCTTCCACATTCGCAGCCTGCCTACGCTCCCGCTTCTCCTTCTTTTTTACCTTCGTTCTGATCGGCACCGGGGTATCGGAACGAGAATTGACATGCATGGGTATCGTCTCCGTTTGTGGGGTTTTGGCACTGTCAGCTACCCCGTCAGCGGTCGCAGTCGGTCGTTCGCCCTTTTCCGCTTCCGCTTCAGCGACTTCGCACTCGACCCGTTCAGCCTTTCTCTTGCGCCTCTCCTCCTTCCGTGCCCGCTTCTCCGCCTTCAGCCGCTTGCGCTCCGCCCTCGCAGCCTTGCGCGCGGCCTTGCTCTCCTCGCTCTCAGTCTCGGAGGCGGTGAGGTCGTTGGACACTGCCGCAGTGTGTGCAAGAGCCTTCTCCTTGCCCTTGGACGTATTCGGCTCCTTCTCCTCCTGTTCTTCTTTCGCCTCCCTTTTACGGGTCTTCTTCTCGCGCGCATCCCCGTCCTCTTCTCGTCTCCGCTTCTTGCTCTTCTTTCGTTTCTGCTTGCCCTGTGACGAGACAGACGGGCCAGAAGGAGAAGAATCAGAAGGAGAGGCAGAAGACGCAGGTGCCGCATCGTTCGGAGAGCCGTCCTTGAACGAGGAAGACGGATTATGACTATCTTCCGAAGCAAGGACCGGTCCGCGATAGAACATGGAGTACAGCATGCGGCGCGCTGCTTGCTGTTTCGCTGCTGCCATCAAGCTGAGCTGAGGCACGGCACTGCTGCATGAGCTCGCTTGTGGATCGGAGGGTGTTGTAGCTCCAGAGAGAACGGGAGTGCCTGCAAGAGGCCGACGGTTGGAGATTATGCCCGTCGCAGTGCGCTTGAGGTCGACAGCAGGAGTGCCGCCGCCTTCGCTACCCTAGTATCGACCGTCACATGGGGCAGAATAGGATTGTCTGAGAAGGTTACATACCGAGTCAGCAGCATTGGACTCCTCGTCCGAGTCCTTGTGCAGCTTGACCTGGATGCTCACAGAGGCGGCTTGAAACACGCTATTCATAGGATACATTGTTAACGATGAGCTCAATCAACACGAAGTCCAATCACTGACTGGTCCCAGAAAGGGAATGCTTCATCGCGGTCTTTGCCAATCCCAGCGAGCGATTTCTTCTGCGTAACAGTGATCGGCCTTGCTATCGCGCCATTGCGGAGGCCGCTGCCTTTCCCAGACCACCCCTGCTTGACCAGATGTGTGTGTCCGTCGAGAGGCATAGTAAACGAGCGGGCAGATCGCCGCTGGACCTAGTCCACGAGCGGAAGAGGGTGAGGGTCAGAAAAGAAGGACACGGGCTCACGTGACAAAAGGCACGCGCGTAAACTGTAGACGAGCGCCTCGCATTCACGCGTCTCTGTCTCTCTGAATCAACCACCTCCATCTTCCGTATCACCCTCGAAACCATTCCTCTGATTGACTTTTATCGGATGTCAGGTTCTCGTACAAGGAAGTATAGCGCGGAGGAGAAGGAGCAGCTGCTTGCGAACCTTGATTTGGAAGGTTCGTTGGACTAGCCTCGCGCCAGCGTGCTAACATCAACATGCTTCGCGCGTAGTGGCGCATAAGACCCGCCAGTTTGAGGAATGGCTCGCCGACGCCCTTGAGAATTTCCGAAGACACCAAGAGGGTCTGATACTACGTATACCGCGCATCGTGCGGAACGTCACGTTGAGGGAGTTCGCGAAGTACAACGGTGATATTCAGGAATGTGTGAAGGGTCTGAAGCGGGAGCTGCTGGGAGCGGAGGACAACACGATCGACCCAAGCACAAGGAAGCGGAAGTGGATTGAGTCGCAGGAAATAGACAACGATAAACTGGGCACAGCTGAATCTTCACGAGCTCTGAAGACAGGTATGGTGCAACTCGGAGGGGGCACGGCTTTCATTGAAACCATATGTAGCCCGCACTATTGCTGCCACTCCAAAGAAGAAACAAACATCATATGCAGCGCCGACCACTGCCTCGAAGACACGATTGCCCGTGACGAAGACTCCCGCAAAGGTTTGAAGTCTTCATACGAGCGTAGACCTCTTACCCACTCTGCCCAGTCCCAGGCTCGCCCACTTCAACGCGTCCCGTCCGGCGCCATGTCCCCCAGTCCACAGAAGGGTTCTTCGAGACCACTCCAATTCCCTCGCACGCCTTCCCGCTTTGCATCTCCCAACAAGCCGACCCATTCGACCCACCCTACCCGTCCTGTCTCGCGAGTTCCGTCCTCGTCTACATTCAATCCCGTCCTGCCCTCCGAAAGCTCACATCCCAGATGGCCACGGAAGGACGAAAACATGCTCAGTGTCAATGGCTCGCCATTGGCCAATCCGTACCAGCTCGACCTAAAGAACTGGTTCAAAGCTGTTACCGAGGGCGAAGGCGGGGGAGCTGGTAGTGGTGGCGCCTCTGGAGACAGCAACAACGCTCGTGGTCTCAGCAAGCTCGGCGTGCCGGGGGCAGACAAGCTCAAGAAGCAACGGAGTATTGTCGTGCGCTCAACATCGTCGTCTTCACTGGCCTCACATGGTGGTCATTCGCGTTCGACGTCTCAAGCCAGTACCCTTGTTGCCTCCCAAAGCGGACTCGATAAACGGACGAGTGCGGCATCAAGCACGATGGCCATGGAGGGGCTTGCCTTGCCCGAACTGTCGTCCGCTCCATCGGTTTCGGCGCTCGTATCTGTGCAGACGAAGGACGGCCATGTCCTCGAGTTCAATCCGCTGCAGACATCGCCCGAGGAGCTAGATGCCCTGGAAGGCATAACCGATAGTGCAAAGAAACAAGCCAAGGAGGACATGGCACGGTTGGTACAGATCACAGTCCAGCGATGGAAGCTCAGCTAGACCTGAAGTCCCTTGTTCCCTTTTGTTGTTATCAGTACCCGTGCATGGTTCGGACTAATCACAACACCACACATTCTCCTTGTAATCATCAATCCAGCTTCCTCAATTTATACTCGCTCCATGGAGCCCAATCGCACACACTCTCGACTGTCATCTCGGCGCTGTTATGGGTTGCTCCGGTCGCTTAGGGTGACATGCCCCTTGGTCACAATGCTCACGCCTTTAATCCGGGCGAGAGATGCCGCTGTCTTGCGATTTGCTACAGTTTGTGAGATACATCTTGAAAGACAACGAAGCCGCGGCACTCTGGACGTTTGAACACATTGAAGGTCGATATGCTGCAGTCAAGACAAGAAGCGCAGTTCAAGGATTGTCCAACGTTCGTTTCTACTGTTGCAGCATACGAGGTTCGAAGGGGCCTGTTCTGAAGTATGCGTGGACGTAGAAACCGTATGTGCATTGAGTGCGAATCTCAAGCGAGCCTCATCTTCCCATCAACACTCACCGCCGGAGAAGGGCGGAGGATCTACAAGGCGGTCGACGGCTTTAAGTCAGAGTCAGAGTCAGAGTCAGGTGGATATGCCGCCTCGGCGCAGGTGTCCAGCAAATCACCTTCTGTACGAGTTGGCACTCCTTAGCCTTCATCGACCTCTTCGCAATGACTACGGGTCACACCAATGCGATCATGAGCCGCCGCAATACAAGTATCGAGACCCTCGAGCCGCTTCTTACGTTGCCATCCTCCGTCTGTCATGCGGCAGTTATCTCATGGGTGAGCAGCGGCACGGGCTCATGATGCCCTCCCTGCAGTGCCCGTAGCGTCCTCACGCTCCAAAATCGATCGGCGACCCTAGGGCTACGTCGAGTTTCATTTTCGTGCTCGGAGGTACTTACCGCCTAGGTGGGCCAGAGATGCGAATCCTGGCATCCAACATGGGGTCGAGGCAGGCTCGTCTTCGGGGCCCCCTCTGCGCATGCGCAGAGTGATGGTGGTCCATGCACGTTATCAGCCTCGGAGAAAGCCAGACGCGTGTCATTGGGATAGATGCTATGTGTGCGATACGGGCGACGGAGGGAGACCAATAAGAATATGCGAACTTCTACGCGTGCACAGTAAGTTAGTTTTGGGTGGCCCGCAGCGCAAGCTCGGGGATAAGAGCACGCGCACGCGGCCGTCCGTACGAATAGGGGGAGAGAGCAAGCGATGATGGACAGCGTTGGATGTGTAGAGATGAGAGGCCGGAAGACATTATAGCAGCCGCGAGCTGGCGACCGGTGGTGTATGAGGATGAGTGCTGATGTACATGGATGCCTGGCAAAGTCCGATGCAGCCCATGAGAAGCACGAGAGATGGGAGAGATGGGTAACGACAATGCAACAAGACACAAGTACAGGCGCGACGAGAACGAAGATGCAGCTTACAAAACGACGACAGTTGCAAAACCAGCTGGCGAAAACACAGACGACGACGGTCCGGTAGAAGATGCGTGGAGGATGCGATGGGTGCGGAGGAGCGATGTGTTATGACGCGGCAGCAGGGGTGAAAGGAGGCTGTTGTGACCTGCTTGCCCACGCAAATAGTTGACGCACGTCACTGCTGGGAGGTGTCTCCGCAGATTGCTTGGGTTCGACGAGAAGGCTACGGATGACGAACGGCATGAGAAACCGAGGGGACCCGGTCGGCTGAGCACCACTCACCTTCGGCGGTACAAATCCTGCAGATCACCCTGACGTTGGGACTTCTCAAACGCGTCCCGGAGATACATCTGAACCTCAGGAATCTCTTTCAGGTTATATGGAACCTGGAAGCGCTGCATGTCTGGTCCGCGAGAGATCGATTCAGGCCGGACCTTCGGTCGACCGCAACAAACCAGACGCACCTTGCACAATCCGAGCTAGCTTGTGGTACTTGTTGAAGTTGATGAGCTTCTTCTCAGGCGCCTTCGGCGACGTCCGATGTGAGGGGTTGCCCTCCCGGCAGAACGTCAGATCGGTCAGGTACAATCCTGTGATGACAGTGAGTGGGCGATCCGTATGGCATGACAGAAAGAGACAAAGTACCGAGGAAGGGCACAGCGGGCGGGGCGATATTCCTCAGGCGCGAGCGATACTCGTGGTAATTCCGAGCATGGTCCGCAAGCTTGCGCAGCGCCTCCATCTGGACCTTGTACTTTTGCGACAGGCCCTGCACAACGACACCGTCAGCGAACCGTGACCGGTTATATGCAGTGCACGCTCACCATCCAGGTCTGGTGCAGGCGCGCGATCGTCGACGAGTCCAGCGCGGCCAAGATCGAGCGCGGCGTGCTGTAGTTCCTCAGCGACACGCAGCGGTCCGCGAGCTTGATGAAGAACTTGACGAGCGCCGTGCGCCGCTTCGTGTCCGGCTCGTTCAGGATGCTCTCCGCGACCCAGCCCGTGATCGCGGTGCTGAGCGACGTGACCGCCTTGACGCGCGCGGGGGACGGGTTCCCGCCGCCGCCCTCGAAAAGGAGCTCTTCGGGCTGGATCGCGCAGTACAGCGTGCACTCCATGACCGTCAGCTGCCGCGCGAGCTCGAGCGCGTCAAAGTCCGTGACCGCGACCGCAGCGAAGTTCGCGCCGCGCAGCGCGCCGAATACCGCCTTCGTGATGATTGGCCGCGGGATCTCCGTGAGCGGCCCGGGAGACACGACGGGCGGGTTGAGCGGGATGCCCGCGTCGCGGAGGCGGTCGCCCTTCGCGGCCGCGGCAGCGCGAGAGACGTTCTCGCTCGAGTGCATGCGCTGGTGGATGAGCTCGAGGATGCGCTGGGACGGCCCGGGGAACATGATCGAGAGCGCCTCCCGTGTGAACGACACGAGGGTGGGGACGACGGCGCTGTCCGAAGCGTGCCGCCAGTAGCTCTCGACCCACGTCTTGATGAAGTTGGAGACGCGCAGGCGCACGGGCAGGCCCTTGCGCTGCTGCCACAACCGTAGATCCGCGTCGCATAGACCGGGCGGAGGGAGGATGTTGTACCGCGTGATGACCGCGTCGAGCAGGTCCGCGGGGGTTGTAAACAAGCGGAACGTCATGAAGAACACAGCGGCGAAGGGCGGCTCGACAAGCGAGTCGTGCGGCGTCATGCGCTCGACGAGGGCTTCGAGCGTCGCGCCG